>CM042242.1:69060034-69085034 GCA_023566225.1 Romanogobio albipinnatus | reverse complement strand
AACGTTAAAAAAGAACAGGATTTATTTGAAATGTACATCTTTTGCAATATTATAAACGTCTTTACTGTCACTTTTGATCAATTTAATGTGCGTTCTTTCTAAATAAAAGTAGTACAAATTGTATGGGGGCCGTGGGTAAAGTGGTAATTAATAATAATAATCATATTTTTTTAATAATAATCATATTATTATTATTATTATTGATATTATTATTATTTACTACTTACCCCAAAAAATTAAGCAGTGCAATCAATTTCAACACTGATAATAATCATAAATGTTTCTTGTGCAAAAATCCTCATATGAGAGTGATTTGAGAAGGATCATGTGACACTGAAGACTGGAGTAATGATGACTTTGATCACAGGAATAAATGACACTTCACAATTGTACTGATTTTGTTGTATTTTTGATTAAATAAATGCCGCCTCGGTGAGCAAAAGAGACATAAAAATACTATACATATAAAAAAGAAAAGAAAAATCCCCAAACCTTTGATTGATAGTGTATATTTGTCACTAAAGACATTTAAGAATACGTCTCTGACAGTGAGTCTTATACAGCCGGCGTTAGTTGGCCACTTAACATGTCCGTCAGGTTGCAAGTGGGCGGTTCTGGGTCAATGCAGGACTATCTTCTTTTAATGAATGGGCAGTGGAGGGAAGACGGCATTATCTGTCATCGTTCCTCAGCAGACCTGTGTGATAATGCAGAATTCACACACCCTCCGGTCTTCATTATCCTCCGAGCTTCCAGAAAGTTCTGCTGTGTGTAATGCATGACGGAAGTGCACAGAATCAATTACAGCCGGCACGAGGCACATCAAAAGAATAAAGAGGATCTACCTTAATGTACGTTTTGGAAATCCGAGCTGTGCGATGTTCATTACCCATAGCTGTTATATTTGAGCTTTATCTTCACCCAACACAGTGCTGGGTTTGCGGGATACGCTTAGAAGAACCACCTGGAGCTTAAAAAGAGGAAAGCAGAGGTGGACGCCGGACTCGTTACTTAATTAAAACCTGTCAGAGTTTGGAGCGAAAGGATTGCTTTATTTTTTGGGGGGGATCTGAAACTTCAAGGCAATTGAGCAAATGCCGAACTGCCCTTGTGTGAGTCTAGAGGAAGGAGGGTTTGTTTAGCCTTCCTGCAAATTCAATTAATGTTGTTCGCCGGGAAGTTCAGCTTTAAACATTGATACGGACTGTACACTCCTGCCAGTCCTGTTTGGTGCCTGACAGATCTCTGGTTGGGTCTGCTTCTGATATTTATTTATTTATGCTTTGTGTGTTTGTGTGTGTGTGTGTGTGATGAACTCACAGAAACACATTGATTTTGATGGGAAGGAAGGATAGGAAGGTGTAGCTTTTCTATAGTGCATTGATTCCCCCCCCCCCCATCTATATATCAATATGTTGGCAGTGTACAGAGAGACCTCGTGTACACCTGACATCCATCAGCAATGTTTAATACACATTTAATGTATACTACCAAATATTTGAGGTCAGTAGGTTTTTTTATATATATATTTCAAAGAATAATTCCCTAGTTCTCTTTTGAACACATTTAATGATTTTTTTTTTTTTTTTTTTTTGATGGATTTGAATATATATTTAAAAAATCTCAAAGACTATTTATTATTAATGTATACTACCAAATGTTTGGGGTCGGTAGGATATTTTTATATATTTCAAAGAAGTCTGATCTGCTCACCAGGGGCCGGATTCACAAAACAATTCTTAAGAATAAAATTATTCTTAACTGCCAATTTCTTCTTATTTTCTAACTGTAGAAAAAATATAAGAATATTTTGTATTCCCAAAAACTTTTCTTAACCCTCTGGTGCTCTTCATTTAGGGGTTGCATTGGTTGTCTTCCCGGTCATAAGTGACCGAACACCTAAAAATGAAACTCCACCCCAGTAAAACCAATGCAATTCATTTTTTTTCAATAATATTTTTTCTTTTTAATTTGGTATTTTGACATGATTTGATGGTATTTTTTCATATTTATGCATAAGTATTGTCTATTTTTGCCATTGAAAATTAGAAAAAAAGAGAAAAAAACATGTATTGCAGTATTTCAGGTTAAAATATACGGAGTCCCGCACAGGACATCCAAGAAAAAAAAAGTAAAGCGTGCGCACAATTTACTAATTCGCTCCCTCAATTTATAAATCATGCGCATGATTTAGCAAATCGAGGGAACGAATTAGTAAAACGTGCACATGCTTTATAAATCGAGGGAACGAAATAGTAAATTGTGCGCACGATTTAGCCTACTAGTTTGTGTCTGCATGTCATGCGGGGCTCTGTAAAAATAGAGACTAGGCCTTCAAAATATGTATATATATTTTTTGAAGGCAGATTAGCGCCCTCTTTTGGAATTATTTAAGAAATCATGCCACCATGGGCGTAACCACTAGAGGTCTCTATGGAGAGGCTTGATAATTCCCTAGTTCTCTTTTGAACACATTTAATGATTTTTTATTTTTTTTTTTTTTTTTTTATTTTATGGATTTGAATATATATTTAAAAAATCTCAAAGACTATTTATTATTAATGTATACTACCAAATGTTTGGGGTCGGTAGGATTTTTTTATATATTTCAAAGAAGTCTGATCTGCTCACCAGGGCTGCATTTATTTGAGCAAACTTGCAGTAAATGAATGTGGCTTAGCCAGAGTGTGTATGTTAAGATTTACCCATTGATCATTTTTAATAGCATGTTAAAATTGCCACTTTTTCAATCCAATGCTGGGAGGAGATCCAGCACCTGGCCACATGGTGCGCTGATAATAACCTGCTCCTCAACACCACCAAAACGAAGGAGCTCATCGTGGACTTCAGGAAGGAGTCAAGAGGCACACACGACACCATCCACATCAATGGAATGGCTGTTGAGCGTGTCTCCAGTTTCAAGTTCCTGGGGATCCACATCTCGGCAGACATGTCGTGGACGACCAACACCTCCAGCCTGGTCAAGAAGGCTCACCAGCGCCTCTTCTTCCTGAGGACACTGAGGAAGAATCAGCTCTCCTCGGCTATCCTGGTGAACTTCTACCGCTGCGCAATAGAAAGCATCCTGACCAACTGTGTGGCAGTATGGTATGGGAGCTGCTCTGTTGCGGAGCGCAAGGCACTGCAGCGGGTGGTGAAAACTGCCCAGCGCATCACAGGGACTCCACTACCTGCCATCGAGCACATCCAGAGGAAACGCTGTCTGCATCGAGCTCGCAGCATCCTCAAGGACTCCTCTCACCCAGCCCACAGACTGTTTTCTCTCCTGCCCTCCGGCAGGCGTTTCAGGATCCTCCGGACCAGGACCAGCAGACTAAAGAACAGTTTTTTCCCCAGAGCTGTCTCTTTACTGAACTCAAACCACCGTTGATCCACTTCCCTCATAAACTGCAAACTCTCCTACCTCACATCTGCCTTCACTTTGTTATTTGCACTACCGACTGTTTATTACAATAACAACTGTTTACTTATGCATTTTGCACTGCCATATCTTAACTGGATTATGCTCATTTGCACTGCCGACTGTATTTACAGTAACCATGTTTACATTTGCATTTTGCACCGTACTTCTAACTGCAATATGCAACCACTTTCCACTGCACTTTTACACTTTCTTTCGGATAGCTCTGTCCATAATTTATTGCACTACCTTAATCCACTGCTATATTCCTCATATTAGCCTAACATATTATTGTATACCTCTATCTGTAAAATTCTGTTCAAAGTAATAGCCATCTGTATATTATATTCATAGTACATATTCACCTGTACATTCTGTTTACATTCTGTTTATAGTAATAGCCATCTGTATATTTATATTTATTCACTGTATATATTCATCTGTAAATTCAGTTCTGTTTATAGTAATAACCATCTCTCTACTTATACATATTTATATATATTCAGTACATTTTTATGCCCAGCACTTACGCAACCATTGTATATATCCTGCACTTGCCGCTATTGCACTTCTGGTTAGACCTAAACTGCATTTCGTTGCCTTGTACTTGTACTTGTGTAATGACAATAAAGTTGAATCTAATCTATTTTTGGGGGTGAGCAAAAACACACCAGACGCACGATTGCATCATTCACGATGCAACTCTTTGTTTTGAAGAAGACAGGAAGAAAAGCGCTTTCACTAATAGACTGCCTAATAGATTTATCATTTATGCCGCGCAACGATTTTCACTGTACTGCACATATCAGAAGATTATTGTGTAGGCAGTTGACTTTTAAGGAGGAGGAATTTGCAACCTTTACTCACAAACTACAATTCATGTTCATCAATAAGGTGAGAACCAGGACCGTTATAAACCTAGATATACTTGATTTAAAGGTCCCGTTCTTCGTGATCCCACTGTTCAAACTTTAGTTAGTGTGTAATGTTGCTGTTAGAGCATAAATAATACCTGTACAATTATAAAGCTCAAAGTTCAATGCCAAGCGAGATATTTTATTTACCAGAAGTTCCCTTTCAAAGCCTACAGCGAACGGCCGGCTTGGACTACATCCTGGTACTTCCTTCATTAATGACGTCAGTAGAACAGTAGAACAGACTAACCTCCGCCCACAAGAATACGCGGGAAAAGGGGGCGTGGTCTTGTTGCTGTCCCACGTGGAGAAGAGGACGTGTCGCGTGGAGAAGAGGAAGTGTTGCGTTTGAGTGTGTTTGTCGCCATGTCGTCGAGACGCTGTTATTTTCATCCCGGAGTCAAATCACCTTTGTTTGGCTTTCCCAGGGACGCTGTAGAGATCATTGAGCGCATACATCTCCCGTTAAGAGGCGTGACCTTTCCACGTTCGCTAAGCTGCTGTCCAATCACAACACAGGAACCGCTGACACAATCAGAACTCGTTACGTATTTCTGAAGGAGGGACTTCATAGAATAAAGGAACTCATCAGCCGTTTTTAGGAGAGTGAAAACAGCGGTGTACAGATGAGTACATTGTGTGAAAAATACTGTGTTTTTTTACACGCGAAACATGAACACATGTTATATTGCACACTGTAAACACAATCAAAGCTTCAAAAAAAGAACGAAGAACGGGACCTTTAAACGAAAAGTGTATCCAAGTAGTAATAGTTTGGTGTTTGCTGTCACAATGATGACAGTAGCGCACAGCTGTTCCGTGCTCTGGTACGGTTAGCGCTCACACTGCATGTGAACCACGCTCGAGCCCAACCAAACCGCGCTCTGGCCCACTGCATCCAAGCAGGCCAGGGCCGGCTAAACGAACCAAGCCAGGGCACGGAACAGAGCGCTCACACTAGTCAAACGAACTGGGCTTTGGGGGTGAAACGCGCTCAAGTGCCTAGTGTGAGTACACCCTAAGTCAAACGACGTTTACAAAAAAAGGGAGTTAAAAGGTAAACCAAAGATGTCGGACAATTTTGAACTTCGAGGAGAAGATGAGATGGAGTTTTTCGCCCTGCCCTACCTTTTTGAAGCAGAATAGAGGAAGAAATTAGGCAGATGGATGAGACGTCTGCGGCGACACACCACACTAAACAGCGTTTGACTAAGTATGTGCACGTTCAACTTGTAAACACTGACTCGGTACGTAATTGCGTATTACGTGATGTCACGAACGCGCCTCACAGAACAGAGCAAGGCGAGCATTTGTGCTTATAAAACGTAAACTTTTTTATTTATTTTTTAAATAACCGATCGTTTTCGCTAGATAAGACCCTTATTCATCGTCTGGTATCGTTTGAAGCTGCACTGAAACTGTCATTTGGACCTTGAACCGTTTGGAGCCCATTGAAGTCCATTATATGGAGAAAAATCCTGGAATGTTTTCATCAAAAACCTTCATTTCTTTTCGACTGAAGAAAGAAAGACATGGACATCTTGGATGACATGGGGGTGAGCAAATTATCAGCAAAAGGTTATTTAAAAGTGAACTAGTCCTTTAACTATCTTCGAGTCATTGATTAGCATGTTCTGTCATGATGATCTATAAACCGCTCGGTAAGATGCACAATATCTGCTGCATGAAGAGAGAACAGGGATAGTTTAGTTTAGTTACGGTTATAACTTATGTTGTCTTCTTGCTTTATGACATGCTATCGCATTTGTGTTCGTACTGAATCGCAATTAATGTGAAAGACGGATGCCACAGCTTTAGCAGACTTCACGCAGCCTGCTTTTAGGCTTTTAGCAGCCTGTTTGTTTAAAAGCACTTATAGTGTAAATGCAAGTGTGTCTGCTCAAATAACATCTGATTATTTTGCCAGAAAAAAAGGAAAAAAAAACATCCATTCATGCACAGAGTTGGAATAGCTAATAAGAAACGAAATATCTTCATAATACCTGATATTAACATTGTGTGATGCAGATCATGTAAAACACATTATAACTTTTTCTTCAAGGTCTTGATTGTGTTTTTTGGGCTCTACTAGCTCAGGTTTTCCTGCTTGAATGTTGATTATTCCCCCATATCCTCCATTGTTGCGGCTCCTCTCTTCCCAGTGTGTCAGTAACGCTCTGTTTAGTTCCTGTCTCTATGAAGCCCCTCCTTCTGAAAAGCACAATGTGCTCTGATTGGTCGGCTGGAGCAGTGTGTTGTAATTGGTCAAGCGCTTCCAGCGTGTTCGGGAAATGTCCCGCCCCTTACCATAACCGCCAGTTTCAACACACGACTAACTAACTCAACCAGGCCCCGCCCCTTTATTCTGCGTTTTAATTATTTAAATGAGGAATATTGTGACAGGAAATTCAGAAACACTGACACTGATAGAGAGAAGAACTCCCGCTTGTTTAGGATTGTATTCTTTAATGCATCACGCACGCTTCCAAACCTCTTTCACCAAGCGTAGATCCTCCAACTCTTGCCGCATCTGAGGTCAATCCTCTCAAAACGAGGCTGCCGGGTCTTCACTCCAGGAGGGACATGATTGACAGGCTTTGATTCATAACAGCACAGAGACTATTGGCCGTCATCTCCGGGGACGGAGTCTTCCTCACTATCCCAGCGCTCCATTCAGCATCTCCACACGCTGGTCACATGAAATGTGAAGTGACAGGCCGCCGGCGTCCACGCTTGCTTCTTAATATAATCCATTGCTGTCTGTGTCACATCCGTCAGAGGCGTCTGCCCGTATTGTCTGAGAGATAAGATGGTCTTCTGAAGAGGGGGAAAAAATAAAGCTTATTCACATCCGATTTTACTGCTTCCAAATGCATAATGCGAGAGGAGACGGCGTGCCAATGTAGCTATAGAGAACTGTTCAAGAAGGACTCTCAAAACGGTTCAAATGAAGTGTGTTTGCTATGGAGAGTATTAAAGGTCCCGTTCTTCGTGATCCCACTGTTCAAACTTTAGTTAGTGTGTAATGTTGCTGTTAGAGCATAAATAATACCTGTACAATTATAAAGCTCAAAGTTCAATGCCAAGCGAGATATTTTCCCTTTCAAAGCCTACAGCGAACGGCCGGCTTGGACTACATCCTGGTACTTCCTTCATTAATGACGTCAGTAGAACAGTAGAACAGACTAACCTCCGCCCACAAGAATACGCGGGAAAAGGGGGCGTGGTCTTGTTGCTGTCCCACGTGGAGAAGAGGACGTGTCGCGTGGAGAAAAGGAAGTGCTGCGTTTGAGTGTGTTTGTCGCCATGTCGTCGAGACGCTGTTATTTTCATCCCGGAGTCAAATCACCTTTGTTTGGCTTTCCCAGGGACGCTGTAGAGATCATTAAGCGCATTTATCTCCCGTTAAGAGGCGTGACCTTTCCACGTGCGCTAAGCTGCTGTCCAATCACAACACAGGAACCGCTGGCACAATCAGAACTCGTTACGCATTTCTGAAGGAGGGACTCCATAGAATAAAGGAACTCATCAGCCGTTTTTAGGAGAGTGGAAACAGCGGTGTACAGATCAGTAAATTGAGTTAAAAATACTGTTTTTTTTTACACGCGAAACATGAACGCATGTTATATTGCACACTGTAAACACAATCAAAGCTTCAAAAACACACAAAGAACGGGTAAAATAGAACCTTTAAAATATAAATCCATCGATACGCAGCAAAAAACTCACGTGACGTTTCCTGAGCAGACAATGTGATTGGATAACTGGACTAACCAGTGGACCAATGGCATCGCAGCATCTCAAATGTTGTTTTTTTTGTTTATTTGTTTATTTAAAAGGATCCCCATTAGCTGACGCCAAGACGACAGCTAGTCTTCCTGGGGTCCAAACAATACATACAAAATCCAATAATTACAATCACAATTACTCCAAATATATCATATGTAACATAAAATAATGAAAAACAACATAGCACATAATACAACCTCACTCAACCAAGCCAGACAATATTATGATATTGAAACCAAATACAGTCTTAGTCTTTTTTTAAAACCAATTTTTCCCTTGATTTCACGAACCCCAACTGGAAGATTGTTCCAAAACACAATTGACCTATAAAAAATGGTCCTCTTCATAGAGTCAGATTTAGGTAGGGGTAAAGAAATCTGACGACTATTCACCCCTCTTGTGTAATGTGAATGCATATCCGAATAGTAAATTATATTATCATAAAAAAATGTTGGATTCCGAGTATTAATAATTCTATGAAGGTATACTAACATATTAACAGATAGTCTATCCTTGACCATCAGCCAATCAAGACGTTCATGCATCACTGCAACACTAGTTCTCGAAGAACAACCAAGAACCAGTCTTGCAGCCTCTTGTAGTTTTTTTAAATGACTACTTGATGCAGCAGACCATACAACAGAACAGTAATCCAAATGACACAAAACCAATGTACAAACAACACGACTAAACAGATGTGAATTTAGAAACTGTGCACATTTACGCGTAACTGCAACAGCTCTACCCATTTTTGCAATAACTGTGTCAATGGGATCAGACCATGACAATGTGGAATCAAGCCAAAGTCCAAGAAGCTTCACCTTTTTTACCTGCTGTATATTTCCATTTACTTGTATATTAATTTTAGGATTATCAGATACTCTATACTTAGAACCAAATATTATACTCTTAGTTTTGCTAATATTTAGAACAAGTTTATTTGTTTTGATCCAGTTATACAATTTGCTAATCTCACAAGACAGAACCTGATTAAGCTCTGAACATGTAGAGGCTGCATAATAAAGAGTAGTATCATCAGCAAACATAGTCAATGTAGCCTTACTGAGTATATACGGCATATCATTTGTAAAAATCGAAAATAACAAAGGTCCGAGGCAACTTCCTTGAGGAACACCACATTCCAAGGACCTCCTACAAGATAATGCACCATTGAAATAAACTCTTTGCGACCTCTCCGACAGATAGCTCTTAAACCACTTGATTGCTGAGGAAGTAAAACCATAACTAATAAGTTTGGAAATCAAAATTTTATGATCTATCACATCAAAGGCAGCACTAAAGTCCAGTAGTAGTGTACCCACTAGCATTGAATTATCAATTGATGTTAGCCAGCTATCCGACATTTGAGTCATTGCAGTGCAGGTGGAATGACCATACCTATAAGCATGCTGAAACATCGTCGTCAAATCATTTAAAAAAAAAATAATCTTGCACTTGCTTAAATGTATATTTATCTAATTATCTTTTCCAATAATTTACTTAGAATAGGCAAAATGCTTATAGGCCTACTATTTGGACCACAGAAAGTTAATTTTGTGTCTTTGGGTAAAGGAATTATCTTACCCTCCTTCCAAAGTTTTGGACACTCACCACCAATCAGACATCTGTTAAAAATGTGACAGATTGGTTTAGAAATATGTCCAGCCGATAACTTCAACAGCCGACTATCCAAGTTGTCTGTACCAGCAGACCCACCAACAGTCAAAGATCTCAACAACATTTCCACCTGCACAACATTAACCTGATGAAATTCAAAACTACACAGTTTATCTTTCATTATACACCTTTCAATTAGCTCATTTGAGTTAGAATCAACAGTGTATTTCATTGTCTCTCTAAAATTAGAAACCTTAATTTGGTTTGGTGGCTCTGAAACGAGTCAAAGTCTGTGATCAGAATGATTTGGTTTAATTCCTCCAGAAGCGTCTCATACGATTGCGTTCCCAAACACCAGCATCCCAACGCAAGAGAACATGACTGCGTTTAGTGTGTGTGTGTGTGTGTGTTCCTCTAGAAGGAAGTGTTCCTTTGGAAGTTGAGCTGCCGTAGGAAGGAACTGAAAACACGCCAGTGGACACACACCGTGAATGGCACTGCAGCTGTGAACGAATGGCAGTGCGGCCGTGCGCATTTTACTTTCAGTTGAGAATTAGCGCCAATTTTGGGGCGGGTTGCTTGAATGGTGGGTTCATTGGCCTATTATTCTTATGTGGCGTTCACACCGGACGCGATTCGCGCAAAGGTGGACGCTTGAACATTTTGAGTGTACTCGCTTCATTCGCGCGAATCACGCGTGAAATTCGTGTGTGACAACTACACAACAGACGCGAATTTGCGTCATGGGAGGGGCTTCTATATGAGCCTATATGAGCCAGCTCGTCTCTGTCACTTGACGTCTTTTTTGTAATAAATACTACTATTAATGTGTGACAAAACGTAGTTTAAAGACTTTTTCAGGCGATAATATAGTTGTTTAAAGCTCAAATCTGTGGTTAATTTATAAAAAGAGTGCCTATTTGAGCATTTTATCTGGCGTTTTCGGAGTTGTGAGATCCAGGCGATTAGTGACATTCCGCGCTCGTTTACCCGGCGAGACCCGCCTTTCCTCGGCTAGTCCTTCTCACATTTGCCGCTGGCTCTGGATCTTTTTTTCTGCTCCTGTCTCGTTGTGAAATGGCTCACTTGGCTCACAATGGCTCACAATAACTCACTTTCTTCCAAGCAAGATCCTTTTTATTCCTTTTATTCCTGTTCCTGTAGTGATAGGATGATGTATCATACAGCTCCGGGTATCCACATACGGCCACGATTATCTTGTCCTCCATTGTTGTTGGGATTTCTGCCTCCGCTTGTAAATGCGTCACTACTAGAGCAAGCTCGTGATTGGTTAACGCGGCGCGAAAAATCCGCCAGAGTTCAGATTTTTCAACTTGAACGATTTGCGCGTTCAAAACGCTCAATTCGCGTCATTCGCGCCGCCTCAATCGCATGATCACTTTTTTTTGTCTGTTTTTTAAAAACATCTCTATAGTTTTTATAACTTTGTATTTCTGTTTTAGTTAGTAGGCCATATCAGGTTAAGCTAAAGCTTCAAATAAGTTTGTTTATTTATTTATTTTTAATTTCAGTTAACATTTATTTAATTTCAAGTAATGAAGGGTGCTAATGAAATGGGTTTAGTTAACTATTATGACCCTGATACTTTATTGAATATGTGTCAAAATAAATTAAATGAAATACAGTTTATTGTGTAACCAAAAACGAATATATAATGCGTGACTTTTAATTATAAACAAGCTGGAAATACACATATCTCTTATTTTGAAATGTCTGCACCTCTGTTGCAGTTGCAGCTGCTCATTCAAGTTCAGATGAGGAGATAAAATATGCATTGTTACAACCGTCTAAAACACATTACTATATAAACATTGTAAAGTAAACACTGTCATTATTCATCAGCATTAGTTCATAAACAATTGCCTGGCATAAATGTGTGTTATTCATTGATTGTGAGCCGCTCTGGAGCGCTGGATTGGGGATGCGTGAGGCTGTAGATCAAATCAAATGTGCGCATCTGTTACACAGGACATCAGTTCTGACTGGATCTCTTCCCTAATCGTCCCTCCCTAACATTTTCGTCTCGTTTTTATTTGTTGACGAAAATGACAGTGGATTTTCGTTATAGTTTTTGTCATCCAACACTAGTTTTTATTTAGTTATCGTCTCGTTTTCGTCAGTGAAAAAAGGTTGTTGACGAAAATTATGACACAAATTATTCGTCAACGAAATTAACACTGGTTGATCATATTAGACACATCTGAGTGTGTTGATGATGTGATGACGTTACTCTGTGCGTTCTCTCGCCGGCTGCTATGACACTTGTTCACACTGCAGTGAGAGTAAAGTGTTTCTGCAGAATAAAACTGCAAACCAAGGGGAACGCAGATATGATGTCATCAACAGGCCACGCCCTCACACGTCCCGGTTCCTCGGTTAAAATAGCAATTTTCTCACGATTTACAAATAGTTGGGAAATTTGGGATATTGTAAGTACTCAACTGAACAAAATATATAACACTGGCCTAGTGGTGTTTGGATATTTTACTGAAAAAAATGTTACATAGTGCAGCTTTAAGCGGGTTAAAAAGCTGTCCAAGATAATTGCATTTAATACATTTAAATGCAATTAAATGCAGTTCAGTTTGCACTTACATAAGTATATTATACATGTAAAAACAATTTAAAATGTACTTATTTTTAGGATTAGCATGATGTTTAGCATTTTTAATGTCCACGCTTTCCCTAAAATGAACATTGATGGTGACCAGAAACTGACAAGTAATGAAAAATGACAAGTAGCCTATCATTAAAGTCATATACATTAACAGACCGTGTTACTCCATCATGCCTATTTTTATTTATTTATTTATTTATCTTCTCTTCCAGCGACAGGTTGAGCATATGTCATTCATATGAACTTTTAACCAACAGCATACAGACTAAATATACTTTAATGTGCTTATAACAATGTGTCATCAATTATTTGGGATTAAAGACATTTTGCGTGCCACACTTGACTCCTGTCCACCCTTCGTGCTGTATCGGCCCAAATGCAGCACAAATAAATGTGCCTTCTGGGGTTTCAGTGTGTTACATCATGTCATTTTGAAAAACACTGATTGTTGAAGGAATTATATGTGTTTTAGATCCCAGAAGAGACACTTCTGTATTCACTGCACACCCTGGGCAGTTATGGAGAAAAGAAGTTCAATGTTATAGAAGATAAAATAAAAAAGCTGAGCACATCAGCACGAGGTTACTCTTGTGTTGATGTGCTCTCTTCTCTATTCAAAGCCCAGTTTGAGATCAGGACAAGAACACAGTTTGACCAATTTACTGTTTCTCTTAGTTGCTATGGAAACGGGGGGATGCTTTCTGAGTTACGAAGAAATATCAACAGTACACTCTAAAAAATGCTGGGTTGTTTCAACCCAAATTTGGGTTAAATATGGAGGAACCCAAATGTGGGTGGGAAGATGCCATTTACATAAAGTAAACGTCTGGTTGGGCCAGACAAAATTATGGAAGACACCAATTTAATAACTGTGTCAATAGTGTAGGGGTAAGGCATATGGCAGAACATTTCGACACTAATTGACCCGAGGTTTGAATCTGCTTTTTGCTGAACTCGCTTTACTCCCTTTCCCCATCATATATCAGATCGGAAAGGCATTTATTTTCAATAAATATGAAGATAATATTCTAAAAGTGGAAATAGTTTAATGGAAAAGTGTAATAATAAAGTGTTTATCAGTTTGGTGTAGGTCAAATTTTGAACCCAATGTTTGGGTTTGTGCAAATTTGACCCAAATTGAGTGTATAGGCCTGCTCAGGTTTGCTCAACAAATCTTCCAATACATGTGAAATTAATATTGTCCCAGTTGCTTTTTATAGTTCCTGGTCTTGTTGTGTACACTCTAAAAATGTTGGATTGTTTTAGCCAGACAAGGGTTTGTCCATATTTGACCTAATTTTGGGTTATCACCAGACCAAGCTCAATTTAAGTTTGAACATTGGTCCGGGGAGTCTGCTCTGTATTTTCTACTGCACAAGAGGTGTGATCAACGGGCATAGTTCAAATGACTCCGTACGCAATTGGATAGTCCTTCAACCAATCAGACCACAAGAGGCGTGATCAACGAGCATAGTTCAAATGACTCTGTACGCAATTGGATAGTCCTTAAACCAATCAGACCACAAGAGGCGTGATCAACGAGCATAGTTCAAATGACTCTGTACGCAATTGGATCGTCCTTCAACCAATCAGACCACAAGAGGCGTGATCAACGAGCATAGTTCAAATGACTCTGTACGCAATTGGATAGTCCTTAAACCAATCAGCCCACAAGAGGCGTGATCAACGAGCATAGTTCAAATGACTCCGTACGCAATTGGATAGTCCTTCAACCAATCAGACCACAAGAGGCGTGATCAACGAGCATAGTTCAAATGACTCTGTACGCAATTGGATAGTCCTTAAACCAATCAGCCCACAAGAGGCGTGATCAACGAGCATAGTTCAAATGACTCCGTACGCAATTGGATAGTCCTTCAACCAATCAGACCACAAGAGGCGTGATCAACGAGCATAGTTCAAATGACTCTGTACGCAATTGGATCGTCCTTCAACCAATCAGACCACAAGAGGCGTGATCAACGAGCATAGTTCAAATGACTCTGTACGCAATTGGATAGTCCTTCAACCAATCAGACCACAAGAGGCGTGATCAACAAGCATAGTTCAAATGACTCCGTACGCATTTGGATAGTCCTTAAACCAATCAGACCACAAGAGGCGTGATCAACGGGCATAGTTCAAATGACTCCGTACGCAATTGGATCGTCCTTCAACCAGTCAGACCACGAGGTGTGATCAACGAGCATAGTTCAAATGACTCCGTACGCAATTGGATAGTCCTTCGACCAATCAGACCACAAGAGGCATGATCAACGAGCATAGTTCAAATGACTCCGTACGCAATTGGATAGTCCTTAAACCAATCAGACCACAAGAGGCGTGATCAACGGGCATAGTTCAAATGACTCCGTACGCAATTGGATCGTCCTTCAACCAGTCAGACCACGAGGTGTGATCAACGAACATAGTTCAAATGACTCCGTACGCAATTGGATAGTCCTTCGACCAATCAGACCACAAGAGGCATGATCAACGAGCATAGTTCAAATGACTCCGTACGCAATTGGATAGTCCTTCAACCAATCAGACCACAAGAGGCATGATCAACGAACATAGTTCAAATTACTCCGTACGCAATTGGATAGTCCTTCAACCAATCAGACCACGAGGTGTGATCAACGAACAAAGTTCAAATGACTCTGTACGCAATTGGATCGTCCTTCAACCAATCAGACCACAAGAGGCATGATCAACGGGCATCGATCCATCGCTTCTCTATCCATCATCGTGTTAAACCCGCCAATAGCGCGCCAGGTGCATAAGCCAGTCTGTGATTGGTTCCTGCAAAAGTGCAACAGAAGCAGTAGAAATTAATGTACAGGTTTCCAGACTGAGTTGCAGGGCGAAATCAAATCCAAGAAGACAAACCCAGCTGTTGAGTTAAATTTTGTAATTACATTTTAACCCAATGGTTGGGTTTGTCCTTATTTGACCCAAATCTGCATTAAACCTGACCGCAACATAGATGGTACCCACATCTGGTACACATTGAATCTACATGTACCAGATGTGGCCCGGATCTTGGCCGACACTATGGGCCTGTTTACACCTGGGCTGCGTCAGAAATCGCGTACTATGTGAGTAGGTACTACATTTGAATTTGAACGCACTTCGCGACAGTTAAAAAGGTATGTTTATATAGTATGAATGAATGTAGTATGAATGTAATCTGGACGTACTACGTCATGTTGTATCATCATGTGACCTACCAGCGTCAATTGCCTCCCATCACCCCCATAAATCGTCTCCCGTGGCCTCATGGGATAGTAAAGTGTCCATCGTGTGTGCACTTCAGAATCTCGCCGGGAGTAGTAGGTCATCCGGGTACTTTTCACCTACTGTTTTTCGAATACTATGAATTCGGACACACTCTGTTGGCGTACAGTTTTTCACATACTATATAGTAGAGAAGAATTCAATTTCGGATGCAGCTCTGGTCACTTCATGCGTTTCCTCTGATCGGATAGCTATCCGATCGTTAAAAGACCAGGTGTAAAGGGCCTTCGAAATGCATTTGAGATGCATTTTAATCTGATTGCTCAAACCATGACGTGACCAGGTGTAAACAGGCCTGTTGCTGTCTGGGAAACTGGATGTGTTAGGTTGTAAACAAATTCATGTTCATACTAAAGTATTAATACTACGCAGCTTTAATCAAACAGTCCTAAAGCAGCAAAAACAGAGAACCGCTTGATTTAGACTGAATCATTAAAAAGTGCACGTTGAGGTAAAGTCAGTGGTAATCTTCTCAGCTCTAAATTCTCTAACGAAATCTTGCCCACCCACTCAGAAGAGCTGATGGCCGTCGTGTATCCAGACGAACGGGCAGTTTATGTATGGCTAATGCGTTACTCCGCGAGCAGGAGAGGAGAGCCAGCTGTTTCATCTGTAGAAGCAGCACGACTGCCTGCTCAATTCCCTCTCCTCCTCTGTGAAGCAAACAGAATTAGGACTGTGAACATCTGCCGCATGCGGGTGTGATCCCGCTGATATTGAAACGGGCATTATCAGGTCAGGAGAACACAAAGAAAGAGCGTCTCTGTGACTCAAAGACCTTTGCCTCACATCTCTGGAACAAACGTCTACCAAAAATCTGGCTCATAGCTAGAATTACACTTACATCAAATGTCTAGCGGGCACAGGTTTACTTATAATGAAAGGATAAATAAGTTGTGGTGTTTGCTATGGCAGGCATCTCTGTTAGTATTATTCTGTTAATGATTTGACATAAAATCACACTTGCAATCCAATTTACTGTCATGCAACACATTTCCTTTTGGCACAAGATATTCAGTTGGAAAAATGGTACGGGATGACTTTATCCAATGGGAGTTGAATGCATACTGAAAAGTTTGACTGGTGGTGCTATTTATCATTTAGTCATTTTTAATATAATTTAATATACTATATCTAAATATGAGTGTCTATTTACACTAAGAGCAAATAGGCCGTCTTGTTGGCAGAGGCTATTTACACTAACTCCGCCCACTGACCTCTGATTGGGCCAGACGCAATTACAGAAGATGCTGATTTGTCAGAAGGCAGAATGTTTTGACCCAAAACTGTTCAAATCCGCCTTTTTCCAAACTTGCTCTACTCCCTTTCCCATCACATAGCAGATCAGAAAGGCATTTATTTTCAATAAAAATTTATAAAATATTCGGAAAGTGGAAATAAAGTGTCTTAAGAGTCGGTGTAGGGAGGGATTTATTGACCCATCCATTTAATAATTTTACACTCTAAAAAATGCTGGGTTAAAAAATAACCCAAGTTTGGTTGAAAATGGACTAACCCAGCAATTTGGTTGCTTTAACCCAGCGGTTGGGTTAAATGTTTGCTTAAAACAACCCAATTGCTGGGTTAGTCCATTTTCAACCCAACTTGGGTTATTTTTAACCCAGCATTTTTTAGAGTGTAATAAATATAATAATTTACACTATTATTGAATACTGTTTAATAATATTTGCCTCTATTTATATGTATGCACCGATTGCAATTATTTGTACATTATACCAATTTGTGTCAATTTTCTATATCTATAGAATAGATATAAGAACTATAATTCATAAGAAAATATAATATAATTTTACACACAAAAATGGACTTTTCTTCAATGCAAAATTTTATTTTCATAATAAACCACACGTAAAGGGTCAGTAATAAAATAGAACAAAAACAAAAAAACAAATTGCAAACAACAGCACAAATAAATACAATAGAATAATTAGAGATATGAAATTAACATGGCTTTAAGTTTTTCAGGTGGGTGCACTAATAAACTATATGTGCAATGCCTAAATTATCATTGTTGTCGGGTTTTTTTCATGTATGTTGATTTTGAGCATTTGCCTTTTGTTTGAGGGAGAGTAAGGGGGACTTTTGTTGGGACTCTTATTATGATGGGCCGACCAATAAAAGGGGAGGGCGGCCATTTTAAAAGATGGGTGTTTGGTGAGGTGGCATGGTCGTTCTGGCTAGTAATTGTCTAAGAATTATATCTGTGTAATAGAGATTTTGTGTAGTAGACTTTGGAGCTGTTTCATATGGTTTAGGACAGTGGTCACCAAACTTTTCAAGCCAAAGATCCCTGACCTCAGCCTTGATGAAAGGCAAGATCTACCCATAGATTTTTCATGGCCGATTCATTTTTAAAAAAAAAAAATTTTATGAGACCATCTGTCCGATTTTTTTTTTCTTTGTTTAAGCAAATTTATTTGTTGTTTATTTGCTCTATAACAGGCCAAACTGGCCTTTAAAAAATTAGTAATTTGAAATGTGAGGCAACCACTGCATTTTAATTATGATCCAAACAAATATACACATATGTAGCATGAGCAGTTGTTTTTGATTTAAATTAGAAAGTATAATTTCAAGACTTAGAGCAAATACTTGAGCTTTGTGAAATTGTTTTATACTGTAAGACACACCTGCACAAAACAAAAACAGATGGACGAAAAGATGCGTTTCTTTGGGTACTGCTGTAAAAATGCCTTTGAAATGAAACTATTCTGAAGACAGTCGCTTTCGTTCAGAGATACATTCATGTAACACCCCTCCCCAATTCAATATTTATATTTTTCTTCCTATATTTCCTGAAGAGTTATCTTGCTGGGCCTATTTATAGGTGGGTCCACTTCATGTGTTTTTGCAGATCAGATATCTGATTTATCAGAACGATTCCATTTACACTTGGTCACATAAATGTGTCTCCGAAAAACGGATATATAAATCCGATCTTCAATTCCCACGCTTGATAATGTATTTGTAACGCTTTACACACAGAGAGGTCGGATAGCTGGCCTGAATGGTTGTAGCCAAGTGGATTTGTGGATTTATTCCTTTTCTCTTTTTTTGTGGGCATTGTTTTTTCCATCAGGACTTTAAACTTCCTACCTACCTGGAAGCAGAAAATAACTGTTGAGTATCATCTTTTTTTATTGTTTATTGTTTTGCTTACCTGGACTTATAGCTCTCGTGTTGTGGGCAATGAGCCTACTCAGGAACTTTTTCTATATGGACAAACTTATTTGAGTCTGTAAAAAGAGTCAACAGATTGTGTTATGTTTGCAAGTGTCTAAGCTGCTTAATATTTTCAATCTTTGATGTGGTTGAAATCATGCTGTTTTTTTGTGTATTACATTTTTGGCAAATTAGTAAAAGAAAACATTAGTCAGACTCCCCTTGTGATAATGATTAAACCTT
The DNA here is from genome assembly GCA_023566225.1 of Romanogobio albipinnatus. NCBI lineage: Eukaryota > Metazoa > Chordata > Actinopteri > Cypriniformes > Gobionidae > Romanogobio > Romanogobio albipinnatus. Next base: position 69,065,929 of record CM042242.1, on the reverse strand, counting down.
TCTTGTAAAGAGTTGCAGTTGTTATAGATGGCGGCCAATTTAGGGTAATAACTAGTAGGTTATTATTCAGGTAAGAAATGCTACAGAATAACACGGGTTAATACAGATTAATTCTTATAATAAGTTATTGAGTCTAGAGGAGAGAGTGATTTTCTTGTCTTTCGTTCTTTGATGAACATGACAGACAGCAGCATATTAGGCTGCTGTCACTTTAAGAGCATATGCATGGACCCAATGTACTGTTACACATGATCTTTCTCAACTACGTTCCAAAACTGACTGTGTTTAGCTGAATATTCGCCAAGACGGGCATTTTGACATAATTTTGTCAGCCACTAATTTTGGTAAGGTGCAACTCATAAGCAGTTTGAGACTGAGAAGCGGCGTGTGCACTCCACTTGTATATAACCTGTGGGAATTAGTAAAATGATGCCCCATGTAAGCCTTGGAATCGGAAAGACATGAGACCAACCAGCCGGTCACCGGTCGATCGGTGCATCTCTATTTATATGTAGCATCTAACTAGGCCTAATATTTACACTTATTGCAAAGTCAAGTCTCGTTTTGGTCAATGTAGTGCTTAAAGGCATTAAATGCTTGAACCCCGATAAATGCTGCTTGCAGCTTTAATTATTATTATTTTAAGTGTGAATCAAAAAATGAAAAGCGCATTAAAAAAATAACAAGCATGATTTCATCTCTTAAATGTCTTGGTGTGTGTTTTGGTCATAATTTAGACTTTTTAAAATCTAATTTCAACTTTATCTCATAATTAGGACTTTTAATCAATTTAGATTGTCATAATATTGACTTTAAAATTTAAATTTTTTCTCAGAATTTTTAAATCCTAGGTAATTTCAACTGTTCATCTCACAATGACTTAGCATGTCATATTTTTTTAAATCATATTTTCAAAATGTTCTCTTATGACTTTTATCTAAAAATGAGGACTTTTAAAATCCTATTTTCAACATTTTATCTTAAAATTATGACTTAGCATGTCATATTGTTGACTTTTTATCTCACTAAAATGATTTAAAATCATATTTTTGACTTTTTATCTAATAATGAGGGCATTTCAAATCATATTTTCAAAATTTTATCTTATAATAATGACTTTTTAATCTAATAATGAGGACTTTTAAAATCGTATTTTCAGTATAATTATGACTTAGCATGTCATATTTTCGATTTATCTCACTAATATGACTTAAAATTATATTTTTTTACTTTTTATCTAATATTGAGGGCATTTAAATCATATTTTCAACATTGTATCTTACAATTATGACTTAGCATGTCATATTTTTGACTTTTTATCTAATGAGGGCATTTAAAATCATATTTTCAGCATTTTATCTTACAATTATGACTTTATCTAATAATGAGGACTTTTAAAATCATATTTTCAACATTTTATCTTATAATTATGACTTTATGATAATTGAAATGAGCTGATCAGTAATATAGTTGAATATTTAGTGCATTTAGTTAATATCTGCTAACAATGAAAATCCTATTTTTACAGTGTAAATAGACTCAATCAATAGTTTCACTTAGAGTAAATTGCATATGCTACTATTCAAACTTAGTGTAAATCTATCGCTAAGTAAACCTATTTTTTTTTTTTGAGGGTCCACTTTAAATATTCTAGTACTGTAAGTAACTTTGCAACTACATGTCAACTAGCAGTCATTAGTAGACTGTGTTTAACATCTGCTAACTCTTTATTCTGATCCGCCTCAACAGACGCTCTGACTATAAGTAACTACATGTCAATTTATACTACCAACCCGAACCCTAACCTAACAATCTAATACTCTAATGAGAGTTGGTTGACATGCAGTTACTTATAGTTAGTATAATGCCTAAAGTGGACAATCGAAATAAAGTGTTTTCCTTAAGCTGCACTGTTTAGAGGATATATTAAGCATATATGTGAAATGTATGTTTGACGAGGAAAAAAATTATTCGAGTTTCTCTTCCACTCTATTGTGATGAATGTCTCTGAAGGCACACACACGCACCCTCATTTTTCAAAAGCGTGCTCTTCTTTAGAGCACAGAGGTCTGTGTCTCAGTGTGTTGTGTGTGAATGTGACAAAGGTCAACTGGAATATGAGCGCTCTCGCTGATGCGCAGTGGTCAGCAGGGGGGTATTTTTGGCACCCTCTTTCAGTAGAAACTCCGCAATGTGCACAAATTTCCATGCCACTGAAGATGAATTTGGTCTCGGAGGACGTTCTGCTGGTCCATTCAATTTATTTATTTATTTTTGCCCACACAAAAACATTCCTGAAACAGCATATGCATATGCTCCCAAACATGTGAATCACAAACTAGTGCAATCCCCTTCATCATAAGCAGCATTTTTTTTACCACAATACTTGTCCTAGGCATAAGCTTTTATGTTTTCTGGTGGGACTTGAGACAAGCTCTGGCTTGCATCCTCAGCTTCCCATGAATCCCCTCGGCCCATCTGTTCAGGTGCAAACCAAGTGACCCTCTCAATATGGACTAACTCTACATTTTCTGGATTGCTGTCGTTAGTGTTTACCGCATCGCTTTCACTCGGACTCCAGAGTGGATGTACACACGGCGAGCTTGAATAAAATGGAAATGGGTCATTTTGTTGGCTTTCATTCCCTCTGATTTCAAGTGTGGCGTGATGGAGTTAATTATGGCTGTCAGCATCTTTTTATATTCACATGTATGGTGAAAGAATGGAGGTGTGGAGCGGGCGCAGCAGGTGGAGCAGCAATGCTTAGACCTCAGCGGAGAGGGAACGGTTTTAAGTGCGCTTGATTTTTAGCACTGTTGCTATAGGGTATTATCATAATTTCACCAGCACAATGGACTCTTCACATTCTGTGCGCCAGTCCTCCACCCCCTCTAGTATTTCTATCACCTCTTTTTAAGGAAAGTCCATCTCCACGTCTTGGCAGATCTTACCTCACAGGTCCTTCCACATGCATCCTCAAGAACTGAAGCAAATTGATATAGTGATGTAAAAAAAAAATTAAATGAGAGAACAAATACACTCACCTAAAGGATTATTAGGAACACCACACTAATACTGTGTTTGACCCCCTTTCGCCTTCAGAACTGCCTTAATTCTACGTGGCATTGATTCAACAAGGTGCTGAAAGCATTCTTTAGAAATGTTGGCCCATATTGATAGGATAGCATCTTGCAGTTGATGGAGATTTGTGGGATGCACATCCAGGGCACGAAGCTCCCGTTCCACCACATCCCAAAGATGCTCTATTGGGTTGAGATCTGGGGACTGTGGGGGCCATTTTAGTCCAGTGAACTCATTGTCATGTTCAAGAAACCAATTTGAAATGATTGGAGCTTTGTGACATGGGGCATTATCCTGCTGGAAGTAGCCATCAGAGGATGGGCACATGGTGGTCATAAAGGGATGGACATGGTCAGAAACAATGCTCAGGTAGGCCGTGGCATTTAAACCATGCCCAATTGGCACTAAGGGGCCTAAAGTGTGCCAAGAAAACATCCCCCACACCATTACACCACCACCACCAGCCTGCACAGTGGTAACAAGGCATGATGGATCCATGTTCTCATTCTGTTTACGCCAAATTCTGACTCTACCATCTGAATGTCTCAACAGAAATCCAGACTCATCAGACCAGGAAACATTTTTCCAGTCTTCAACTGTCCAATTTTGGTGAGCTTGTGCAAATTGTAGCCTCTTTTTCTTATTTGTAGTGGAGATAAGTTGCGAGTTGATGAGTTGAGCCACGCTCAAAATTGCTTAAATCCCCTTTCTTTCCCATTCTGACATTCAGTTTGGAGTTCAGGAGATTGTCTTGACCAGGACCACACCCCTAAATGCATTGAAGCAACTGCTATGTGATTGGTTGATTAGATAATTGCATTAATGAGAAGTTGAACAGGTGTTCCTAATAATCCTTTAGGTGAGTGTCCGTCAGTGCTTTTTTTGTAATTACTCACTAAACGAATGATGGCAAATAATAATAAGTGGAAGAAAAAAAGTGCTTTTGTGAATGAAAAGTTTCTTTTAAATACTTTAATATTCACTTTAAATATTCTAGTACTGTAAGTAACTTTGCAACTACATGTCAACTAGCAGTCATTAGTAGACTGTGTTTAACATCTGCTAACTCTTTATTCTGATCCGCCTCAACAGACGCTCTGACTATAAATAAAGTTTCTCAGGGGAACGCAAGCAAATCTTTTTTACGATAACGAGAACAAGACCGATGCATTGAAAGACTGTTACTGTCAAACACAGGATGGCAGTAATGAACCACACAACAGGTCAAGCGGTTATATTTATTAGACATAACCTCAAGATCCAGCTTTTGGAGGGAAAACTGAGCTGGCGTGCCCATAGATATACATAATAAAGGCTAGATGTCTCGTCCGCGCTGCTGGCCAGTGGAGGTCGATGTCAGCACCTGGCGGCCATCTTGTCACAGTCGGCTCGCTCATTCGTAACATTGTTTTATTGGTGCATGTACTTTTTAAATAACCATAACTTGCCCGATTTTATACCGATTTTCAAACTGTTTGGTTTGTTATAAACGTGAGAAATGTAGTTTTGACATGTAGTTTTGAAATGTAGTTTATAATTTGTTCAACCAGAATTATAGCCACGTTAATAACGTTTGTAAGAAACCAAACCATTTGTAAATCCGTCAAGATTTCAGCAAGATAAGAGTATTTGTGTTCAGATCACTCACCTTACATCAGGAATTACACAGCTCGCCAGAAACTTTGCCTGTGACTAGATGGCCGCCGGTGATGACGTTAGAGACTCCGCCGTAAGACATCTAGCCTTTATTATGTATATCTATGGGCGTGCCACTCCAGATGATATACATCAGGGGTGTCCAATCCTGATCTTGGAGGGCCACAGTCCTGCAAAGTTTAGCTCCAACCCAATTAAACACACCTGAACCAGCTAATCAAGGTATTTTTAAGGATACTAGAGACTTCCAGACAGGTGTGTAGAGGCAAGTTGGAGCTAAACTCTGCAGGACAGTGGCCCTCCAGGACTGAGTTTGGACACCTCTGATATACATCGACCAACCAGCATAGCAAATCAATACAAATACAATACTTTACCAACCAAAGCTTAGTTTGCTGGTTTGTTTGTGAGATCTTGTCTTAAACCAACAAAGACCTTTTTACAAAGTCTAACCCTCTATTGTAATTTTTCATTTTTGGTAACTCACTGCTTAATCACCACCATATGATGCATCATTGGAGAATGTAACTAGCCATGACTTTTTCCCCAGAACAGTAATAACTTTGTTGGAAATCCATCGTTCAAACCACATCATTAACGGCAGTTCAATGTTGACAAACCAACTGTAATGGCTCCGGCTAATTAATCAGTTCGATATCCAATTACCAAGTTATTGCTAGATTATTATAACTTGTTTACATGGACAACAGGTAAGATTTATATCATGTTTGCTTGCAACAATTTATTCTTAAAAACATAATGATTTTTTTCTTGGCTGTTGACAGTATTTTCTGATTTATGGAGCAAGTAAAAAAAAGAAACATTTAAAATCCCCTCTGTAAAAAATAGTGCTGTCAATCGATAAATAAAAAATAAACTTTTTATATTGTAATAATTTCACAGTTACTCTCCATATTAATGTAGAAACAACTATATTTCAACTGTCCTTTTCTTACATTATTAGAGGAGATTGGGGCTCCCAAGTATGACCCCTAGTGTCGTTCCCTGGGTGCAATAGTAACCAAGACATTTTGTAGTACATGTTTTCTGAAATATAATTTTTAATATGCAAATTATGTCAGAAGAGACCTGACTATGACACACAGCTGTTCTCTTCTGTCTTTCTGAGCGTCGTGTGTGTGTGTGTGTGTATGTGTG
>CM042242.1:68887534-69057534 GCA_023566225.1 Romanogobio albipinnatus | reverse complement strand
CGCGTTCTCTTCTGTCTTTCTGAGCGTTGTGTGTGTGTGTGTGTCATAGTCAGGACATTCACAGACAGCGTGTTCTCTTCTGTCTTTCTGAGCGTTGTGTGTGTGTGTGTGTCATAGTCAGGACATTCACAGACAGCGCGTTCTCTTCTGTCTTTCTGAGCATTGTGTCTGTGTGTCATAGTCAGGACATTCACAGACAGCGCGTTCTCTTCTGTCTTTCTGAGCGTTGTGTGTGTGTGTGTGTGTGTCATAGTCAGGACATTCACAGACAGCGCAATCTCTTCTGTCTTTCTGAGCGTTGTGTGTGTGTCATAGTCAGGACATTCACAGACAACGCGTTCTCTTCTGTCTTTCTGAGCGTTGTGTGTGTGTGTGTGTGTGTGTGTGTGTGTGTGTGTGTCATAGTCAGGACATTCACAGACAGCGCGTTGTCTTCTGTATCGTCGTGCTTGAATGGTTTAAAAGCATTTGCATGAATAAGAGTGTGATCATATAATGTAACATTTGCCAAAGGATGACAGAAAAAACGAATTGTTTAATATTCTGTTTAAATTAGTGCATACATAATTTGCATATTTAAAATGATATTTCAGAAAACATGTACTACAAAATGTCTTGGTTACTATTGCACCCAGGGAACGATACTAGGGGTCATACTTGGGAGCCCCAATCACCTCTAATACTGTAAGAAAAGGCCAATGAAAATTGCAGAGTGGAATTTGCATGTGCCACTCCCCAAGACATAAGGGTATAAAAGGAGTCGGTGTGTCTACTCATTCTGGCTCATTTGTGCTGAGGAGCTGAGACAGCATTGGACAATGGTAACCAGGGATCCCCCAGGGAAAACGCTACAACAGCTGAACCGTGTTACAAAGTTTTGGCAGTGTAGAGGTCAGCAAGCCACTGCGTGCCGGGTAACAAGTGCACTTTTCACATCGTAACCTACCTAATGCCCCATGTAAGCCATGTAGTCCTCTCTGTCCCCGTGTGGTACAAAGGACATTATTTACCATGGGAATAGTTTGCTTAAATTCACAGCTGTGCAGACCAGAGGTAGCGCTAGTGAAGGGTTTATTTATTTTGATCTTCTAGAGGAAGCTCTTTTAACTCACTGAAACGGAAGCTCTCTCTGCACTTATACATGCTGCATTTGTACTGCATTGTAACCAAAGACTCCATATATATATATATAATATGTAGGGCTCGACATTAACGTTAGTCCACTTGTCCGGGAGGGGCATGTGAAAGAGAATTTTACTTGCCCGACTGGACTTAATTCCTATCGACCAGCTCACTTAGCACAGCGTTCGTGGCTCGACTCGTATGTAGGGACCCTCATTATGCTACCATGTTAGTGTGAGGCTATTTTGAGCCTTGTTAGTGGTATTAACTAGAGATTTAATTTTACTTATTCTGTGCCCCATATACTAGCGTTATAAGCTAATCTGTTTTTAGAGATAAAACTCTTTACATTCGATTTTCATGAAAACGCATCCCATGTATAGGAAGATGGTGCACTCTGATTACTTATGATTGGTAGAAAGTGTAACGCCCAATATGGCGACTAAGCCCCGCCTTCTAAATTAAAGAGCCAATCATTGATTAGTAAAGTCAATTAGAAGCTCCGGTTGCTATAGAAACAGGCAGTGTTCAAAGACAGGCGTTTAGGGTTGTGCATGAGCATTAGCTTTGTCCAGGCTGAAAAAAAAAAAATTTGTCATATGTGTATATACTGTATATACAATTTATGAGACCGTGGTTGTCAGATTTCATTGGTGATTTCAAATATGAAATTTAATCGTAAGGTTGACGAACAGTTTTGGAGAATTTGATGTTTCTCCATTCAAAGAGATAGGAGCTGCACTTGCATCCCCGAGAGGCGTTTCAAAGATGACCGCCAAGTGAAATGGCTTGTCTTGAAGGGACTTGGATTGTAAAAATCCTTTTCAAACGAGGCAAATGGAATGTGTATAGGTGACACTGACTCGGCTCCGAAGAACAAATCTGAATAAGTGGACACACACAGACTCCTTTCATACCATATGTATGTCTGGGGGAGTGGCGTATGCAAATTCCACTCGCCAATTCTCATTGGCCTTTTCCTAAAGTGTCAGAGGTGATTGGAGCACCAAAGCAGGGCTTGACATTAACCTGTTTGCCCACAAGCCATTGTGACTAGTGGTTTTCCAAAGTTCTAGCCACTCAACATTTTCACTGGCCAAAATTTTGACCGATACCATGGGGAAAAACTGCTGTATATATATTTTTAATAGTATCTCATAATTTGGCAGCAGGAATATTAGGCTGCTGTCACTTTAAGACCTGACGCACGGATCCATTATACGGTTACACATGCATTTTCTTTCTCAACTGTTTACATTCACTTAAAACAGAACTGACTGAGTTTACAAGAATACTCGCCAAGAGTTAATGTCAAGCCCTGCTCCCGAGTATGACTTCTAGTGTCAGTCAAAGTGACTGACAGATAGGAAACAATTGTTTTAATGTACTGCAATTGTACTGCAATTCATCAACTGCAGGGGAAAGTATGTTAACCTCTTAAGATCTGTGACCATTTTTGGGATTTCCGCCTGGATTTGGCCTACCAAAATTGAAAAGCTTCCCATACACACATACAGTGGTCTAAGTTAAAAATGTCCATGTCATTTTACAGGAAACCCTTTGAAGTTACATAAACCACTGCTAAAAGTGATAAACATGTAAGTATATGTTGTCTGAGCTGTAATAACCCCCCCCAAAAAGAGACGCTTTTTGATTTTTAATTTTTTATAAATTCAGTTTTGAAAGTGTGTAACTCAGGCCCTGTGTGCTCTAGCACCCTGCAGACAGTTTGGGCTGTTTCAACTAAATTCCAGAAAATAGTGGAAAAAAAGAATTTTGTCTGTCATGTTGTATGCAAGATTTATTCGAATGGATCTGAAGGGAGTTAGTTAATCGATTAGTTAATGGATCTAATAAGTTAGTTCACCTGTAGCTAGTGCGAAGCGCAAGACATCATGTTGCGTAGAGAACAAAAAAGTGTTTAATTCTCAAATACTGATCTTCTCGATCTAAAATGATGTGTGCACAGGTTCAAAAGGCTTCCAAGCTGCCGAGATGACAATTATCAGGACACGTCAGACCTAGTTCTCAAAGCCGCGTGGCTTGACTTCACATAAATTAGAGCTTTAATAAGATATCAACCAGAATGCATGAGCAGCCACCCTAAGACCCGTCTGTTCACACTCAGCAGAATCTGGAGCTCTTGAATGCTTAATGCCGCTTTTGTGGAAGGATTGCCAAACCAGCAGAGAGGCTTTTCGCACACCTCCAGAAGAGAATCAAATGCATGTAGGTGAGCAAAATATGCACAACATTAATACCAGAAGCGGTAACAGAACTTAAGTGCATGCCATCAATCCCTTCCAAAAGCGTGGGTTTGTATGGCGTACACCTCCCAGGTGTTTTGGGGCTCCTTTATAATTCAGTTACTGCTGTAAAAACCTCTTACACAATGCACCCCCACGGACATGAACCAGGAGACTTTGACAGATGGAGAAAGGCAGACCGTGTCTCAGTTGGCCTTCTATCGGAGTCATCCTCATCTAAATTGCACATAATTGTCAGTTTTAAGCGCTGGATGCTTGCGTTCGAGAGGCATGCCAAAGTAAAAGGGGTTTGGGATATAAAACACTTGTTAGCTTTCATGTTTGCTTATTGTTCCCTGTCACTGCAGTGCTGTTCAATCTCCAGGAATGAAGCTACTCAAAATTATGCATTATATTATAGTTCATTCTTTCTACTCACTCTTTTTATCCGAGCATACACGCTTATAATTTAAAGTTCCACAATGGGATTCTTGCAGCGATGTCATAGAAAAAACATTTTGGGTTCCCAAAGTACCGTTTTCACACATGGTCCTTTTCAGGGGTCTGAGCGCGACTCACGTGATTTTTGGCCCATATGTGAACACTCCAAACGATCTCAGACCCCTTTAAAACTGAAGGAATTGAAAATAATCAAAGATATTGGATATTTGAAATTGAACAAAGAAATTTGCTTTGCTGTTGTCAACCCACATTGCTTATCAGAAGGGCCATCTGGAAGACAATAGAAAGAAGTTCAGACCTAATAGCCTATTATAAACAGATTTCCTCAAATAAAAGACTATATATGCCAGCACATTACGGTATTGTTGTTCGTTACCGTGGCAACCACTTCACGAGTTCACACTTACATCAAATTAAATAGAGTAAAGATTATGTGTATTTGGCGTGCTGTCTGGGGGAGGGCTCTGGGCTCTGAATTTTCCCCGTGTATCCCCCCCGTGATAAAGATAGTCTAGAACTAGACAGTATTTTATTATGGATTGTGTTGACGTCTAATGAGAGTTTATAAAAATGGTCAACGAAAGAAGGTAAATATGCTGTGTATATATATATATATATATATATATATATATATATATATATATATATATATATACACCTCTTATCGTTGATTAAATCGATTGGTTTGATGTGCTCCACTTGTGTTTAGTTAGGTTTAATTATCTGAAATTTGTTAATAAAACATCACTTGCGTGTCAGGGTTTGAAAGTGCGTCTTATGTATGAAACTTATCTGTACACATGACGGGCGGCAATGATATTGCAAGAAAAGCCTGAAGTTTACTGACAGCTGCATTATTTAACCGCATTTTCTTCATTACAATGTTAAAGCAAGTGTCAAGTGAGTTTCATTCATAATGTTTCATGTAACATGATAGTTCATACTGGAGTGAAGCCGTTCTCATCATGTGATCAATGTGGGCGTGGTGAGCTCGTGCCAGCACTTCAGCACCAAGGAGAGCGATCCTCTAAAAGAGCAACACAGAAAGAGCTTGCGTCTTTTTCAAGATGACATTCTTTGTGCGTTTCTGGGTGTGGTGGTTACCTGTCACCGAGGGATGGTCACCAGCGCTGTATCTCGTGTTTGGGCGTTCAGCACGCTGAGGCAGCGCTGGTGGATGATTCATGTTCTCACTGCGGGAACATGACCATCTCAAAGTTGCAGTCTAGACTCCATCTCGCAAGGGGTGGAGTCCCCGTGCCTCTGCCTCGATCGAACCCCCCACAAAGGGTTACTTCAGGCAGTAGCACGGGTGATTTGAGGGTTACGGTGAGCGCGCTTCCCCCAGGGAACCAACCCCCGGGGAACCCTCACTCTTCACACACTTTGCAGCCAGAAGAGCTTCTGTTGGAACGCGCTGGGCCGTCCTCGAGATGTGCACCAACCGTATCCTTCGGGGCTCCCCCCGATGATCAGATGTCCATCGCTGCATCGGAGGGAGGGTCAGAATTCTCCGGAGATTCTCCGCCCCGCCCGTCCAGGCCCCTGCCAAGAAGAGGGGTGGCAAGAGTAAGGGCAAGCGGCCCTGAGACGGGCGACCCGGAGATGGGGATGATTGCTCTTCAGGAGATGGTGACCGCACCGCTCCATCCCCCGGAGGAGGGCCGGGTGGAGAATCTTGTGTTCCGTTTTGTTTCTGTTCCCAAATTTTCAACAAATTCGGTACCCAAATTTTCAATAAAAGAGCAATTGTCTCCATCTCTGGGTCCCAAGGGGGTGCGGAGAGTGATGGCCGGTCAAACGCCGGACCACACTCATCCTCCCCCCTCGCCAGCAGGCAGCAGTGGACGTCCTCCCCGCGTCCCTCCTGCCCTCAGGTGGAATCAGGTAAGTGTTGCACAGCTCACTCACACCCCGCTGTGGGCCGCCTCCACGAGACAGCTGCCCCAGCCTGGTACCTGCATTCCACCTCGCTGCCCCACGGTGGGTATGCCAGTGGTCCCTATGGTCCCGCTTGCACAGTCTCTGCGAGCCTGGCTAGAGCTCCGCAGTCCATCTTGTTGGCTCATTCGGACCATCAGGCTCGGCTATGCGAATCAGTTTGCCCGGCGCCCCCCCCAGGTTCAACGGCGTCCGCTTCACTTCGGTGAAAGCTGCAGATGCCCATGTCCTGCGTGCGGAGATATCAGTCCTACTGGCGAAGGACGCGATAGAGCCGGTCCGTCCAGCCGATATGAAGACCGGCTTCTACAGCCCGTACTTCATAGTACCCAAGAAAACCGGTGGGTTACGACCAATCTTGGACCTGCGAGTCCTGAATCGGAGCCTCCACAAGCTACCGTTCAAGATGCTCACGCAGAAACGCATTTTCGAGTGCATCCGTCCCCAAGATTGGTTTGAAGCGATCGACCTGAAGGACGCGTACTTTCATGTCTCGATTCTTCCTCGACACAGGCCGTTCCTGCGCTGTGCGTTCGAGGGTCGAGCATATCAGTACAAAGTCCTGCTCTTCGGGCTGGCCCTTTCTCCCTGTGTCTTCACGAAGGTCACGGAGGGGGCCCTTGTGACCATGAGAGAACAGGGCGTTCGCATCTTCAACTATCTCGACGACTGGCTCATTCTAGCACAGTCCAGGGATCAGTTGTGCGAACACAGGGACCTGGTGCTCAGACACCTCAGCCAGTTGGGTCTTCGGGTTAACTGGGAGAAGAGCAAACTCGCCCCCGTGCAGAGGATCTCATTTCTCGGTATGGAGTTGGATTCGGTCGAACGGACATCAACTGCCTCGAGTTGCTAGCGGTACATCTTGCTCTGAGCCGCCTCAAAGGACTGTTACGGGGCAAAGATGTACTGGTCCGCACGGACAACACTGCGACCGTTGCGTATATCAACCGACAAGGTGGTCTGCGCTCCCCTCTGGAGTCAGAAGTGTCTGAGGTTGCTTCGGGCCATTCATGTCCCTGGTGTGCACAACTGTGTGGCTGACGAGCTTTCACGAGCTGTGCTCCCTGGGGAGTGGCGACTCCACCCCCAGGTGGTCCAGCTGATTTTGAGACAGTTCGGGATGGCACAGGTCGATCTGTTTGCCTCTCCAGAAACGTCCCATTGCCAGTGGTTCTATTCGCTGACCGAGGGCACACTCGGCACGGATGCTCTGGCGCACAGCTGGCCCCAGGGGTTGCGCAAATATGCGTTCCCCCCAGTGAGCCTACTCGCACAGACACTGTGCAAGGTCAGGGAAGACGAGGAGCAGGTCCTGCTAGTGGCGCCGTACTGGCCCACCCGGACCTGGTTCCCAGAACTTATGCTCCTCGCGACAGCCCCTCCTTGGCCGATTCCTCTCAGGAAGGATCTTCTAACTCAGAGACGGGGCACCCTGTGGCACCCGCGTCCAGACCTGTGGAAGCTTCATGTTTGGCCCCTGGATGGGACGCGGAGGTTCTAGGTGACTTACCCCAAGCGGTAATTAACACCATCACTTCGGCGCAAGCACCGTCTACAAGACAGGCCTATGCCCTGAAGTGGAACCTGTTCGTCGAGTGGTGTTCTTCTCGCCGAGAAGACCCCCGAAGATGCTTGATCGCATCTGTGCTTTCCTTCCTGCAGCTCGGGTTGGAGCGTAGGCTGTCCCCCTCCACCCTCAAAGTCTATGTTGCTGCGATATCCGCCTATCATGACCACGTAGATGGTAAGACGGTTGGTAAGCACGACCTGGTCGTCAGGTTCCTTAGGGGGGCGAGACGATTAAATCCTCCTCGTCCCCCCTCCATACCCTCTTGGGATCTTACTCTGGTGCACCGAGCACTTCAGAATGCCCCATTTGAACCTTTGAAGTCAGCAGAGCTAAAGCTTCTCTCTATGAAGATTTTGCTGTTGGCTGCATTGGCCTCCATCAAGAGGGTAGGGGACCTGCAGGCATTTTCGGTCGACGATTCGTGCCTAGAGTTCGGAAAGCTTTAGGAACTCAAAGCTTTAGGACCTCAGATCAGCTCTTTGTCTGTCACGGAGGCCAGCAGAAGGGAAAGGCTGTCTCCAAGCAGAGGATGGCCCACTGGATAGTGGATGCCATCACCTTGGCTTACCAAGCACAAGGTGTGCCCTGTCCGCTCAGGTTGCGAGCACACTCTACTAGAAGTGTTGCATCCTCCTGGGCGCTGGCACGTGGCGCCTCGCTGTCAGACATCTGTAGAGCTGCGGGCTGGGCGACACCTAACACGTTCGCTAGATTCTATAGCCTACATGTAGAGCTGGTTACCTCCTGTGTTCTCACCTCAAACGGGTAGAAACACTGAGGGGCCCCGGCTCTTGTCGGCTTGCTGCGCTACGGCGTTATTTTCTCCAGAAGCAAACTCTGTGAGTCCTCCATCACCCTCGGTGCCAGACGTGGCGGAGCGTCTCGCATCAGACCCCTTGCCGCTGAATCATTGAGAACCGGTATTGGGCTTGGGTTATATGAGCGACCCTGCAGGGATCCCATATATCTGTCCACGGTCGCTCCTACGGGAAGCCCGTGTCTTTCCCTTGGGAGAGCCTTCCCATCAATGGGATTGAGCCCCCTCTCTCTGTCGCGGGCTACGGCTCAGCCTGTACTCCTACATAACTCCTTCGGGGTACGATGTGGGCTCCGCAGTGTTCCCCTTCAGTAGGGCACGCTTTCCCAGTGTTATCCAATAATCATTGAGCGGGTCATGCGGAACAGCAGTGATGGTCTTCCCTGGAGGGGGCAGAGGCCATGGCACTTTGGTAGGGATTCCTATTCGTCGTTACTCCGACGTGGCGTCGAGAGTGACCGACTGAATAGGAACGTCTCGGTTACGTATGTAACCCTCGTTCCCTGAAGGAGGGAACGGAGACCCCACGTCCCGTCGCCATGTCCTCTGTACCCTGCTGGGGTGCCGGCTACCTACTCGGCTCCTCAACAAAAGGCTGATTTGATGCAAGCACCTGTGTCTCATTTATACCCGCGGTGCGTGGCATGAACACTTGGTGCAATCATTGCATGCCAATGTGCATTGGCTCGTTTAGTTTCACTCGAAGTAGATTGGCTCTCGCGAGCGAGATTCCTATTCATCGGTACTCCGACGTGGCGTCTCCGTTCCCTCCTTCAGGGAACTATGGTTACATATGTAACCGAGACGTTACTGAGGCACAAACAATGTAAGTGAATGGGATCAGATGTTGAAGGCCATAGGGTCAGCCATCAAACGCTGAACTGGACTAGATACAAACAGTATGAACACAAAGGGGTCTGAGACCACATTACTAAAGTGGACCAAAAAAAGGAGTCCTCTTTCAGGTACAGGGACAGTGTGAACGTGAAGAGAACTGAGTCCTTTTTCACTTGGTCCACTTAAAGGAGTCTGAGTTTGTTTCTTTTAAAGGGGACCCAAATGTGAAAACACCCTTAGTCTGAAGAACAATTTAATGGGGACCAGGTTTTTGGGCTCTACTAGCTCAAGTTTTCCTGCTTGAGTGTTGATTATTTCCTCATACCCTCCATTGTTGCGGCTCCTCTCTTCCCAGTGTGTCAGTAACGCTCTGTTTAGTTCCTGTCTCTATGAAGCCCCTCCTTCTGAAAAGCACACTGTGCTCTGATTGGTCGGCTGGTGCAGTGTGTTGTGATTGGTTGAGCGCTTCTAGCGTGTTTGTGAAATGTCCCGCCCCTTACCACAACCGCCAGTTTCAACACACGACTAACTAACTCAACCAGGCCCCGCCCCTTTATTCTGTGTATGCGGGAATTATTTTAATGCTCAAGAAGCAACATTGCACACTTAAAAATGTTGAAAGTAGGGGAAAAAAGCATATTAGGACCTCTTTTACTCTTTCCCCACCAGCATTTTTGATCATTTTCACAAACATTTCATGGCCCATAGAATATTTTTTTGTATGAATATCTGAAAAGAAAGAAAATACCCTCTGCTTTTAAACAAACAGACAGAAATAAAAGATATTCTAGCTTCATGGAAGCTTCAGATTAAAACATGTTCAAAAGATAATTTGACTTTATCTCACATTTGAGACTTTATATCACACAATTTTATATCTCACAAAATTGCAAGAAATAAAAAGTCAGAATTACCTTTATTATTTTTTTATTCTGTGGCGGAAAGCTTCCATATGCATGTGGGTAAAAAGCAAAAAAGGTGGGTTTTGAGCAAAAAGCTGAAAAAAAAAATGTCTGGATTGTGTTTCTTTAACATT
Source organism: Romanogobio albipinnatus (assembly GCA_023566225.1). NCBI lineage: Eukaryota > Metazoa > Chordata > Actinopteri > Cypriniformes > Gobionidae > Romanogobio > Romanogobio albipinnatus. Next base: position 69,047,500 of record CM042242.1, on the reverse strand, counting down.
TTAAGGGTTCCATCATGGGAATATTTTATGGATATAGTTTTAATTTTATCTTTTGTTTTACTTCTGTTTCAATTTGATTAATTAAACAGCTAATAAACCTTTATGCAATCATTTAAGACATTTTCTCCTTATAATGAACCTCTTTGGCATAAAGCGTTTAAGTCAAGAACCCTCGAGTTCTATATATAACCTTATCTTATTTTAAGAGCATACGCACAGTCTTCTCTGTGGCACTCTGAAGAATGGCAATACGTGTTAATTTTTTGAATATTTATCTCATTAATGATTAAAGATTGCAGGTGGAACGTGACAGTCATGCACATGGACTGCTCTGCCAGCCCATTACTTAAAGAAACAAGAGTCACGGAGCCCGAGCCAAATAACATTCCCAGTGCCAGCGGAAGTGCATTATTTTCTCTTGTTTTTTTTCTTCCGCTGAGAAGGGGCGAATGGGCTGAATACCCACCGCAGCGGAAAGAGGACACAACACTCAAATCTTTGGCAGTGAGGAGTGAGGACGGCTGCCCGATGCCTCTGGTTGTTGAGTTACTGGAACATCACTGGGCTGAAGGGCTGAAGCCAGCCTGAAGAGCGCCTGGGGCTGCCAGGAAAATATTGACTTTCAGACCAGTGTGAATTTTAGAATTCTGCTCAATAGGGAACCGACTTAATGGTGATTGTTCAAAATGAATGAGAGTTTGACTATATTATATTGCTTTAATAGGCTACTGTTATATTGCGGCTATGTAGATGATGAAAACGTAATATTGGAATTAATATTCTTCCAAAAAATAGTTCCCTTTCAGTCGATCACATTCGACGCAACCGAGACGATTTCCATGCACTATGTAATTCTGTTTGTATGAAAGCCCACATATAAAAAAAAGTCTCTGAATCAAATAATAATTTTGACATAAATCAAAATTGAGTCAAAATGTTGAAATTATGACATAAAAGTTGAAATTGACATACTAAGTCGAAACTATGACAATAGTTGAAATTATCCATTGAAATATTCTGTTATTGACTAAAAAAGTCAAAATTATGAGTAAAAAAAGTTATAATTATGAGATCCAAAGCCGAAAATATTATGTAATCATTTTGACTTATTTATAATTTTCAACTTTTTGTCATAATTTAGACATGCTATAACATCAGTATGTCATAATTTTGAATTTGTAAATCATAATTTTGACTTAGTGTGTCATAATGTCGGCTTTTTATGTCATAATTACAACATTACCAGATTTATTCATCTCATAATTATGATTTACCGAAGCATTCATTCATTCATTTATTAATGTGACAAAAATGGGCTTCCATATGTTTAGGGTCTGTAAGAATTTTTTAAAGAAAAAAATTATTTTATTGAGGAAGGAGGATGCATTAAATTAGTAGAAAAAGTGACAGTAAAAGTAAAGACTTTTATGTTTCTAATAGATAACGTTTCATTCTGGAAAAAGAAAGAAAATATCCCAGAAATAAAGCAACTCAACTGTTTTCAACACTGATAATAATCATACATGTTTCTTGAGCACATCAGCATATGCGAATGATTTCTGAAGGATCACGTGCCACTGAAGACTGGATTTTCAAAATATGGTAAATACATATTTTAAGTCTTATTTTGTTATTTGAGCAAGCATTTTAGTAGGTCTTATACATTTATTGTTTAGCTTTTCTTTCTATATATATATAAATAAATGAACACTGTAAAAAGTGATCAGGTAACTTAACTTAAAAAAGTGAGGAAACCCACTGCTTTTTATAAATTTTTTCATTAAGTTTTTTTAAATTAATCATTTTAGGGCAACGGGTTTCCTCACTTTTTCTTCTGTGCCCTGAGGTATTGTGGCATTGCTTACACAGCCTTGAAAAATAATTGTGTTCGTTTTTTTCACAAACTAAAAGAAAAGATTTTTCCAATTATATTCATTTGACAGGTAAATGTCAAAAGGTTGGGTTTATATACAGTATACACTATTACAACAGTAATATCTCAGACATCTGATTGCCTTTAGCCCTATTTGGACGGGATTAGTTTAACACGGAGAGGTGGGGTAAAGTAATTATTAAGTGCCATCGATGTGCCGTCTCAGTCCTCATCACGGGCAATGTCAGGAAAGATTACAACGACTTTCGCCTTCTGTAAAAAGCTTTGGAAAAATTACCTCAGGTAATACTAATCCCATGTGAACAGACCAGCTGTAAATATGTACATAAATATTCTGTCATTTCCTGTTTAAAAGTAGTTTTCAACGATTTTTCAAACATGGAGGCACATGATGGACAAGTCTGTGGCAAACATCACATGTTTGAAGGTCGAAAGCACTTTCAGAGGCTCGAAACTTATTGTAGCTTTAGGTAAGTGCCTACAGAATCAAATCAGAATTGAATTAATTTAATAAATCGTTCGACCAAACCTAACTGTTATATGTGTTTCGCACTTGGGGCCCTATTTTAACGATCTGAAACGCAAGTGTCAAAGCGCAAAGCGCAAGTAACTTTGTGGGCGGGTCTCGGCGCTGTTGCTATTTTCCCGGCGGGATAAATGGCTCTTGCGCCCGGCGCAAATCTAAAATGGGTTGGTCTGAAGTAGCTTCATTATTCATAGGTGTGGTTTGGGCGTAACGTGAATAAACCAATCAGAGCGTCATCCAACATTCCCTTTAAAAGCAGGTGCGCAAGTTCCATTATGGATTGCTATTATTATGGCGTATTTACCAGGCGCACGCCAGGAGCGGTTCACAGCCGAGGAGACTGATGTTCTTGTAAGAGCAGTGAAAGACAGAGAAGTTGTGTTGTATGGGGATGGGAGAAACCCACCCAAAATAGCGTCGGTTAAATAAATAATTAGCCTGAATCATTTGTAAGCAAGATTTATGCCTATTTTTTCACATCTTCGTGGCACACCACAATGATTTCCGTCATCTCATGTGTTAATATTTTTTTAGTGTAACAATTTATGATTTGCAAAAATAACTGTTGCATCTGTGTAGATTACATGAGCAAAGTGTATGCGCGTTGTGCACGCTATGGTCAAGCATGCGCCCTTAAAATAGCATAATGAACAACGCGCAACGCGCCACTGACTTTAGACTAGGTTTTTTCTGGTCAGTGGCGCAATTGTTTAATGGAACAGCAAAATAGCACCAGGGATTGTTTGCGCCGGAACACGCCTCCTTTTTTGCGCTGAACCGCCCAGGGAGCGCAAGTTCATTCACTAGTTTAGCGACGTGCTTCTGTGGAGGGAAAAGCGCGCTTTGCGCGGGTGCAAAATAGGAATGACACATGCGTCGGTGTACAAAGTCAATTGCGCTGGGTGCAAGATAGGGCCCTTGATATCAGCAAACAACTTATTACACACGTGACGACAGGGAGGTACTCGAGTTACCCCTCCCACTTCTGCTAGTTTTACTGAGATTTCTTATCTTAAAATGACATTACTCCATCTACCCTTGTAAAACTAATCCCCTCCGAATAGGGCTTTAGTATGGCTGACTGAAAAAGTGTTTCCTTCTAAAATGTACTGTAATAACCTTTTATTTACAAGCAATTTACAAGTTGGGTGATTATCTCGGCAAAGGAGAAGTGCTCACTAACACAAATTTAGACAGATTTGTGAACAATATTTGAGAGAAATAGGCCTTTTGTGTACATAGAAAAAGTCTTAGATCTTTGATTTCAGTTTATTTATTAACGTCATTAATTTTTACTGTGATAATGGACTGAGGATGGGAGTAGGATTCGGTATTGGGTTTCGGATTTGGCAGAATCTTAACCAGTGGATTCGGTATTCGGCCGAACCCCAAAAATCTGGATTCGCCGCATCCCTAGTAATATTTTTGACTGTTATAATCTTCAACTTTTAATGTCATAATTGCGGCATGCTATAACATCTACTCAATATGTCATAATTTTGAGTTTGTAAATCATAATTTTGACCTTTTAAGTCATAATTTTGACTTAGTATGTCATAATGTCGGCTTTTTATGTCATAATTACTACATTACCACATTTATTCATCTCATAATTATGATTTACCAAAGCATGCATGCATTCGTACATACATTGCACTCCGCAAAGGCGAAGTGCTCACTAGAAGTGCTCACTAACAGATTTAGACAGATTTGTGAACAATATTTGAGAGAAATAGGCCTTTTTGTGTAATTAGAAAAAGTCTTAGATCTTTTAGTTCAGCTCATGATAAAATGGGGGCAAAAGTGTTGCGTTTATAATTTTGCTCAGTGTAATACTATGATGGATATGCTCATGATGTCATGATTATAGCAAAAATGCTTAATTGTCAGTGATTTCCTAAGCAGTAGAAATTGACTTACCAAAGTGAAAGTCTTCAGGCAATCACAGACACTAATGTTAAAGCAGCAGTTGTTTGGATATATCTGTCCTGCTTTTTCTACAGGATATTTTTGCACTTGTGAAAAAAAAGATCTGTCCTTAAAGCTGCACTATGTAACATTTATTCAGTAAAATATCCAAACACCACTAGGCCAGTGTTATATATTTTGTTCAGTTGAGTACTTACAATATCCCAAATGTTTCCAACTATTTGTAAATCGTGAGAAAATTGCTAATTTACCCGAGGAACCGGGACGTGTGAGGGCGTGGCTTGTCGATTGCGTCATATCTGAGGTAGCCTCGGTTTCCGATTTTATTCTGCAGAAACGCTTTACTCTCACTGCAGTGTGAACAAGTGTCATAGCAGCCGGCGAGAGAACGCACAGAGTAACGTCATCCCATCATCAACACACTCAGATGTGTCTAATATGATCAACAGAGCTGCGTTACCTCATACTCATGGCCGGAAAAGCGTAAATGACGACTGTGGCATAATAAAAGTGCAGCCGGCAACTGTGTCATAATAAAAGTCCCGTGCTCAGGAAGACCACATGTCCCAAGATTCTGCGCTCAAACGTGCCGTCATCAAACTACGCCTTTGTTTTGAATAGGCGACCGCTAGTGGACGGAAAAGTTACATAGTGCAGCTTTAAATGTGCGTTTTGCCTGAAATAAGTTACTCTACATTAACTTTATTTAAAGAACTACATAAAAGCAATATCACATTTGCGTCTGTGTTGCATCCATAATTACTTGTTGATTGTGCGATATTGCTTTCATTTTTCTCCCCTGCAATTCAGTTCTGTTTATTTGGTTTCACAAAATGTTACCCTGATGTTTTATAACAGCATGTTTATCATATTCATATAGTCTACCTCATTAATCTAAAAGAATGACTGTAAAAATGCCCTAATGCTAGATTGTCCAGGAGTCACCAGATGTTTGCCAATGGCTGTAGCGTCCACTTTCCTACTATTTTGACAGCATGTAATTGGTATTGTGGCAATACTGAGAGCTGAAATAAAGGGAAACGCTGGTTCTTTTTCAAAAGTACCAACATATAATAGTGCGTAGTTTAATTCAGAGGTAACCTGATTCCTTTACATTCTCCGGGGAAACATTTTGATGCAACACATATCACAGACACAGAGTTTGTTGCATCATAAAGGGTAATGAGCGTCTGCCAGCCCTCGAGGGTTCTCCGCACAGACTGTGGGAGTATTAAATAAAAGAACAATCTTAAGGACAAGGCAGTTACACACACATTGATCACCACTCCACATTTCAAGACAGGGACAATGTGTTTTTTTTAATCTGCTCCCATATAATAACATCTTGCTCCATCTTAGTGGAATTCTCCCCAAGTGAAATGACTTGAGCTCCCGTGAAAGTCTCTGAAATTGTCTTTTGCCTCGAGGCTTTGAGATTGGGTCACGTCAGCGTCTCTGAAGACATGTTCATTTCTCTGTTATACACCTCGACATATCATGTGTGAAGACGTTACGGTGCAGAAATGGCAATTGCTTTTAATGAAGTTATACAACAACCGGCCGGGAAAAAGACTTGAGTTTGGGTGCCTTCAATGTAGGTACAACGATATGTGAATAATTTGTGAATAACTTACTGTCTGAACAGCTATAAGCCTAGATTTGCATTTGCACAACTAGATACCTGTTTATACGGCTGTGTATGAAACCGGGACGTGACATGCCATTGTTTGTGCTGTGCAATGATTTCATACCTTTTAAGAAAGAAATGACTAATGACTAATGTGTGATTTTAAATGTAAGACCAAACATGATTCAGTACGCAAATATTACAATATCGACATCATTCTCACTCGACTGTGAGTGCAACCGAGCGAGAGCGTGTGTGTGGCCTGGTAAACCCTACAATAGGGTGACAAAATGTCCCCACAAAGAGGGCAATATCCGAAATCCTTTTCCTTGTTCCCCTTGAGAAAAACACCTTAAATCATAATAAGTGATGTTTTTAGAAAATGTAAAAAAGCAGGTAACGCTTTAGATCACGGCCCAGAAAGTACTACGTAAGTAAAGAGAATTTACAACATAACTTTTTGTAATTATAGTGTAACTATAAAGTAAGTACATGTAGGTATTAGGGAACAATATGTTATATTGGGGGAATAAAGGGGTAACTATCAGTAACATTAACATATTATTTATACTTTTATATTTATAATTATCTGTGTAGTTACAGGGTAAGTATGAATCTGCAGGCTGTAAATTAAAGTGGTGCTTGTTCCCCTCTTGTTTCGTGTAGTTACAGGATAAGTACAATAAACAACACGTACAAAATCTGATATCACTCGGAAACCTTTATTTAAAAAACATGTTTTTTAAAACAGGTTTACAACACTTATTCGTTTCTCTTGCTTGGCTTCATCCTTCTCTTGTTCCTCTTCTTTTTCGTCCCTTCCACAGATGAAACTTAAGAAGGAATCCAATGTCTCTAGCTAGTGTTCTGGATTATGTAACTGTTACACTGAAAATACAGTGCACGCAGAAATGTCCTCACCGTTTACTCGTCTTTCACCCTCATGCCATCCGAGATGTATACGACTTTATTTCTTCATATGAACACAGAAAAATAAACGATCTCTGCTAATGAAAACTCATTTGGGTTCTTAAAAGTTCAAGCATCAAACAGCACATACAGCAATAACTACAGTAATCCAGACGATCCCAATGGATGAATCAATGTCTTCTGAAGTGAAACGATAAGCGTTTGTAAGAAAAATAACAATATTTTACATTTTTAAAACTATATCGCTTCCGACCAGCAGTCATCTGCGTGCGAGGGTTGAGTTCACGCTTGACGTAACTTGAAGCGTGACGTGAGTGTGCCAAGAAACTCTGGTTATGCGGATGTCGGATGCTGACGGTTTCTTGCATTTCTTGGTGAACTTTTTATTTGAATAAATAATAATACAAAATATCCAAAGACATGGGATACCTCTTAAGATCCATCAGTGGAAATAACGATAAAGAAGAAGAGGAACATGAAGAGGAAGACAAGCAAGAGAAACAAAAAAGGGACAAAACGTGCCTGACTTTCTGTCCTGACATTATTTTTTTAAATGAAAAGTTTATATTAAAAAATGAATAAGAAGTGTGAAATCTGTTTTGGATTAAGTTGTTTTTCATATAAATATTTCTGAGTGATATCAGATTTTGTATGTGTTGTTTATTGCACTTGTTTATTGCAGTTACCCTGTAACTACACGAAACAAGAGGGGAACAAGCACCACTTTAATTTTCAGCCAGCAGATTCATACTTACCCTGTAACTACACGGATAATTACCTCTTAATTAAAAAAAATACTTACAGTATAAATAATTTGTTTAATGTTCCTGATAGTTACCACTTTTTCCCCCCACTATTACATAATGTTCCCTTATACCTACACATACTTACTTTATAGTTACACTATAATTACAGAAATGTATGCTGTAAATTCTCTTTACTTACGCAGTACTTTCCGGCCCGTAATCTAAAGCGTTACCAAAAAGCACAACGTTTTCTGTGATGGGTACGTTCAGGGGAGAGAATATACAGTTTGCACAGTATAAAAAAATATAATTGTCTATGAAGAGTCCCCATAATCAATTGTCTGATATGACTTCTTCCTCTTGCAATGCTTTGGGGTATGCAGCAACAATTTTGGTGCCCCAAAACGCATCTTGAGTTCCCTTTCGTTCAGTCACTACGACGTACGTTAGTGACTAACGAATGGGGGTTTCGCTTAGAAGCCTATCATCTTCGAGAATTCAACAGCGCCCAATGGCAGTGCCAATGCCATGGGCATGCGGAATTTGCATGCGTAACTCCGCCCCACCCTGTGGGTATATAAGGAAGTACGCTGGCAACATCGCATTATGTTTCTGCTTTGGAGCCAAGAGCATCTCTTCACTCCTACAAGCCTGAATTCTGAAGTCCTCTCTTCAGTCTTCGAGACGAGCGGTTCTCCAGAGTGTTGGTGTGACGGCGCATTCCAGCGATCTCGCATTGCCTGCCTGCTGATCTGTGCAGTGATCTGCAACAGCTGTGTGTGTTATTACTGGGCGCTTCGGCACTCTGCAGAGCTTTCCTCTCACAAAAAGAGCTTGCGCGTGGCACGTCTTTTTCAAGACGGTTCGCCCGTGCACTTCCGGGTGCGATCGATCTCCGTTGCTGTCTATGGGCACATTCACTGCTCGACGTGTTTGGGCTTCAGCACGTTCGGGCAGTGATTGTGGATGTGTCATGTTCCCACTGCGGGAACGTGACCATCACGATGTCGCGGTCGAGACTCAGTGATCTCCGCAAGGAGAGAGAGTCCCCTCTGCCACACCCCAATCTACCGTCTCTGAGAGAGGTGGTACTTTGGCTGGTGGCCAGGGTGACCTGAGGGCGGTGCGTGGTTTAAGAACTCCGACGATCATTCCTCGGGCCACGCCCCCCTCTCGCACATCGCTTCCCGCGAGTGCTGAACTGAAACAGCGGCCCGTCTCTGACGCCTCGTTCGTTTCGTTCACGCTCCAGATAGCGGCGAGATGTCGATCGCCGCATCCCAAGGTGGGCTAGATCCTTTGGGGATGACGATTAGGTTGTGCTCCGCCTCCGGGTGTGTCAGCACTGCCTGATCTGACCTAGAGTTGATAGCCATGTTATCTCGGGCAGCCGCGAGCCTTGCGCTGGTGTGGAACTCCGCCCAGTCGCGAGTGCTCGTGGTTGCGCGATCGGTTTTTGTGGGCGGCACCCGACAGCTGTTGGGCCCCGCCCCCAATGCCTTTCGCTCCCGAGGTGCATGAGGAGATCACGCGGTCCTGGAAGTCCCCGTGCTTCCCGTGACCGTTTGGTGGCCTCCTCCGCCTTCTCTGCCCTTGATGGGGCCGCGGCCTAGGGTACACTGGGGCCCCCTCCCCACTGTTAAACAACTCTGTTGCGCACTCCGGTGTCCACAGAGGGCTTTGACGTGGTGTGGCTGTCCTAAGCACCCTCCCTAAGCCTGTGGGCTCGTCTACTTCGGTGGCGTGGTCCTGCAGTGCTATGGGGTAGGCCGCCGCCCCTTTGCACATGCACAAGGGTGGAGCTGACCCAGGGCTCTTTGTTGAGCTGCGTGCCGCCACTGATCCCGCCCTCTGGGTGGTGAAGGTGGCCACACGCTCCCTCGGTCGGGCGATGTCCACAGCTGTGGTCCGGGAGAATTTCCTGGCCTTACCTGGTGATATGGGGGGGTTGACTGAGCCCGCCTCCTCAACTCGCCCATATCCCAGGCTGGCCTCTTCGGCGGCGCGGCCGAGAACTGCGCCCAACAGTTCTTGGCCGCCCCAGAGCAGACTGAGGCTGTAACACGTACTGCCCCGGCGGCTGGCTGCTGCACCAGCCGCCGGCCCAGTCGCCTCAGTCCGCTCGCCGCCGAGGGCGCCCTCCCTCCTCCCGTCCGGCCCCAGCAGCAGCCTTCTCCGGGCCGCGCCGTGGAGGTGGTTGCAGGATGTCGCCCAGTCCGCTCCTCAGCCTGGCTGAAACGCCAGGCTGGAGGTGGACAACTCAGAGATGGGTTCCAGTTCTTTCCAGGGGATGGTTGCAGGGCCTCTCCTTCCCCCGGTGGAGGGCCGGGGGAAAATCCTTCCGCTGCTGGCCCCCGGGCTAGCAGCGCTTGGAAAGAACTCATGTTCCTGTCTCTGAGGACCCAGAGACCGGTGATGGCAGTGTGTGCCGCCTCCGGGCCGCGCCACTCTCGTCCCTCTCTCTCGCCAGCCTCCTCTCAGAGCAGACCCCAGTGGAACGTGCGTCCTTCCCTGGTCTCCTCTGTCAGGACGCAGCAGTTAACCGTGCCCCCGCACCGGGACGCCCAACAGCCTCCCATGTCCGGGCCGGTAACGCTGCCTCGCTGCCCCACCCTGGGTACGTCTGTGGTCCGAATGACCCCGCTGGTGCAGTTCCTGGGAGTCTGGCTTCAGCTTCCGGGACTGTTCCGCTGGGTCACGAAGACCATCAGGCGCGGCTACGCGATTCAGTTCGCGCAGGTTCCTCCCCGCTCTGGGGAGGCCGCCCGCTATGATGGGGCCTATCCCCTGTCATGCGTGCGGAGGTTGTCACCCTACTGGCGAAGGGTGCGATCGAGCCTGTCCCTCCAGCCGAAGTGAAGTCCGGCTTCTCAGCCCTTGCTTCATTGTACCCTAGGAAACCGGTGGGTTATGGCCAATCCTGGATCTGCCCGTCTTGAACCGATCCTTCTAAAGCTTCCGTTCAGGATGTCGGTAGCGAACGCCTCTTTGGACACGTTCGTCCGGTAGATTGGTTGCAGCGATCGACCTGAAGGACGCTTACTTCATGTCTCCTTCCTCGACGCGGACCGTTCCTACGGTTTGCTTCGAGTGGCGGACATTCAGTACGCAGTCCCCCCATTCGGGCAGCTCTGTCCCCTCGTGACTCTACGTAGTCTTCGAGGCAGCCCTTGCGCCACTCGGCAGCACGGGGTTCGCATCCTGAACTACTTCGATGACTGGCTCATACTGGGTCACTCTCGAAGCAGGTCTGCGGACACAGAGTCCAAGTGCTCCAGCACTTAGCCCGTCTGGGCCTTCGGGTCGACTGGGAGAAGAGCGACTCTGCCCCGTGCAGAGGATCTCCTTTCTCAGTGTGGTTTCCAACTCGGTCGCAGGTGCGTGCTGCTTACCAGCGAGCGCGCACACAGTCTCTGCTGACTGGCCTTTGTCAAATCGAGGGCGAGAATGCGGTCCCACTGAAGCTATTTCAGAGGCTCCTGGGGCATATGGCATCTGCAGCCGCGGTGACGCCGCTCGGATTGCTACATATGAGACCGCTTCAGCACTGGCTACGCGATCGAGTCCCGAGATGGGCATGGCGGTCTGGCACGCTCCGGGTACAAGTGACTCGGGCCTGCTTACAGACTCTGCTTACAGAGGAGGCAGACCCAGCCTTGGCATTGCTCTGTCCAGTACGCGCTCTCCGCGCTTATGGTGGTTGCAGGTAGACCTGGTAGACAGGTAGACCTGTTGCCTCCCAGGACTCTTCTCATTGCTCCCTGTATTATTCCCTGACCTATGGTCAGCACGGATGCACTGGCGCACAGCTGGCCGTCGGGGCTACGCAAGTATGCGTTCCCCCAGTGAGCCTTCTCGCACAGGTACTGTGCAAGATCAGGGAGGACAAGGAGCAGGTCATGTTGGTCGCCCCGTTGGCACGGCCAGGCCTGGTTCTCAGAACTGCTACTCCTTGCGACAGCCCCTCCCTGGCCTATTCCTCTGAGTCAAGACCTTCTCACTCAGAGACGGGGCACCCTTTGGCACCCGCGTCCAGTGTTCTGGAAGCTCCACGTGTGGCTTCTGGACGGGACGCGGCAGGTTTGAGTAGCCTTCCACCTGCGGTGGTCGCTACCATCACTTCCGCTAGAGCAGAGTCTACACGACACCTCTATGCGTTGAAGTGGAACCTCTTCGTCACATGGTGCTCTTCCCGCCAGGAAGACCCCTGGAAATGCCCGATTGGGTCCGTGCTATCGTTTCTCCAGGAGGGGGTGGAAAGAAGGCTGTCTCCTTCCACCCTTAAAGTGTATGTGGCCGCAATATCTGCCTACCACGATCTCCTGGGAGACAAAAAGGTAAGTCAGCACGACCTGATCATCAGGTTCCTGAGGGGGGCGAGGAGACTGAATCATCCTCGCTCTCCTCTCGTTCCCTCTTGGGACCTCTCAGTAGTCTTAAGTGCTCTGTAGAGGCCTCCCTTGAGCCTTTGCGGTCAGTTGAGATTAAGTTCTTGTCTATAAAGACGGCTCTGCTGACCGCATTGGCCTCTCTTAAGAGGGTCGGGGACCTGCAAGCATTTTCGGTTGACGAAGCGTGCCTTGAGTTCGGGCCGGCTAACTCTCACGTGATCCTGAGACCCCGGCCCGGATATGTGCCCAAGGTTCCCACCACTCCGTTCCAAGAAGCTGGTGAACCTGCAAGCGCTGCCTTGGAGGAGGCAGACCCAGCCTTGGCATTGCTCTGTCCAGTACGCGCTCTCCGCGCTTATGTAGACAGTACGCGATGTTTCAGGACCTCAGACCAGCTCTTTGTCTGTTATGGTGGAGAGCGGAAGGGAAGTGCTCTCTCAAAGCAGAGGTTGTCTCACTGGATAGTGGACACCATTGTTTTGGCTTACCAGCAGCAAGGTCGACCATGTCCCCTTGGGGTCAGGACACACTCCACCTGGAGTGTGGCCTCCTCTTGGGCTTAGCGCATGGCGCCTCGCTAACAGACATCTGCAGAGCTGCAGGCTGGGCGACACCAAACACATTCGCCAGATTTTACAATCTCCGAGTGGAGCCAGTGTCCGTCTATGTACTCGCCCCTGCGGGTGGCCGGTATGGGCCAGGCTCAGGTGTCTTCGCTTGCTCGCCATTCCACTCCACGGACTGGATACGTGCGATATTTTCCCTCAGGTGAGCTCCCCGAGAGCCCTGAGCTCCTCCAGCACTGCTTACGCCGACATCAGTTCAGTCTGCCCTTTCGAGCCCAGACCCTCATGTCCGGCCAGGTGCTCCGTGTGCATGGTCCCCCTCCGGCGACCCCCACACGAGTATTTCCACCGTAAGCCTCCTCAGTGAGCAGGTGTCTTTCCCTTGGCAAGTCCCTGCCACCCCTAGGGTTAAAAATCCACCCTCTGGCTGGTACCCTAGAGATCTTCCATATGCAGCCCTTAGCGGGTCATATGTGTATTCTTAAGTCCTCCCTACGGGTAGGCATCTTGGCATTCCCTCACTGGGATATGCTTCCCAGTGTACCTTGGTAATCCTGTGATAAGTGGGAGTCCTTCGTCCGTACTAGTCTTACGACAGGGTACTCACACTTACGCAGGGCACTGGATGACAGCTGAGTGGCGTTGTTGTATTGGAACCCCCATTCGTTAGTCACTAACGTACGTCGTAGTGACTGAACGAAAGGGAACGTCTCGGTTACGTATGTAACCCTCGTTCCCTGAGGAGGGAACGGAGACGTACGTTTCCTTTGCCACGTCAGCTGTGTTGCTGGTATGCGGAGTTCAGTCTTGGCTCCTGCAGCAGTAACATAATGCGATGTTGCCAGCGTACTTCCTTATATACCCACAGGGTGGGGCGGAGTTACGCATGCAAATTCCGCATGCCCATGGCATTGGCACTGCCATTGGGCGCTGTTGAATTCTCGAAGATGATAGGCTTCTAAGCGAAACCCCCATTCGTTAGTCACTAACGTACGTCTCCGTTCCCTCCTCAGGGAACGAGGGTTACATACGTAACCGAGACGTTTCACTTTCAACATTCAACAATTTTCCATGGAATGCGGTCGGTCGAAGGTTTACTTGATAAAGTTATAAATATGAATATTTTTCTTACAGAAAAGCGTTGATTCACTTCAGAAGGCCTTATTGACACCTCAGAGCCACGTGGAGCAGTTATTTGATGGACAGATGCATTTTTTATTGGACTTCAAAAACAGAGCAACTATGAATCATTGTTCTAATGCTTGGATTAGCCTGGACTTTTATAATATAACTCGTCTGAAAGAAGAATGTCATATACACTTCGGATGACTTGGGGGTGAGTAAATTATGGGCTAATTTTCATTTTTGGGGGAACTATCCCTTTAATGCATTTTGCATGCATTTATGTGAGTGAGAATATATTATATTATATAAATAAAGTCAGATGCCCATGTGAAGTAATTTATGTATAAAGCTACAGAGGACAACCTGACTGCTGCAATACTAGTCACAAACATTTTTATAATAATATGCATAATCAGTGGTGGAAAAAGCACACATTTTCTACTTCAAATAGAAAGTGAACTTGATTTAAGATTACTCCGATATATGTAGAAGTGCCTATTTATTAATCTACTTAAGTCAAGGTGCATGTGGACTACTGAGAGTGGTAACGGATCAGCTAATCAACTAATACACACACTCGCTGGGTTAAAACAACGGGTTGTTTTTAACCCAGCATTTTTTAGAGTGCATCTTTTAAAGGAATATTTATGCTTGCATGTAGCGATGAACTACAGGCTTTTCAGGGAAGGCGAAGGGTACGCTTTTTTATGTTCTGCAATAAAAGCAAACGTTTCTCCAAATGAAAATATTCTAATAAAATATTTATTGCACACCATTGTTCGTAATTATACACTCTAAAAAATGCTGGGTTAAAAATAACCCAAGTTGGGTTGAAAATGGACTAACCCAGCGATTGGGTTGTTTTAAGCAAACATTTAAACCAACCGCTGGGTTAAAACAACCCAATTGTTGGGTTAGTCCAATTTCAGTTGGGTTATTTTTAACCCAGCATTTTTTAGAGTGTAGTTGCACATTCACACAATGTACAAACTACAGTGTTTGTAACTAACCTTTTTAAACGTTATTAAAAGTAGGTATTACGTTTGTTTTTCCGTCAAAAGAATAACTTTCTTTAGTACCGACTTGCTAGAGCAACAACACGAGTAATTATGACGTGAAATCTGTCAACCAATCAAAATGCAGTGGGAGGAGTTATGGTTCTAGCCCCGCCCCTCCGGATATCGATCCAACTCCACCCCCTGGATCTTGTATTCTGCAGTGAGGGGCTACATTTGAGGATTTCAGCACAAGTAAAGTGTAGTCAGTGACTTATATAGTGCTGTTCCTGCTTGACCAAACGCTTTACATGCAGTGTGAGGTTTGCATCACATAATCAACTCCATAAATGTGTCTTTTCTGATGTAGTAAACTTGCTCAGAAGCTCACCTAGTACAGCATTGCACTCGTGATGTGAAGCGCTCGGGTACGCATCATGTGAAACACAAGTTTTAAGCTCAAAGACTTGTATAAGCAGCGGACATGGCATGTTTGCTTCAGCATATGTGTCACGTTTGACATGTATTTAGCCTGGGTTGGCAAATAAACGACAATAAATCCCCCTCTGTGTGACCCTGGCCTCTCTAAAACAAATAAATCAATTAGTGCTGTATTTAGGCTAATGGCCAGCCTGGTGAATTAGGAAACAGACACTCTCACAACCTCTTTCGCAGGCTCTCAGGTGGTGTTGGAGCTGCTATATTTGGACGTCCCCGCTTCAGTTGACCTCATTCAGTGTAGAGCCTCTCCAAGCCACAGCGACTGTCCTTCCACGGGCCCGACGCTCATCTCATCCAGAGAGAATCACACTTAGCATTGCTATCTGTTGTTTCCAAAGTGATGAAAACAAACATTTAGCGGCTCATCATTTACACTGATTTCCCACGACACATGAGGTCATCAGGAGGAATGAGGTGTAATGAGCGATTTAGCGAAACGACGACATGCAACTGGAGGCGTTGTGTATCACTTACAGTCACAAAATGAATAAAAGCAGATAGCTATAAATGAGCGCTGTGATATCAGTAGGAGGGTAGACACAGAGGCCTGGTGTTGTTTTACCGGCGCGCAGACTGACTGCTCATTCGTTTTGGCCTTCAGCAGCAGGTGTGCCAATGCAGGAACTGGCACTCGCCACAGCTGCACATGCCAAGAGAGCCTCAAAGGTAAATTACATTACAAAGTAAGCTGTTAAATCAACTGGATTTGGATTTGCTCTCGCCAAAGCTGTAGTGAGAAATGAATATTTCTGCCTGGCATGTGATTTATTTTTCCTCCTATGTTTTATTTAATCCGAAGTGGGGAGAAAATTAAATAATTTGAAGAAAATGTGAGTGCTTGTTGGTCCAGTACCCATTTCAGAGTGTTTGGGGGGGCCAGGGAATTGTTTCCCTTGTGAAAAAGAAGTGTGCTTAACCCTCTAGGGCTCTTCGGTCATTTCTGACCCGTTTTTTTTTAATAAAAAATGTTAAAAATCGTAGCTTCATCGGAATGGTACAAAACTTGGTGACTTTATTCACCAAGTTTACATACAGTGTGAGGTTTGTGTCACCAACTTGGTGACTTGGTATGAACGCACAAAAAATTGGGGACAGGATTTGAAAAGTGGTCATAAAAAAAATAGTCACACTCAAAAATGACCCCCATAGGAAATGAATAGGAAATTGGCAAAAATATGAAAATAGAGTTTTTTTGTGCGTACAATCTACAAATCAGCCACGATGCAGAAAAAAAAAAAATCACACAACAGTGAAGGGGTGAATCTCTAAAACATCAAGAGTGCAAAACAGACAAATACACTCACACACTTATCCACACAAAAACACACGCGCACACAAATGAACACGTCATTGCAAAAGCTAATTTTGTGAAAAGAGTTACTGTTCATTGAATTGTACAAAAAAATATTTTAATGAAAATGTTTATTATAAAAGATTAATAAAAAAAATTGCATTTTTATTAAGTTACAATTAAAACAATGGGTAACAAAATGCTTTCCATTTGTTCTCTTTCTAATGCAATGTTCAGGTTTGACTGTATTATAAAGTAAAACTAGCACTTCAAATTACCATTTAAACCAACCAAACAAACAAAAAACTTTACAAAAATTGTCTTTGAGAATCTCTTATTATATATTAAAATCCACAACCTGAAAAAAATAGGCAAATACATGCAAAAACAACTAGAATTCACAAGCCTTTCTACAGAGAGCTGTAGATCCATCTAGTGGTTAAAATATGATATTGCATGATAATAATTCCCACTGCTTCCACCAGATGGCACCAATCTGATTTCAAAAATTGTTTTCTATGGGCCTAGTCTCTACTTTAACCTGAAATGCAGCATTAATAAAAAAAAAAAAAAAAATATATATATATATATATATATATATATATATATATATATATATATATATATATATATATATATATATATATATATATATATATATATATATATATATATATATATATATATACACATTTTCTATTATATTCAATGGGGAAAAAATGGATCATAATTATTGCATAAATATTATTATCATAAAATTCTCTCAAAACACAAAAAAAGAAAGAAAAAATGTTTTTGAACAAAAATATAATGATGTAACGTATTCAATTTATGGAAAAAGTGTTGAAAGTGCCTCAGCCGATCGGAAGACTAACGCGACCAGGTCCGCTCGTCATGACGTCACGTACGCATCTTGAATTGCGAGAAGGCACTTTCAACACTTTTCCACAGACGGCGATCGGCTGGAACTTTACTTTATAAAGTTTTAAATGTGGATATTTTTCTTACACAAACACATCGATTCGCTTCAGAAGGCCTTTATTAACACCCCGGAGCCGCGTGGAGCAGTTATTTGACGGACAGATGCACTTTTTATGGACTTCAAAAACAGAGCAACTATTACTGCTATTATGATGCTTGGATTAGCCAGAATTTAACTCAGATTTAATTCATCTGAAAGAAGAATATCATTTACACCTCGGATGACTTGAGGGTGAGTAAATCATGGGCTAATTTTCATTTTTGGGTGAACTATCCCTTTAAAGAGCGTATATGACATGACAATGTGTCTTAACACACTTAAGTAGACTTTTAAAAAGTACACTTTATAATAATTTTAAATTACGTTTTTGAATGTATTTTTTAAGTCATGTTTTAATATATTTTGTCATGCTTTAAATAAGTACTTTTATCTTAATGTGTGCGGTAACATAGCAAATGTAAAGTTCTTAATTTTAATTTTAACTGTAGTGTGTTTTTACATTACATTTAAGGTTAATAAACTGTATATTAAATTGCATCATTACAAATGTGTAATATAAATGTATTTAAATACATGATCACACACAATACATGATACCATAAATGCTTGTCAGTACATTTTTATCAGACAAAAGGATTACAAATTATGAAATTACATATAAATATGTAGTAAAGTCCTAATTAACTTGGTCAAAAACTCACTTAATTACAACTAATTGCTTTATATACACTCACCTAAAGGATTGTTAGGAACACCTGTTCAATTTCCCATTAATGCAATTATCTAATCAACCAATCACATGGCAGTTGCTTCAATGCATTTAGGGGTGTGGTCCTGGTCAAGACAATCTCCTGAACTCCAAACTGAATGTCAGAATGGGAAAGAAAGGGGATTTAAGCAATTTTGAGCGTGGCATGGTTGTTGGTGCCAGACGGGCCGGTCTGAGTATTTCACAATCTGCTCAGTTACTGGGATTTTCACGCACAACCATTTCTAGGGTTTACAAAGAATGGTGTGAAAAGGGAAACACATCCAGTATGCGGCAGTCCTGTGGGCCAAAATGCCTTGTTGATGCTAGAGGTCAGAGGAGAATGGGCCGACTGATTCAAGCTGATAGAAGAGCAACTTTGACTGAAATAACCACTCGTTACAACCGAGGTATGCAGCAAAGCATTTGTGAAGCCACAACACGCACAACCTTGAGGCGGATGGGCTACAACAGCAGAAGACCCCACCGGGTACCACTCATCTCCACTACAAATAGGAAAAAGAGGCTACAATTTGCACGAGCTCACCAAAATTGGACAGTTGAAGACTGGAAAAATGTTGCCTGGTCTGATGAGTCTGGATTTCTGTTGAGACATTCAGATGGTAGAGTCAGAATTTGGCGTAAACAGAATGAGGACATGGATCCATCATGCCTTGTTACCACTGTGCAGGCTGGTGGTGGTGTAATGGTGTGGGGGATGTTTTCTTGGCACACTTTAGGCCCCTTAGTGCCAATTGGGCATGGTTTAAATGCCACGGCCTACCTGAGCATTGTTTCTGACCATGTCCATCCCTTTATGACCACCATGTGCCCATCCTCTGATGGCTACTTCCAGCAGGATAATGCCCCATGTCACAAAGCTCCAATCATTTCAAATTGGTTTCTTGAACATGACGATGAGTTCACTGGACTAAAATGGCCCCCACAGTCACCAGATCTCAACCCAATAGAGCATCTTTGGGATGTGGTGGAACGGGAGCTTCGTGCCCTGGATGTGCATCCCACAAATCTCCATCAACTGCAAGATGCTATCCTATCAATATGGGCCAACATTTCTAAAGAATGCTTTCAGCTCCTTGTTGAATCAATGCCACGTAGAATTAAGGCAGTTCTGAAGGCCAAAGGGGGTCAAACACAGTATTAGTATGCTGTTCCTAATATATATATATATATATATATATATATATATATATATATATATATATATATATATATATATATATATATATATATATATATATATATATATAGTATAGTATATATGTATATTTGTGTCTGAAAACATTACATTCAGTTCACTTAAAGTCTATATAGTTAAGTTGTTTTAAAGTATATTATTCCACAATAACTACTCTTTTTTAAAGGTATACTTAAGTGAACTTATTTTTCAGAAGGGTGTGCAAAGCACTAAATGGTTGTTAGTGGAAATTTTATCATTCACCATGCAAAAAAAAATCACAAGGCAACATGATTTGAGGAATCATGAATGCGTAGCACAAACATGTTTTCCAAAATCCTTAATTACTACCCCTTAAAAGTATGAGCAATGGTAGTAAAGACAGTTGCAGTAAAAATATGAAAAGGTTTTAGTCTCACTTGACAAAAGAGTGACATAATGAGTGTGAAATGCTCACTTACTTCCATACGAAAAAGTTAACCATATGGGTCCATAACTTTTGTCGAATAAATCATCTTCCCCTGTGTGAGCGAAACGTCTGGTGAGAAAAATGGAGTCGCCAATCTCATCACGCTTTTGGTCCATTTAGACGTTTCTCTCAGGTACTGTAATGCAAATGAGCTTCTCCACAGACAAATGAGCTTCTCTAGATGGAGCGAGCGTCGTCTCTCAGCTCTGCATCACGTTTGACCAGCGCCGGCCAGAGGTGTAACTGTATAAATGGCCGACTTTGATTAATAAAACATGGCCGGCTGTGGTTGATCTGCATGGAGCACCTTTGATCGGCATCTCTGAGGTAATGCTGAGAGAATCGGCCCTCGCTGCTGGTGATGAGGCAAACCTCTGTGCCTGGCATGCCAAATACAGTTCCAGATGTGTCAATTATTCATCCTCGTATCTGCCCGCAGCGGCCCCACGGATCCACAGTCTGTGAGAGTGAGTGGAGGTTACTCTGAGGTAGAGGCGTTTCAGCTTCAGCTTTGAATTGAGAGGCGTGGAAGATGCAAGAGAGCACATTTGCCACAGGAACTACACCAAGGAAAAATCACTTTCTTGACCAGTATTTTTGTTCATTAAACATAGCTAAAGCAAATTTAAGAGACGATATTGTGTTCACAGAATGTATCTATTTCTTAGCCAATTGGTAATTTATTTTAAGCATAAACTTCACTAAAAGATTTTAGAGGCATAAAAAAACCCCACTAAATGTTTGAAACAAAAATTGTCAATACGGTAGAAAATAAACTTAGTTCAAGATATATTCTCCAGAAAAGTCTTATTATGCAAATGCGTTTTTACCGTGAAAATTATTATTGAACATTCAAAAATTAATCAAATACGGACAAACCGAACCATTGGGTTTTTGGTTTATTAAAAAATGTAACCCAATGGCTGGGTTTATCCAAATTTGACCCAAACATTTCAACGTGATTTCTTGAGAATATGTGTGTACACTCTAAAAAATGCTGGGTTATAAATAACCCAAGTTGGGTTGAAAATGGACTAACCCAGCGATTGGGTTGTTTTAAGCAAACATTTAACCAAACCGCTGGGTTAAAACAACCCAATTACTGGGTTAGTCCATTTTCAACCCAACTTGTGTTATTTTCGCACTTTCGCTTTAGTGGCCAAGAGCGTAAAGTTGAATGACAGGTGACGAGAACCAATCAGATTGGATAAAATAACACAAATCCAATTCTGATTCGCCAGGGACGCAGCGACCTGCATCCGAAGGAGGATCTTTAAGAAACCAATTAGAGACCAGCTTCAGGTCACATGCTGCCCGTATATTTTTGGACTCAGATAGACGGCCATTTGTCCGGCGTCCCTCGCGCATGAAACCGCATGAAACATATTGAAGAATATATAGAATAGTTAACCCATCAAAGCCAATTTTTATTAAATGGTGAGGCTCTTACTAACAGCCGGTACGTCGTATGAGTAAACTATTTTAATTTTATTTCAATTTTATATCATTTTTGTATACATGCATATTTCTGGAATTTTGATGGGGGCGGCGCCCCAGCGCCCTCTATTGACCAGCCGCCACTGGTTAAGATTCTGCCAAAACCGAATACCGAATCCTACTCCCATTATCACAGTAAACACATTAAAGACGTAAACAACGTCCACAGCAGTGTATTTTTCATTGAATTGTATTTTAACTAGTGGTGGGCCGTTATCGGCGTTAACGTGCTGAGTTAACGCGAGACTCTTATCGGGCGATAAAAAAATATCGCCGTTAATCTATTCTCAAAATTGGGTTGGGAGCTGGGTCTATACTACGCAAGCTATGATGACTTTCACCTTGAGATGTATGCCTACTAGTGTTGTCAACAATATCCATATTTCGCTATGTATCGATACTGAAATGATACAATACTCATTTTCTACAGTATCGCTATATCAGCTGCGCTCTCCTCTCCGACCGACAGCGAGTGACCCGCACCGCCTCCTCTCATCAGGCCGGTTAATCCTCTGAACATGGTGAACGCGTGTTCTGCTGGATTTTTCCTCATGACAGCGTGTTAGTATTGGTGTGACCGGTCTGAATTTCGCGCGGGGTTACACATAACGTTAATTCTACTAATTCTCACAGTTTTCGCGCTCGCATCTGAAGCGCACACACATACCGTAATAAAGCCGCCTCTGACATACAAGTGCAAAAATTAGCTCCTTTTTCCATCTTATTAATGCTCAAATACACTCAAAAATGTCTCAATGCCCATCTTGGTGAGTTTTAACGTAAACACAGTCTAGAGCGGCTCACAGGAACAGTGTTTGGGATCCATGCGTGCGTCAGGTCTTAAAGGGACAGAAGTTATTTATTATTCAAACTACAAAAAGACAAACGATCACTTACGAGCACACATATTCTGAATGCCTTCGGCAGAATTCAAATGAGCCATTTTAATTTAGATAAAAAAAATTAATCTATGGCCACCACTAATTTTATCTAATATTATCTATATTTAAAAGAATAGACAACATTATGCCAGGATGACTGTCCGTCCTTTGCCGTACCTGAAGTTCTTGCATTTTGGCTGCTGTCTGTAGATTCCTTCATGCACACTCTTTGTATTCTTTCGGATGTTTCATACGCAAATGTTTTAACAGCGGCTATTGTTTGGGGTCCTTGCCACCACGAGACAAATCGGCATTGCAAATTGAACATGTAGCTCGACTTGAATCGCCTTCTTTTGACTGAAAGTACTGCCAAACAACACGTTTTCTGCTCACAAGTTCCATTTTCACTTTCTCATCCAACTGCATTTGAACGGTCCACCTAGTAAACACGTTCCAATAATCAACAGTGGTGTCATTACGTCGACCAGCGGAGCGCGCATAGCATAAGCCTAAGCCCTGTCAAAATGCCCAATATTCAGCCGAATCCGAACCTGAATCCTGGATTCGGTGCATCCCTAATTAATATGTATTCTCCTGAAAAGTTGTATAATGCAAATGCAGTTTTACAGGAAAAAATACTATTGAACATTCAAATATTATTCAAATATGGACAAACCGAACCATTGGGTTTAAAAATTGTATTGAACAATGTAACCCAATGTTTGGGTTTACCCAAATTTGACCAAAACATTTAGACCATTTCAACCCAGCAGTTTTAAAGTGAATAAATGATTTGGTAATACCTTGCAATATGGTTTGGTTTGTTAAGATTAGTTAATATAAACTAACAATGAACGATACTTCTACAGAATGTATCTTAGTTAATGTGGTAACAGTTTCGTTTGGGGACTAATTCTCACCATTAACGTATTACCTTTCATACGCTCTAAAAAATGCTGGGTTAAAAATAACCCAAGATGGGTTGAAAATGGACTAACCCAGCAATTGGGTTGTTTTAACCCAGCGGTTGGGCTAAATATTTGCTTAAAACAACCCAATCGCTGGGTTAGTCCATTTTCAACCCATCTTATTTTTAACCCAGCATTTTTTAGAGTGTATTACTAGCATATTGGCCGTTTAATAGTACTTGCACATTGTAATCCGACATTCTGCATGATTATATTCTACATCCCTTGATCTACAATATCTACACTTATCAACAAACTTACTAACTATTAATACGCAGTAAATTTATTGAGTTTATTGAGGCAAAAGTCTTAGTTAATAATGAATATGTGTTCCCCATACTAAAGTGTGATCGTTAATTTTAATCTCAACATGTACTAATACATTTTTAAGATCAAACGTTGTATCTGTTAATATTAATGCATGTGAACTAACATGAACATGGACATTTTCATTAGCTAACATACTGCAACTGCTCATTGTTATGTTAGCTAAAGCATTAACTGATGTTAACAAATGAGCCCTTATTGTAAAGTGTTGCCTGTGCAGTGCTGAGAAACACCTCTCAAATAATACTGTTGTTTTAGAGGGAAATTGAAAAAGCAGTTTTCTGAAAAGCAAATGAACTAATATTAAAGGTTGTGTGACTCTGATGATTCGAAACACCATTAAATTGAGAAATGTGTAGTATCGACATTACTTGTGTAAATTAACAGTTTGGGAAAATAATTATAATATCCAAACATGTTTCTCAGCCAACTGGAATAGAGTATATTCTTTACACAACTTTCTGAAATACATTAACTGGACACTTTGTGCACTGGAGCGCAGTCATGCTGGGACAGGAAGGGGCCGTCCCCAAACTGTTCCCACAAAGTTAGGAGCTTGAAATTGCTGAAGCATTAAGAGTTCCTTTCACTGGAACTAAGGGGCCAAGCCCAACCCCTGAAAAACAGAGCTCTTGACTCTGCAGAAAGTTGGCGACTTCTGTGACCCTCAGCATGCGCTGACCCCGCTCTGTGATTTCACTTCGTGGCTGAGTTGCTGTTGTTCCCAATCGCTTACAATTTGTTATAATCCCACTAACAGTCCCAATACTTTTGGCAATATAGTGTATTTCGGCTAAGAAAGAAACACAGGATGGCGGTCTGAAGTTCCCCCGCTGAACATGATACAAGCTCCGGCACGAGATCCAGCACCATTATGGTGGAAACAGGACAACAGAGACTGAATGATTACACTCAAATTACTTCTAAATGTTTCATTTTTACTTACTAACTAATATTTGATAAAATAGCTTAAATGTACACTATAAAAAATGCTGGGTTAAAAACAATGAATGGGTTGTTTTAACCCAGCAATTGGGTTGTTTCTTAAAACCAATTGCTTGGTTAGTCAATTTTCAACCCAACTTGGGTTGTTTTTAACCCATCATGAATCTGCCCATTATGCTGGGTTAAATAAACAACCCAATTTGATGGGTTAAATTAACCCAATATCTGTTCTGTCCTATATTTTCCCAGCCCTTTTGGCTAAAATCAACCCAAATTGAGTTGTTTTAACCCAGTGTTTTTATAGCGTTCACACCGGACGCGAATGACGCAAATAATTTGCGCGAATTTGGGCGCTTGAACATTTTGAGTTTACTCGCCGGTGACATTCACTTCACAACAGACGTGAATTTGCGTCAATGGAGGGGCTTCTGCCAGCGGCTCGTCTCGTTGAGAAATGGCTGACATGGGCTGTGTTTACACGTCTTTTTTGTTAAAATACTACTGTTAATGTGTGACAAAACGTAGATTTAAGACTTTTTCAGGCGATAATGTAGTTGTTTAAAACTCAAATGTGTGGTTTATTTATAAAGAGAGCGCCTATTTGAACATTTTATCTGGCGTTTTCGGAGTTGTGAGCTCCAGTGGATCAGCGGCGCTCAGCGCTCGTTAACCCGGCGAGAGCAGCCTTTCCTCGGCCAGTCCTTCAGACATTTGCCGCTGGCTCTGATGTCTCTGTGGCGTCTCAAGCTATAATTTGTCTTGTGTAGATCTAACGGGCGATCTTTACTCTCATGGATCTAAAATTTGTTCCCTGGCAAATCGTTTAGGCTGAGGGCAAAGTGAAGTTTCATTACTTTTTTATTTTTAGGCTATTTAACTTTACGTTAGCGTTGTAGCCGACTAGCGCTGACTTTGAATGTTTGACTGAATTGTTTGCTTTATTTCATGTATAGCTTATTATACCTTTTACTTATACTTTTGTATTATTGATCAAACATAAACTTGCATTTAACAAAAAGAGACTGGGTTGTGTTTCATGTCATTTAATGTTATCACAGTGATAATCATATGCACACTGAACCAGATATTAATATACAGATTTTGTCCTCATTGTTGTCACTACTAGAGAAAACTCCTGATTGGTTAACGCGGCGCGAATATCTGCCAAAGTTCAGATTTTTTAACTCGGGCGATTCGCGCCTGGTGTGAATGCACCGTTATAGCTTGGTTTTATTCAAACAATTTTTTAAATATTAATTTATACAAACAAAACACATTTTCATAGGTTCAATTGAGTAAAAACAGCTCTTTTAGGTAACAATTGCAGGTTACCAGTTTTTACAATTTGGTATTGGCCACTGTCCCATTCAAACTGTTTCATAAAGGCCCTTAATTGGGACACTGGTTAATGCTGTTAACAGTTAAGAACTGAGGGAAAGAGAGGAAAGAGATAATGTAGTAGCTAAATATGTTAACCAACCAATCAATAGGGGGGAAATGATCTTACTAATCTTTCCTGGGAAGCTGATAGTTCTACAATAATTGTTTTTAGGAGATCTACAAATAATGAAATAAACTGAAATCAAACTTCAATTTTGTGTAATTATTTGTAGAAGTGTATTTTTCATGCGCGTCATGTTTGATTTGTGAAGTTTTGCTTTCTTACAGAAAAGCCCCAACTAATGTTCTGTAGCAAGTCCTTCCCATTCAGTCAATGGATGATGTTTTTCACGCACAGATTTTCCCCTTTTTGCCGGTTTGCAGGTGCAGCTCCAGCTGTACAGGCCAGAGCAGGGCTTTTATTAGAACTGCACAGTTCGCTACTGTAGTTGACCACATTAATCCAGAGATTATGTGATTTAACCCTTTGCTGTAATGACAGACAGTGAGGGATTCGTGTTGACAGTGTCAGGTTCATCTCATCATATGTTGACAAGCTGGACTCCATTTCTGGGTCTGTTCTGTTGGACACATGCGCCAGTCATGAGTCTGGATTTGGTCCAGATATGAAGGGCAGTGATGACTTGAGGAGAAGCTCGTGTTGGTTCTCATGCACACATTCTGCTGTTTTTTAGTAATGCAGAAACCAGCAGTCGGTGTCAAAAGTATGCACAGTGTTTGGAGCTCATTTGCATAGTTTAAAGTACACAGTCAAAGTGTTTTGCTCATGCATTATTCCTTTACCAAACCCGTTCAAATTATTACACGCATTGAGCTGAACACACTGAGTCCAAACATGATAAGAAATGGTTGAACTATTACCCATGCATTCATTTATATGTTAATAGGTCAGCTCCCGTGGACTGTTGTGTTAACAGTCTTTTTCCATTAACAAAAAAAAATGTGCTTGCACATGAAGCATTTTGGTTCAAGTTTAATGTTTACAAACAGTAATGAATGAATCTGTGTGACCTCTCTTCTCCATCCATTTGGTCTTAAGGAGTTTTTTCTGGCGGTCTCGAGTTTGGTGGTTATGGGCAATTTGACACAGGGTGTCATGGTCAAATTTTTTTATATCTTCCCCTCCCTCTTGCAGCGACATCTCTTCTCTTATGATGACGAGGGCGGGGCAACCTGTCACTCACATGAGATCCACCAATTGCAAACTACAACCATCCAATCAGTTCCCCATAGACAAAATCAAGTCGAGCCCTACTTCTTGTTTGTGAAGCGTTTCACTCAGATATACGGCACAATAGGGGACTGTTGGTTGAGGGCGGTGTTCCATCCAGATGTCAACAAATATTTCACAGACACTGTACAAAATTATAAATGCAACACTTTTGTTTTTGCCCAAATTTTTCATGAGCTGAACTCAAAGATTTTTCTATGTACACAAAAGGCCTATTTCTCTCAAATATTGTTCACAACTCTGTCGAAATTTGTTTTAGTGAGCACTTCTCCTTTGCCGAGATAATCCATCAACCTCACAGGTGTGGCATATCAAGATGCTGATTGGACAGTAGATTATTGCACAGGTGTGCCTTATGGTGTGTTTACACCAGACACGAATGATGCAATTTGCGCGAGTGATTTAGTTGTTAATCAATGCAAAGACACGAATAGACATCCTGCGGTGCGATTCGCACAAATGAGGCGGCGCAAATTATGCAATTTGCACGAATGACACGGTTTGATGCGTGATTCGCAAGAATCGCCCGATTTGAAAAATCTGAACTTTGGCGGATATTCACTCCGTGTTAACCAACCAGGAGCTTGCTCTAGTAGTGACAACAATGAGGAGAAAATCTGTATATTGATATCGGGTTCAGTGTGCATATGATTACATTTAAAAAACCGTTATGTGTACCAAAAAAAAAAAAAAAAAAAAAAGTGTACCAAAACAACACGCACGCACGCACGCCCGCACACACACACCAACGAACCAGAGAAAAAAAACACGTTGCAGGGCGACTGACAGAGAGCCTGTTCGGGTGAAAACCGCTTCAGTGAGCTCAATTATAGTAACACGCCACATTTTTTTCTCAGTAACACTAACGGCGCTGTAATGGAAGAAACAGTAATTCGTTTGATTACTTGTTACTGAAAAAAATAATTCCGTTAGTAACGCCGTTTAACTATAACGCCGTTATTCCCATCACTGATTACAATAATCTAGCCTTGAGCTCATTAACTAACTCATTTAGCATTTGACCACTCGTGGTTCTAGCAAAACTTCTTTAAGTCACTATGCCATGAACTTTGCCAACTTTAATAAATCCAGCAACTACATTCATCTCAGAGTCTCTATAGCCTGCTTTTCAAAGATTGCAAGGCACATTAATAGAAATTAAATAATAAATAAATAATGATGTGCACGGTAAGTAATTTATAATAAATACTGCAATATTCCATTAAAAAAATTGAATGGTCAGTTTTGATCCCACAGTGACTTTAAGCTCACCTTTAGCGCCATGCATTGTTAGATTAACTCTTTGCCCACCTGCATTAAAAGAAAACAAAAGTTGCCATTTTTAAAGGGTTATACTTCAGCGATTAGCATTAAGCTTTGTATCAGTAGAAACCCGGTAGTATATTCGAATGATCGTGCTTCCTGCACCTTCTTTGCTTGTTTTTGGTTTCCTGTACTACTTCAGAAGATGCGTAACAGTGCCCCCCTACCTTATAACAGTGAAGCGTTAAAGGATGATCCTTTCGTAATATGACACTGCATGCCGTTTGTAATGTAAACAATCTAGAACTGAAATAATCTGTGAATGTTTCTCCACTGGTCTCTTTGTGTTCCCATATTCTCATGAGCAAACCTGACTGCTCGACCCTTGCAGAAACCCCGCCCAGCTCCGCCACCTGACTCAGCCGCGCTCATTAGAGGAATGCTGATGTGCAATCAAACAATTAACAAAAGGAAAAGATGCTACCCTGCCAGAAAGCAAATGCTTCTAAATACACACGGAGACCTTTCACTGGAAGGAAAGTGTGGTTATAATAAGTGGACGTCAGGCTTTCAGAGCTTTTGCTTAGCTGTGCGTTCATTACAAGTGTCTGCGAAATTGATGACTACATGAATATCTTTACAAAGTCTAAAATACACAAACAGAAAAAGATACAAAAGATGTCACTGGAGTTGGTAACCTTTCAAAAGGTACCATGTATGTGTACTTTTAATGTATTGATGTGCACCCATTGGGGTAAATAAGGATCATGGGTCATCCTTTTAAAGAGTTTTGTTTGTTTGTTTGTTTGTTTGTTTTCTTTGGCTTAACTAAATTCTATGGTGAAGGTTATTACTCACAGAGTTGCAAAATTTGTATTGTTGTGAACGGATTCCTTCACGAGACTCAACAGAAACAGATCCTTCAGTCAGACTCGTTTACTGAGGCATGTTTTGAACATTTGAACTGATGTTGCCACATATATAATGGTCCTTATTATTTAAAGGAATTAAAGGATTTAAATGGATTTAAGAGAGAAAAAAACAAAGGCAAAAATAACTAGAATTTATTGTGAGCTCATGCATTTGAATGCTTTTCAAAATAATATTTTTATTTTAATAAATGACTGTCAAAAAACAGGTCAAAGCCACACTTTGTTCTTAAACCATTTTCCGTTCATTAAATTCACTCATGCACATACATTCGCTCTTAATCTTGTGTATATACATAATTTCAGAGGTTAAAGGTGGTAAAATGGAAATCATTCTAGTTTAATTCCTTAAAGTTTACCATCAAATGAGTTAATCTGGGATGACTAATGTTCTCCAGAATTAGACATAATATTCCTTGCATTAAGCCACCAAATCTGTCCTCAGATGGATACAATGAAAAGACGCAATTAACAGAAAGATGGAGACTCATCACTTTTCTAAGAAATATGCATGCACATAATTGGTATGCCTAAATAGTTATGTTGCCTTGGGGATAGACATATTTGGGAACACTGTGTCTTTGTTGCATGTCCTGATTTTGCAGAGTTAGATTAACCAACCCTAACCCTAACCCTAACCCTAACCTAACCCTAACCCGTTCCTGGGTCAACATATTTTGTTGATTCTGGACCAACATTCCTGTCTGAAAATGTAGCCCTTTTACCCCTAAACCTAACTGTGGCGAGGTGGACAAGCGAGAGACATGGGAGGAGCGAGCGAGATGGGTGTGCGTGATTGAGGATGAACGTCACCTGCGAGGCACACCGGTCTCGAGTCCTCTCATGAGGGAGCACGGAGGCATATAAGGACGAGCGACTCCAGTGAAGGACGAGAGAGGACTAGGCCTGGGATTTTGCATTGTGTTTTATTTTTCGTTTTGTTATGTGTGTGCGCGGCAGTCGTCCACGAGGGGCTGCCGCTTTTACTTTCATTTTTTGTTCATTTGTTTTATTAAACTTGTTGAATGTTCGCCGGTTCCCTTCTTCCCATACGAACAAACTACGTTACATTGGTGCCGAAAACCCGGGAGGAAGGAGAGACATGCTGTCGAAGAGCCCTGGCTGCTGAGGGGGATCGCGGTGCTGAGGAGGTCGGGCAGCGTGGATGGGTGAAGACCGTGAGGAGCTGCCCGAGGCGGTGGTGCTGGAGTGAGTGAAGATGCGGTGGGACGGACATCTCCGTGTAGGGGAGGAGCAGGGAGCACGCGGGACTCGCTGCCGGCTGCCCTCAACAGGAGGAGCCACCGCCGGCCGCCAGGGGGCGGAGGAGGATCGAGCCGTCCACGAGCATCCAGTGCCGCGAGGAAGAGCCTCTCGGCGGGCTGAGGACCGAGCAGAAATGTGTCAGGGAGCCGGACTAATTTTTTTTTTCTCCTCTCTTCACTCTCTCGTCCGGTCGCTCTGGGGGTCTCCGTCTCCCGTGCTCTCATCTCGCCGGCCCATATCCCCGGACGCAGAGAGATTGGGCTCCCCGGGGGGCGAGTAGGCGTAAACGCGGGGTACTCCCCGGCCTACGAGGGGTGTTGGGGGTATGTGGCGAGGTGGACGAGCGAGAGACATGGGAGGAGCGAGCGAGATCGGTGTGCGTGATTGAGGATGAACGTCACCTGCGAGGCACACCGGTCTCGAGTCCTCTCATGAGGGAGCACGGCGGCATATAAGGACGAGCGACTCCAGTGAAGGACGAGAGAGGACCAGGCCTGGGATTTTGCGTTGTGTCAGATGCTCTAACAAGGAGGCTAAAGGCTGCAACCTCTAATGTCAGTCGCTAGAGTGTCTCTTGAGATCAGAGGAGTGAGGTTTACTCGCACAGCAACTACTAGCTGGCCTCCGTTACACATGCTACTAACCCTAAACCTCACTCCCATCCGGGTCACGGCACCAATGTAACCCTTCCTGTTCGAACCGCCCATTCCAAGCGACTACTAGCAGGCCTCCGTTACACATGCAACTAACCCTAACCGTAAACCAAACCCTAATCCTAACCCTAATGTTATAAGTGCATGTTATTATTACTCAGTAGGGTTGAAAAATTACAGACATTTTCAAGGCTGGAAACGTTCTATGGGAATTAACGGGAATTAATTGGAATAAACTGGGAATTTGCTAAATTGCAGGTTAGCCTATACCAGGGAAATTCCAATGTGGTTGAAAAACAAATCTTTTTCTGTGATCAACATTGAATTTATCATCATTCCTCCAGTCTTCAGTGTCACATGATCCTTCAGAAATCATTCTAATATGAGGATTTATTATCAATGTTGGAAACGGTTGTGCTGCTTCATATTTTTTATAACCTGTGATACTTTTTTCAGGATTCTTTGATGAATAAAAAGTAAAAAAAGAACAGCATTTATTTAAAATAGAAATATTTTGTTGTTTGGGGTCAGTAATAATTTTTTCTTTCTTTAAAAAAAAAAAAATTATACTTTTATTCTGCAAGGATGTGTTAAATTGATAAAAAGTGATAGTAAAGATTTATGCTGTTAGAAATTATTTCTATTTTGAATAAACGCTGTTCTTTTTAACTTTTTTTCCTTCTATGAATCCTGAAAAAAAGTATCACAGGTTCCAAAAAATATTAAGGATCCAAGGATCATGTTCTGAAGGATCATGTGACACTGAAATGCATAACAATTACTGCAATAAAAATATATTTATTTTACATATTTAATACATTATAAGTAATTAATTGGAAAACAAAACTAACTTGTCCGCTTATGACCAAACAAAATGTTTGTATTTATGATATAGTTTATATACATTTCCCAAAAATTCCAATGAATTCCCATAAACTCCCATAAAGTTTCCAAATTGGAATATTTCCAAAATTCCTCATATTAAGTTCCAAGTTCCAAGGCCCCTTTGCTTCTGTAACCATATATATATATATATATATATATATATATATATATATATATATATATATATATATATATATATATATATATATATATATATATATATATATATATATATATATATATATATATAATCTCAATACACATTATCCCAAAAGTGCTTCATTGCACATATATTTAATATTTAATCCTCAATGCACTCAATTCACAGGAGCGGAAAAGAGTTAATTTGTTCTGTTTATTAAGTTATTGTTTTCTCCACAATTTCCGCAGTTCATTCAACCATACAGAGTCCATTCAAGCGCTTTGCACATCATTCAGCTTTAGATTTTGGCAAATGTTGTACTTTATAAAGATCTCTAGATCTCCAACAATAACATTATTGCAAAAGTATGAATTCCGACTGGTCTTTAATTCAATTGCACGCCAAAGGTCTTTCAACATAAGAAGACGTTTGGTCACATGTTAAAACAGCATGAAAAGAAATGGAGGCTGAATGGTTCCAGTCCACCAAGTTACAAGTTACTTTTCAATCAAAGTAAAGTCTCCCTAAACGAAGCCAAACTCATGGCATCAGCTCCACAACACCCTTAATGTAGGTGTAATTTGTTTCTCCAGCTCCTTCACAGCACCCATAATGCCCCTCATGTTGTTAGACGGCCTGCGCCGATTTTCATCTCCCTCATAGAGACGCTTTGATATGTGATTATGAAAGAGCATTGGATTAGCAGAATCGTTGTATTGAACAGCAGAGCTGCGGGAGTGCAGGGGCTCAGTGGAGAGCAGCTCACATTAGCAGCCGTATAATGGGCTTCATGCTGCAAACTCAGCTGATAGAAATGGGAGCGCTGGTCATTACAGTCGGCCGCGGCGGCCCGCCATCAGACGGACACCTGTTGAAGGATTAACCATGTGCAATCATACGCAACACAACTGGGCTCCAACATACCGACAGCTGACTTTCTTTAAAGGAAAAGTTCAATGAAATGATTCATTTGTTATTTAAAGGGGGGGGGACACACTCAGTTTCAGTCAGTCTCATGTCAATCTTGAGTACCTATAGAGTAGCATTGCATCCTGCATATCTCTGAAAAGTCTTTATTTTTATTATAATTATAAAAGGAAGATGCGCTGTTCCGAGTCTTTCCGAAAAAAGCCGTGCGGCTGGGGGCGTATCGTGTGGGCGGAGCTAAAGAATGTCGAGCGCGCGCCGCTGTTACTGTGTTGAGTGCGTCTGAAAGCTGCGTCATCCCTAAAAGCGGGAAAAAACTTTATTCAACATAAAAAATGGCTTTTAATCAGATACAGCCATACATCTATGATCCGGAATCAGACCCAGAGGCTGAAGTTGAACAGGAGCAGCAGCAAAAACGACTAGAGCAGGACATCTCTATGTGGTATAAGTTACACTAACTATATAATATGCTTAGCGGCTTGTGTTATTTACACATTTATACTTTAATTATATCGTGTGTGTGTGTGTGTGTGTGTGTGTTTACGCGTGGTTTGTGTAGACATGATTTGTAGTAAGCGGACTGGTTTTGCGCGTCAGGCTAGTGTTTACATAGAAAGACATGGAATAGTAGCGCATTTGAATGAAGAAGCGCGCTTATTTAGTTCAACATATTTCCCCATTCTTTGTGTATTGTTGTTTGGAGTGCTTTTACAATACACAAACATACACATATAGTGGCCAGCTAAACAAATGTACACACTATACATCGCATGCTCCATTGATCAATACGTGGTCATGTTTGGGCTAACGTTACTTGATGGGCATAGGCAAAAACAGACATTTGAAGCAGTCTTACTCTCTGCCTGCGGTTCCAACGTTGAGACCTTTATCGTTGGGACCGCTCCATCCTTCATGTATTAGGCGATTTGAAAATCCGGAAAAGCAAATTCCATCCACTTTTGCCTTAACGCGGGGTTATTTGGCTACGAGCCAGCGCTTTGATGGGCGTAGCCTATTGCTTTCACGTGCTCTCTCTCTCTCTCTCTCTCGCGCGCGCGCTCTTCCGGTAGAATTGTCCGTACGGCCCATACAAGGAAATTCCGCCCTGTTGACGTCAAGCGGACCCATGATCGAAAAAAACTTTCC
Organism: Romanogobio albipinnatus; assembly: GCA_023566225.1. Lineage (NCBI taxonomy): Eukaryota > Metazoa > Chordata > Actinopteri > Cypriniformes > Gobionidae > Romanogobio > Romanogobio albipinnatus. The sequence continues at coordinate 69,013,118 of CM042242.1, read as the reverse complement.
GAAACTTATGACTAACAGGAAGTACTAATTTTGGCAAAGAAATACTCCCATCAAACGTCCACCTTAGCTTTTGAAACTGTGTCCATGTTTAGCATGGGAATCCAAGTCTTTAACAGTGCAAAAAGATCAGTATGCATGAAACAGCATTTCACCCCCCCTTTAATCACTCTCATGTCTTTTTTAAAGCTTGGTGGAAACTTTCTTTCTTCCATGGATCTCAAAGCTCCAAAAAGGATTACAAAAGCACCACAAAAACAGAGCTGTGCCCTATATTCCAAGTCCTTTTTTAATCATTTCATGCTCTCTTATTTATTCCCACAATGCACTCTGATTTACAGTGTATTTTACCATAGCACTATTATCTAAAATCAAACGCTGTAGTCAAGTCAAGTCAAGTCAACTTTATTTATATAGCGCATTTAACAATGCAGATTGTTTCAAAGCAGCTTTACAGTGTTAAACAGGAAAATAATGCAGCATCATTTTATTAAGCTGTACAGCCATTCTGGAGAAAACGGTGATGTCATCAGTTCATTTCAATTATCATACAGTGACAGTGTGGGCTTTAGATCAGTAATTTAGTTTATATGGATAATTTAGTTTAATAATTCGATTTATTTTGATATTTAGTTGAAAAATGTAGTGTCCCCAACTGAGCACGCCAAGCCAGAGGCAACAGTGGCAAGGAAACCAAAACCCCATCAGGAGCAGAATGGAGAAAAATAAACCTTGGGAGAAACCAGGCTCAGTCGGGGTGCCAGTTCTCCTCTGGCCAATTAACAAACAGCGTATTATTATTATTATTATTATTATTATTATTATTATTATTATTATTATTATTATGGCAACTTAACAGGTCAGAGGTCATAATAGATCGGAATATTCGAAGGACCGGAGTCAACACGCTGGAGACGGGTTTATTGCAGATGACATATCAATTTAAGTATTATTAAATTGTAATATTCGAACAATCGGAGTCATCATGCTGGAGACGGGTTTATTGAGGATGCCGTGTCGAAGAGGCAGTTTTAGGGGGAGTCTAATCACGGTCTCTGCAGACACTTCAGGGTCATGCGTTGGTCTTCTCTGGGCGCAGGTCCACCATCTGATCTGGATACGGGCCGGATCCGGCTGACTACAGTAAACCTCGGGATAAAACAGAGAGACTATCATTAGCGTAGATGCCATTCTTCTGATGATGTCACGAGTACATCAGGTGTTATGGGAAGTGTTCCCGGTTCCGGCTGACCTAGTTAATGCAGCCTAACAATCATTTCATTGAAAAAGTGTTTTATGTGTATGCCACAGTAAAGAGATGTGTTTTTAGTCTAGATTTAAACTGACAGAGTGTGTCTGCTTCCCGAACAATGCTAGGAAGACTGTTCCAGAGTTTAGGAGCTAAATAGGAAAAGGATCGACCGCCTGCAGTTGATTTGGATATTCTCTGTATTATCAACTGAGAGACACGGTAAATGTAAATGAGAGACACGGTTTAGAGCGTGCTTATTCCTGCTTTTAACATTTATTTCATGCATTTTTATGAATCATTATTTGTGAACTGTGTTTGCTAAATTGTATCACAAAAATATATATATTTTTAAATGTATTAAAAATGACTGAACTACACCTGTTTGGAGTCAGCAAAGTCAGTTAAAATCCCTGGTAACAACACCAGATTTGACACACATCAAGTCAACACCAAATATCAATAGGGAAAATGCATATTCAACTTTTTTTCTCCATGATACCACAATTGTTTGATTAACATTAGTGAAAAAGCAGCCTATTAATTAATACGATCTATTGTAATGCACCGATCTAATATAATGTTGCCCATCAGGGGCCGGTTGCACCAGCTGTGCGTAAGCTACAACCTAGCCTAGTACTAAGTTACAACTTATGCTCTTCTAAATATTTTTGTGTTCAACCATTAAACTTACTTGAAGCGTAACTCTACGTATAAACTAGGCTCTGTTTCATGTTCATGCTTCATGTTTTCATGTTTCAATGCTTGTTTGTCATTGGTTCATTGTTTGACTGTTCACAAGTGTGTCTTGTTTAGTCATTAGTCTTTGTGTATTTAAGCCTTGTCTAGTATTGAAGTTGTAACCTGCTGTTGGTGAGAGTCTGTTCATGTTTAAGAGTTTAGTTAATGAGTCCACGTCGCGTCCAAGTCTTAAGTACTTCAGTTAAATAATAAGTACTAGGGATGCACTGATAAGAAAAATTTTGCCGATACCGATGATCGAAAACCGATATTTCTTTATATTTGAAAGCCGATAACCGATATATTGGCCGATAAATCTATATCCAAATTGTATGTAATTTTTGAGAGCCTGAATACAAAAACAAAAGTCGCCATTAAAATCTATGTCCCAAACACATAATTATGATGTTTTTATTATAACTAAATGTAGTCTATATGACAGACTGGCGCTGCACATGTTGAACTGAGCTGTATTTTACTTTTTTGAAGTGATTCCAATCATTAAAATCAACATATACCGATATGGTGGCCGATAGATTGTGCATCCATAATAAATACTGTAGTGATCCAGCCTAGACAAATTTACATATTCCCCATTTACTGAAATATTATTAAGCATATTTGTGCTTGACGTCGATTTGTTTTAATTATGATAATAAAACATTGAAACATGCCAATCTATGCCAACATAATTTTTGGCCAGACTGTCATAAACAGAGAAATGATGAACACATGCAAAAACAAGTGAAATCCAACGGAATATTAATGACTGATTATGTTGTATACTCAATGTATGCTTTTTCCTGTGATATTTTGTGCTTCTTTTTTTTCTTGCATAGTAATATAGAACGTAGTTTTTGCCATTTTTGGCCAAATAATTAAACCAAGTTTAATGTTTTGCTCCTCCCTCATTTATATATATATATATATATATATATATATATATATATATATATATATATATATATATATATTCAACTAATATATAAGATTCACCTTTGGCCGCTACTGTATATACAATAATGTAGTATATACTTAATATGTTTCTACTTATTATTCCTTTTTTAATGATTATGAAAACAAATCAGGCATGATAAATCAAATTAATATAATCAAATTAGTTTGTATGGCCAGTGTAGTTAGTATATATATATAATATATAATCTCAATATTTATTTATTTATTTTATTTAAATAGTTTATTTGTCAGAATAAAAAAATACATGAATCTAACGAAAATATGTTTTGTACTAGAATTAGCTAATGCTAGTTTCCATCTGCAGTCCCCGGGCAGGTGCACACAATATTAAAACATTACATTACAAATAACTTTCAGTAGCACTAACGAATACATGCAATATTAGGGAAACACTAATCAAAAAACCATCACAACCTAAACTATATATGAATATATATGAATACAATGAAACCACAAAGCTGGCATTGAATATGTATAATTACTGTACAACACGGTTGTCCAAACTTTTTCTAAAGGGGGCCAGATGCGATATTGTGGACACACCCGGGGGCTGGTTCCTTTTCTATTATATATATATATATATATATATATATATATATAATATATATATATATATATATATATATATATATATATATTTATGTTTTGTTTCTTGGAAACATGACAGATTTGACAAAAGCTTGAGCTGACAGTAGCTTGTGATAGAATTTATAGATATTTAAAAATATTTCATCAACCAAAAAGTTTTAATGGGTGAAATTTAAATATTATTACTGAGTTAGGACTCAGATTTAAGAATTAAATTAACGAGTTCTCTATTTAGATCACCACAGGTAAAACCACACTGCAAAACATGCTTTCTTACTTAGTATTTATGTCTTTTTTCCAGTCCAAATATATATATATATATATATTATTTTTCATACCCCATTGGCAGATCATGTTGCTTATTTTAAGCAAAAACTCACTTCATTTTAATTTTATTTTCCATAATTTAACGTATAGTAAATGAATCTTGATTTAAGATGTTTTTAAGATATATTTAGACTAGAAACAAGACACAAATACTAAATTAGAGCATTTTTTGCAGTGCACACATGGCAAAAAGTAAGAATGGCTTTATGGTATTTAGTCTATAAACATACAAATGCACAAACCTGCAAGTTTATGACAAAAATAATCTGTAATTTGGCCTTTATTACACAAAATTAATACAATTAGATTTTAACCGACATTTCTGGCAAATTACCACGTTACAGTTAGTGTTACCACAGTAAACCCATGATACATGTTGGTGAATTGTTGTTTGAAAAGTATTTTAACTGGATTGGCTCAGTGTTTCTCCTGATTTGCACATTAGTGGTGTTAAGTCAGCGATGTTCAACTGTCTTTAAACTAAATCAAATCACTGAGAGATTTGCAGCTCGTACCGGAGACCTCTACGCCCATCTCGAACGCTTATCACTGGCTGTTTAGTGGTCGCGTGATTGGACTTTGGACAACCCTGTTGTACAATATAAAGTTATCATGATCATGAAAGTAAGGCAAACATGTAAATGTAGATGTAATAAGGTAGATGATATATGAAGATACAGGTAGATGATATGTTTTTTCCTGGATCTGAACTTGCTCACTGCTCAGTGATACAGTGCATTTAACTGGTATTAGAGAATGAGTGGGTGATGTTAGACACAGCGCTGTAATCCTGAAGACCTCAATTAATTCTGTTTAATTGGACTGGAGGGAAATAGGAACGTACACTCAAAAAAATGAACTTTCACTGTTGTTAGTTGCACTCAAATCATCCTTGTTCACATTACTTAAAAACTCATGTAACTAAATTTACTTAGATTTACTGAGTTGTTTCTACTAAAAATGAGTATTGTCAGCTTTACTTAATAAGTGTTTGTTCGGTCAACTTAACATTGCTGAGTGAAACAAACAAACTGGGCAGTGGATCTGTAGTTCCCAGCATGCTTTGCAAGGGACTTCATTAGGAGAGTAAATGTAGGGATTAAAGTGTTACTTTATGTTTTTCAGTAAAGGGAAAGATGTTCGTTTATGTCAGTGTTATGTGCAGTTATTTAGAGAATTTTGTAGTTGCCATTATGCAGAAGAGCGGTGCCTGGGTTTACCACTTGTGCACTCATTTATTGGATGGACTTCCTGTTCTCATTAAGGTATTTTTTAATTTGTTTCTAAAAATATGCTTTTTGTTATATTGAATAGTTTTCCACTTACACTAGTGGAGTGGCTAAGTGCTTATGTTTGGAAGAATCGTTCAGTTTATGATACAAGCGTGAAAATTGGCATGAGCAGTCTCCATGGGTCACTTGACAAGAAAATTGTCCGAGCCACTTGAAATTTCAAGATGGCGGCCATTTTTCAAGATGGCCGACACCTTAGTGGAGCAGTTAAGTGATAGAGTGGTTTATTTGGTGATACAAGCATGAAAATTGGCATGAGCAGTCTCTGATGCTCACTAGACTATAAGCCACCCACAGCTATTTGAAATTTCAAGATGGCGGCCATTTTTCAAGATGGCCACCACCTTAGTGGAGCGATTAGGCTTAAGAAATCATTTAGTTGGTGATACAAGCATGAAAATTGCCTTGAGCTGTCTCAAAGGATTGCATGACAAGAAAGCACTCTCAGCCACTTGAAATTTCTATTTTCAAGATGGCCGACCCCTGGATCCTCAAAAGATCGATTTTCAGATAGAAATTTATTGGGGTTTTTTTCATTAAGGACGATTTGGTGTCATTTTATTTTATATGTTTTAGATTATTCTAAAGAACACCTTTTAACGCATCAAAATACAGTTGTGTTGATTTGTTGATTATTGATAGATTAGACAAGAGTGAATATCTGCACTACCAGGGCACACTGGTGATATATCACTGCTGTTAAACTCAGAGTGGGGTTCAATGTCAGCTAATTGTAAAGTTAGTATCCCAAATGCTGTCTAATCTACCCCAAAACGGTTAGATAGCTGCACCTGAATTGAGAGGTTGTGCCAGCGCGGGAGAGCCGAGCCAAGGTTAATGGGGTTTTAGTTAACCGGATGGTGTACAGATCACACGGAATATAAATGGCATTGGATGAACGATCGGACTAAGTGTAGGGTTAAGGCATGAACTTACCTCAATGAACCCTGATGACCCATTTAAAGATCCACATGGCGGGCGGCAGTAATCCAGAAAAATTGCCGCCATCTTGAAATTTTATGTTGCTGTGGGCAGTTTCTTGTCAAATGACCCTTTGAGACAGCTCAAGGCAATTTTCATGCTTGTATCACCAACTAAATGATTTCTTAAGCCTAATCGCTCCACTAAGGTGGTGGCCATCTTGAAAAATGGCCGCCATCTTGAAATTTCAAGTAGCTGTGGGTGGCTTATTGTCTAGTGACCATCAGAGACTGCTCATGCCAATTTTCATGCTTGTATCACCAAATAAACCACTATATCACTTAACTGCTCCACTAAGGTGTCGGCCATCTTGAAAAATGTCCGCCATCTTGAAATTTCAAGTGGCTCGGACAATTTTCTTGTCAAGTGACCCATGGAGACTGCTCATGCCATTTCACGCTTGTATCATAAACTGAACGATTATATCACTTAGCCGCTCCACTACACTTGTAGAACAAGTAGTTAATTTAATAAGGTAAATTAAATCAATAAATGTGTTCACCTAACATAATAAACGTTTATACATTTAACATATCATTATTAAGTAAACTGCACATATAAATATTATGTAACAGTGACAAATTCAAATGGTTGATTGTATTTACTTAAAGACATTTTGTCAGCTTTACTTGACTTTCTTTTGTTCATATAACAAAATTGTTATTTGTAAAAAATGACTCAATATAGTTGTGTGGAACCACTTGACGCAGCTTTTTTAAGTAAATTCAACAGATATCATTTTTTTTTGAGTGTAGCCATGACAATCACCATATTCAAACTTGCTGTGTTGGAACTGGTCACATCAATATCATCACAAAATTCAATTTATCTGAATGTGCAACTTTTTTTTCTGTTCATGTGCTCATAAATGAATTGAAAATCTGCCTGTTGCTTTACTCTATGCTGTATCAACTGAACAACAGAGAACACAATCTCTATTATTTACAGTAGCCATACTTCACCATTATTTGCAGATGATTGCAGATGATTGCAGATGTGGAGACTGAGATGCTGCATCTGTTCTGATATCGCCGGGCAGCACTTTGGCTTTAATGTGAAGAAAGCAACACATGGGACACGATCTGTACAACTCTCTATCTAACTATACCTCTCTTTTTTTACACGCAGGAAATATTATCACTTCTCAAGTCGCGATCTCAGATTCAGGAATAAATGACTTGAGATGGGTGGTCACATTTATCTTTGCATGATGAAATTCTGTGGGCCGAAAGCAGGCATCTCAATAGGAATCCATGCAATCACGGAATCACTTATGGTGGCAAATACTTTACACACAGATCTGTATTTATTGTAGGATGTATGCTTTTCCTGCACCTGTTTAGCCTGGATACAGTCAAATATTTATATTTGTTTGTGATTTTTTTTCTTGTAGAAATAGGTCTGAGAAAACCTTATTGGGGATTTCACAAGATGGACTTCTGGTGACACAAGGCTGCTCTGTGCCTGCATAAAGACATAAAGCCACACACAAGCCAGACTAAATTAAGCCTGCTCTAACCCACTTCAGCCCCTAGTATCAAAGTACACAGCTGAAATTGCTGTGTAAATGCATTTGTGCCTCCTCTCAGCATTAAACTGCCCGTGTAAAAACACACAATTGCCAGTTCAGACATTTCTGGGCCTCTGTTGCAGTGCAAATTTGGCATTGGTTTTAAAAACCAAACAATGACTGTGGAAACTATACCAGTAGTTTCAGTAAAAGCCTCTATTAACCATAGTCAGTGGGTGTTATGGATATCAATATTGCTAGTTTATGGGGTAAATGTTGGGGATTGTTCTTCAGAGGCACCTGTTAAAGAGAAACAAGACCAGTGGTTTATTTTAGATGCTTCGTTTAGAGCAAAATTATTCATCCTGCCTCCAGGCTATTTTAGAGTTTGTTCTTTTTTTTTTATTCTGTGAAAGAGGCTTGTGCACAACCTTATTAAATATATATATGTAAAGTCTAAATAACGGGTCACACTTTATTTTAAGTTGCCTTAACTAAACATTAAAAGACACTTCAAGCTTTCTAAAGACATATCTCTCATGTCTGTCTGTCAAATATTCGCTTAGTTTCGGTTCATTGTTGACACGTTTCAGAAAGAAGTTCACAGAGACTGAGACGGCACAAAGTCTGGTCGTTATTGGGACTGTACACAAATAAAAGTATACCCCTTACATTTTCGAATTTCGAACCTTTACATTTGACTCGTTTCTGTATAAAAAAAATTATTATATATATATATATATATATATATATATATATATATATATATATATATATATATATATATATATATATATATATATATATATATATATATATATATATATATATATATATATATATCAATTTAGTCAATTTAGCTGCTTATGTGGAAAAAAATCCCGGGTTATATACCTACAAAGATATGTACCTACCAGTCACACCTTAGATTAGGTTCCAAGTCTCACTATTAACTAAACAAACAAGGTAAATAAAAAAATCACAGTTCTTTATTTAAGCAGAGACTGAAGAAGAAGCAGGAGTGAAGCAATGGTGTCAGGGGAAAGCGGGAGTCTCTAGGACGGCCTCCGTGGACGTGTAGCAGGGACTGGAGCCGATGTGTGTGCAGCCCACACACACCAAATGGCTGTGGCCATAATGGGCAGCACTGCAATTTCTGAAGGCTCAGGGGCTAGAGTGGACTCTGGAGACGGCTCAGGGACTAGCGCCATCACAGGACTCTGGTCAGGGGCTGGAGACATCACGGGACTCTGGACAGGGACTGGGCCATCACGGGATTCTGGACAGAGACTGGAGCCATCACTGGATTCTGGACAAGGACTGGAGTAATCTCTGGACTCTAGACAGGGCATGGAGCCGAAATTGTTCAGTGCTCAGGATTTTCCCTCACGGGAACAGACTAATGAACTTCATCCACACTAGCTTAAGATTCAGGTGTGGCAGCCATCTCGGCTGAAGACTCAGGCGTGGCGACCATCTTGGTTGAAGACTCAGGCGTGGCGACCATCTTGGCTGAAGACTCAGGCTTGGCGGCCATCTTGGCTGAAGACTCAGGCGTGGTGACCATCTTGGTTGAAGACTCAGGCGTGGCGACCATCTTGGCTGAAGACTCAGGCATGGCGGCCATCTTGGCTGAAGACTCAGGTGTGGTGGCCATCTTGGCTGAAGACTCAGGTGTGGCAGCCATTTTGGCTGAAGACACATGCTTGGCGGCCATCTCGGCTGAAGACTCAGGCGTGGCGACCATCTTGGTTGAAGACTCAGGCGTGGCGACCATCTTGGCTGAAGACTCAGGCGTGGCGACCATCTTGGTTGAAGACTCAGGCGTGGCGACCATCTTGGCTGAAGACTCAGGCATGGCGGCCATCTTAGCTGAAGACTCAGGTGTGGCGGCCATTTTGGCTGAAGACACATGCTTGGTGGCCATCTTGGCTGAAGACTGAATCGCTGGTAAGTAGCTCAGGTGAGTGATACAGGTAGTTAGTCTGTAGCGTAAGGTTGATATGAATAGTCCCGACCCAGAAGTGAGGATGCTGACTGCAGATCTAGGGTGTGATAACGAGGATGATTGCTGGCAGTTGTGGGTGATGGTGGAGTCTGTGCAGGTGGTGAGCAATCTTGGGAATTGTAGTGCTGGTGGACTGGAGCCTGGAGATGTGACAAATATAAAGTGTGACCAAGTCATTTATAGAATTTAAATTACAAATGGTATTTCATGTATTTTTATGCAACATTTTTTAAAGAGTGAATGACCTGTAGTGACTTTTACTGAGTGTAACTACTAACAAGTGTGCGATATACAATATGAGCTGTCTGTAATCAGCATTACTGTCAAGTCCTGTCTGTGTCAGTATTAATACGATGACATTTCCTCCTTAACAGGTGGATCTTAAGAAACAGGGATCAGATTCTGTCAGTGAAGCAAAGAAGATGAATACAAATTCAAGAGAAGCTGAAAAGGGGCAGATCTAGGCAAGCAGTTTATCAAGGCGATGTGTTGATTAAATTAGATGAATTAAATTAGCATACCATCGCATGGATGAGATGTCTTGGAGAATAAATGAGTGTGATATTAAATTGCATCTTCAGTACATTAGATTAATGCTTGATACATTCATTTAGCCAGTCATTTGTTGTTATTTCTGAAAGCATATTGGCTTTGATGCGCTCTGATTCCCTTGGGCAATCCATCATCGATGTTCCCTTACAATAAACCCATAAACCAATGCCCACTCTGGCATAGTTTTACCATTAAATGTGTAGCTCACCAAAAAACTGAAGTTCTGTAATCATTGTCTTTTCACCCTTCATGTGATTCCAAACAGCTGTTATTGTTTCAGCAACAACATCCATTAGTCTTTGTGTGAAAAAACAGGCCAAAATGGAAGAAATGATTTGGTGAGACGCTCTGAAACAGCAGTCAAACCTCATTCTCAATCCCACTCTTGTAAAGAAGTGTAAAGTGAAGAAGAAGTGCACTTTAACATACTTTAAAAAAAAGTACTTATTACCGAAAAAATAAATAGTTAAGAATAAAAATAGTAGAGTATTCTTAGTGGTGCGTTCACACCGGACACAAATAAATTGCACTATTCGCGGTTAATTGGACGCTTGAAAATTTTGAGTTTACTCGCTTCATTCGCGCATGACATTCACTTCACACAGATGCGAATTCACGTCATGTGAGGGGCTTCTGCCAGCGGCTCGTCTCATCTGTGGTTTATTTATAAAGAGAGCGCCTATTTGAACATTTTATCTGGCGTTTTCTGAGTTGTGAGCTCCAGTGGATCAGCGGCGCTCAGCGCTCGTTAACCCCGGCGAGAGCAGCCTTTCCTCGGCCAGTCCTTCAGACATTTGCCGCTGGCTCTGATGTCCTGTGGCGTCTCAAACTATAATTCGTCTTGTGTAGATCTAACGGCCGATCTTTACTCTCATGGATCTATAATTTGTTCCCTGGCGAAGTTCAGTGAAGTTTCATGACTTTTTTATTTTTAGGCTATTTTACTTTATGTTACCGTTGTAGCCGACTAGCGCTGACTTTGAATGTTTGACTGAATTGTTTGCTGTATTTCATGTTTAGCTTATTATACCTTTTACTTATACTTTTGTATTATTGATCATACATAAACTTGCATTTAACAAAAAGAGACGGGGTTGTGTTTAATGTCATTTAAAGTTGCACATATGCACACTTGTCTGAACCAGATATTAATATATGATTCATATAAACCAGATTTTCTCCTCATTGTTGTCACTACTAGAGCAAGCTCCTGATTGGTTAACGCGGTGCAAATATCCGGCAAAGTTCAGTTTTTTTAACTCGCTTAACTCGTCAAACTCGTCATTTGCGCCTCCTCATTTGCCTGAATCGCACTGCAGAATGTCTATTTCGCATCTTTGCATTGACTTAACATGTAAATCACTGGCGCAAACGCTTCATTCGCATCCGGTGTGAACGCACAATTAGGTGCACATTGACTGTTTTAAGATGCTTTAATTAATATTATTTACAGCTAAATAAAAATTTATTATAGATTACATTTATATTAAATGCAATTACTTAAATTTATTTTAAAGCTATTTTAACCCACTTAAGTAGGACTAAATATACTGACAAGCATTTACAGTAAAATAAAATATACCGTATTGACATTTCTATTGAAACTTGTGTCATGTATCTAATCAATGTAATTGCACATTTGTGATGATGAAGTTGCAATTCAAGACATTTCAAATATGTTAAGGTTTAATGTAATATCGAATAACACAGTTCAAATTATAATCAATTACTTCATATGCGCTTTAGTATGTTAGTTCATCAAAATAAGTGCACTTCTTTAAAGCATAACAAAAGAATATTAAATCATAATTGGAAATGTACTTTAAAGTACAACTTTTAATTTTACATTATTACAAAGTGCACTTTTTAAAAGTGTGTTGACAAACATAGGGCCCTATCATACACCCTGTGCAATGCCAGACGTGACGCAAGTCGCTAGTCTCAGCCCGACGCAGTTCTCATGTTCACGTCCAGCTCCTCGTTGTTTAAATATCAAATGCACTGGCGCATCTGTTCGGCGTCTGGTCTGAACACCAGGTGTGATCAGGAGCATTGTTGGAGTGTTGCTATTTTGAGGAACTGAAAACGACAGCGCCATTGACCAACACAAACCTGCTCTAAAGTCAATAGCGCTGTATTTTTGTGTTATTTAAAGAGTGTGTTAGTGATATGAGCCGATAGGCGGAGCACAACACACACACACACTCTGATTATTAAACACACAGGGACGCTCAGCAGCACACACACATACCAAATATTAAAAATAAAAGGATTCCTCTCTGGAGAAGCGTTCAGTCTTTCCGCTCACATGTAAATAGCGAATCCGTCATGGCACGAGCACAACTGGCTTTTAAAGGGAAAGGGAGATGAGACTCTGAATGGTTTATTGCACGTTCCGCCCAAAACACACCCATGACTCATTAAGAGACTCGGCACAACCCTTTTGGACCATGCACCTGGCGTGGCCTTTTAAAGGGGTGGTAAAACACATTCTTTCAAAGGCTTGATTGTGTTTGTGGGGTGCACTGTAGCATGTGTTCATGCTTCATTTTTAAAAACTTTGTTTGAAAAAATGTCATTATTTTTCATATATTTTACCTTCATTCTACACTGCTCTGTCCCTCCTTGTAAAAACGGTCTGATGGTTTCCGGGTTGTATGAAGCCAGTCCCTCAAAAATACGCAATGGGCTCAGATTGGTTAGCTGGCCCAGTGTGTTGCGATTCGCAATTTTTTTTTTAAGCTTTTGTCGGAAACGTCATGCCCTTTACCTTTACTGGTAGCCTGTGCTTTGGGTAGTACAATAGCGTCAATAAAACCATATCAATTTGAGCCAGAATCAGACCCAGACAATTTTAGTGAAGATGATCGAGCAGAACCTGTTCAGTCCTCAAGAGTAAAGACTGCGGATCTATAGTGATCGCTACTGAATGGCACTGTTACTTTTGTATTTTAGAACGATTATAGCCAAATATCTGTCGCAAGAACGAACACTAAACATTGGTTTTACTATAGTATCCAAATCAAACACAGAAGCATGTTTAGCATGCCTGTAGATAAACAACACATAAAAGCTCTAATCAAAGAATCATTTACACTAATGCCAAGTTCGCTGTTGAGATTTAAAAAAGTTTGTAACGTGAGGTGTTTGTCGGATAACGTTAATATGAATTAGCATTTAACAAACTGGTTTGCAGAGCCAAATGAGCGTTGTAATCTGTTTACTTCCTTGCTACAACGTACACTTAACAATACGAACTATTACAGGAAAACACATCGACGAAAAATAAATCATACTTACAGGTTGTGGCCCGTAAACAGCTTCTGTTTTTAAATCCATCTTTCAGGACAAGCCGTTGTGCGAATCCTGCATTGAACTGCTGAAGATTGTGGAAGCTTTCCTCCGTGAGATGTGCAGCGCGCGCCCGTTGTGCTTCACACTGGCAGTGTGTGTCTCACGCAGCTGAACCGCGGCTCGTGTATTACAAATACAGACGAATATTGTCCAGTCACATTTTCCGGTCTTCTCCTTCGACCCCTGTCTGTCTCGTGCTTTGATTTATGATGGGCAGCATATATCTGCTGCAAATGCGACCATGTTCCCCTCTGTCTCATACACACATGCATATAACATGTTGTATGTTAAACGTACTGCAACACACCCCCGTCCCTAGGAAGGCTGAACTAGCTCTAGCACTGCCTTGGTGGAAAAGGGGTAAAAGTGGACCTGCAATCCGGATGAAAATAACAGCGTTTCGTCGGCATTGGCAACAACACTCCAGCCTACTAACTATACCACAACAACGCTTCCCCGCGGCGATACAAAATGGCCTCGCCCCCCTTATTTAATGATCTCGGAGGAGGGGTTTATGTAAATATTGGGGCTGGTGATGTCAGAGACCCTGGAGGAATGTCTGTAGTCCCTACCGGCCGTTTGCTGTAGTCCTTAGAAACTGATTTCTTTAAAAGCAAATATCTCCCTTTGCTTTTAAACTTTGAACGTTGTAACTTTGCAGATGTTGTTTATGCTCAAACAGCAACATTACACTCTAGCTAAAGTTAGAAAAGTGAAATCGACCCCTTTAATGTATTAATATTATATATCTAATACTATATTTTATACTGCATTCAAGGAAGTTTCTCCTTTTTGGGTTGTGTTAAGAAGGTGAATAAACAATGACAGCATTCTCATTTTTGTCTAAAATACTCCTTGAAGACCTGTATTCAATAGCTATGTTTTCATACAAAGTTGCGGATTTAAGTTAGAATATCGCATAAAACATTGCAATTGAAGCAGCGTTTCCATCCCATGTGTTCAAGAGAACAAAATCGTCACTTCCTGGAAAATTGCCGCAACATATCTGTAATAAAAATGGAAGTTGCAGCAATCGGGCTCTTTTTCCCTTCATCATAAATGAGTGTCGTCTCAGAGCGTCAGGCGAAACACAATAAACGCCGTCATGTTCTCTTGCGTTGGGATGCTGGTGTTTGGGAACACAATCATGTGAGATGCTCCTGTAGGAATCAAACCAAATCATTCTGATCACAGACTTTAACTCATTTCAGAGCCACCAAACCAACATTTGAGATACTGTGATGCCATTGGTCTGCTGGTTAGTCCAGTGAATCAATCACAGCCTCTGCTGCGGCAAAGTCATCGGGCATTGAGGGGTTTATTCGGTAAATGTGTTTCCATCAGCCTGGTCTCATTGGAAAGCGTACCTGTGGCAACGTTTTTGCAAACCCCAAAATACGTTGCGTCATACACGTTTCGCGACAGTTTCAAAGTGAAATCTCCACTGGGTGGCGCTAAAAGCAGTGTTAATTTTGACAGCAAATTTTGATTTAGTTTTAGTCATAGTCTTTTGACTAAAATGCCATTTAATTTTAGTCATATTTTAGTCACCTGAATTGTTTTTAGTTTTAGTCTAGTTTTAGTCGACTAAATCTACAGTAGAGTAGAAGTGCTTCCATGCTTAAAGGGTTACTACAGCGATTTAGCATTAAGCAGTGTTCATTTTGACAGCATATTTTGATTTAGTTTTAGTCAGTCTTTTGACTAAAATGCCATTTAGTTTTAGTCATATTTTAGTTACCTGAATTTTTTTTTGTTTTAGTCTAGTTTTAGTCTCCTAAAATCTAATTAGTTTAGTTTAATTGTAATACATTAAGCATTAAAGCGTTACACAACCGACTGTCACTGGAACTGACATTTTGACATAATTTTGTTTTTGACATTAAAAATACACGAAAGAGAGCTCGATTCACTATATAGTTTTTATAACTTTGTATTTCTGTTTTAGTTAGTAGGCCATATCAGGTTAAGCTAAAGCTTCAAATAAGTTTGTTTATTTATTTATTTTAATTTCAGTTAACATTTATTTAATTTCAAGTAACAAAGAACTATTATAACCCTGATACTTGTTTGAATATGTGTCAAATACTGGTCTTTCCTCCTGAATATGAATTAAATGTGAATTAAATTAAATACAGTTTATTGAGTTACCAATTATATCTAATTATAAACCAGCTGGAAATACACCGGGACTCTTATTTTGAAAGGTATGCGCCTCTGTTACAGTTGCTCATTCAAGTTCAGATGTTGAAGGAGATAAAATATGCATTGTTACAACCGTCTAAAACATATTACTATATAAACATGGTAATGTAAACATTGTCTTTATTCATCAGCATTAGTTCATAAACAATTGCCTGGCATAAATGTGTGTTATTCATTGATTGTGAGCCTGTAGAAGCGCAACAGGGCCGTGTTTTCCAGTGGGTTAGATCAGCACGTTCAAATCAAATGTGCGCATCTGTTACACAGGACATCAATTCTGACTGGATCTCTTCCCTAATCGTCCCTCCCTAACATTTTTGTCTCGTTTTTATTTGTTGACGAAAATGACGGTTGATTTTCGTCATAGTTTTTGTCATCCAAAACTAGTTTTTATTTAGTTATCGTCTCGTTTTCGTCAGTGTAAAAAAGTCGTTGACGAAAATTATGACAAATTATTCGTCAACGAAATTAACACTGGCTAAAAGCTTCGTTTTTTTCTCGGAACAGATGAGCGTGAATCCGGCAACGTTTTGTTACGTTGCTTTTTGTACGTATCACTGCAATTCTGGATTGAAATGTTGGTTGAGTGGCGCCAAAAGATTAATTCTCCGTCATGTTAAATTACCTACACTAAACCCTAAACCTACCCGAAAAGCAAATGTGACACAAATACAATTGTAGCTTGTGTTTTGAACTCTTGTCTTTGAGCTCTTTTATCATGACTCGTCTTTCACAGGATTCGTACCTGAGCTCAGGCCCGGACTGGCCATCGGGAGCACTGGGTGAATTCCCGGTGGCCTGGCAACTGATTTGGCCTGCTGCCCTGTTTCCTTCTTCCTTCTTTTTTTAATAAATTATTTTAATTGTATATTATTGCCTTTTAAATTAGATATAATTGCCCCATTGCACTAAAGTGATCATTCCCGAATTTGACAATAAATCATGAAACGGTTAGTCTTCTTGACTGGCAATGCTGCGATTCAGTACGCGTCCGCCAAACCGCTTCGATTAATAAGTGCGACGGACTCAAGGCAGCGGCCAGGCGGAGCATTGAGGGAAAGATCTCAAAGAAGGAGCGAAATAAAGCAAAATTGCTGACCTCTTCGGGGCTTCAAATGCAGGTCAGTTTCACTTGTAAAAGGCTACTGTGGTTTTGTCGTCTGAGTATTAAACTGCAAGCAAATGTTAGCACTCCATTAGCTACTATCGTCATTCAAACAACTATGCTAAATTGCATAATTGTTATCTATTGTAAAGTTACAGTAGTAATTTAGCAGACATATATTCACATTGATTTATACGTTTGGAGGAAGCTTAGTAATAAATCAATAACTTGTTAAGTATAATAAATTGTCATGATGCGATTTTTTTTTTTATATAGCCTATTTGCATGAAATAGTTGTTAAATGTTGGATATTTAAGACATTTTAAGATCAAATAACAAACACATTGTTCTAATATGCGCGAATAGACATTCTGCGGTGCGATTTGCGCAAATGAGGCGGCGCGAATGACAAGATTCGTGCAAATGACACGTCGCTTTTATGTTTATGTATGATCAATAATACAAAAGTATAAGTAAAAGGTATAATAAGCTATACATGAAATAAAGCAAACAATTCAGTCAAACATTCAAAGTCAGCGCTAGTCGGCTACAACGCTAACGTAAAGTTAAATAGCCTAAAAATAAAAAAGTAATGAAACTTCACTTTGCCCTCAGCCTAAACGATTTGCCAGGGAACAAATTATAGATCCATGAGAGTAAAGATCGCCTGTTAGATCTACACAAGACGAATGATAGTTTGAGACACCACAGGACATCAGAGCCAGCGGCAAATGTCTGAAGGACTGGCCGAGGAAAGGCTGCTCTCGCCGGGGTTAACGAGCGCTGAGCGCCGCTGGTCCACTGGAGCTCACAACTCAGAAAACGCCAGATAAAATGTTCAAATAGGCGCTCTCTTTATAAATAAACCACAGATTTGAGTTTTAAACAACTACATTATCGCCTGAAAAAGTCTTAAAACTACGTTTTGTCACACATTAACAGTAGTATTTTAACTAAAAAGATGTGTAAACACAGCCCATGTCAGCCATTTCTCAATGAGACGAGCCGCTGGCAGAAGCCCCGCCCATGACGTGAAGTTGCGTCTGTTGCGAAGTGAATATCACGCTCGAATGAAGCGAGTAAACTCAAAATGTTCAAGCGTCCAACTTCGCACGATTTATTAGTGTCCAGTGTGAACGCTACATAAGGATTTAAACTTTTTTTTATGTGATGACCATACAAAAAATATGGTTCCCTTTCAGTCGGTCACGTTCGACGTACGTCGGACATACCAACAAATTGGGATCACTTATGGGAGCCCCTATCAGCTTCGAGCTATATAGAAGTGGCCAATGAACATTGGCGTGCGAGATTTGCATCTTGCGCTCCGCTCCGCGGGTATAAACAGGAAGCGAGAGCGAATGCACGCTGTCATTCACCTCGGACCCGAACAGGCGTTTGAAGACGACTAAAACATTGAGTTTGTAAGCTGCTATCAGCAAGAGTTTAAGTTCTGTTATCAGAAAGAACCGGAGAAATGCGAGGATCAACGTGGTGTTGGAGAGACGGCATACTTCAGTGGGATCACGGTGCTCACTGCTGCAGTCTGAAACAGACAAAAACTGCTGTTTTCACAGCAAACCTGAGTACAGGCACGGGCTGCACTAAACCCTGTGCGCTGTCGTGTTTCCCCCTGAGTGCTTCAGCACAGAGAGTGTTTCCTCTAAAAGAGTACACGGGTGACGCTGCGTCTTTTTCAAGATGTCATTCCACCGTGCGTTTCTGGATACGGTCGTTCCCTGGCGCCCACTGACGGTCACAATCGCTGTCTCAAGTGTCTGGGAAAACAGCATGCTGAGGCGGCGTTTGTGGATAGTTCATGTTCCCACTGCGGGAACATGACTATCTCAGAACTAAGGTCGAGACTCACCTAGCTCCGGGAATGCGGAGTCCCCTTACCCATCCCACGATCTAGTTCTATTCCTAACCAGAATAGACCTATTTCTTTGGATGGCCAGAGTGACCTGAGGATCACGTTTAGGGCACACCCGCCGAGTCAACCTCCACAGGCCCCTATTCCCTCACAAGTTCCGCAGCCGGTAGAGCTCCCGGGAGAAGTCGCTGGCCCCTCCAATGGGTAGCCGGCGGTGACTTTCGGAGCTCCGGTGGACGAGCAGATGTCGATCACTGCATCGGAGGGGGAGTTCCAGTCCTCGGAGGATGAGGGTTCGGCTGTACTGCCTCCCTCTGGGAGAGTAGCTACGGTCGCACCGGACCCCGAGATGGCGACTATGCTTTCCCGGGCTGCCGAAAGGGTCGGGCTTGTGTGGAACCCTCCACCATTTCCCGAACCCTCTAGGTTGGATGATTGGTTTCTCGGGGAGGGTTGCGCTGGTTCTCAGCGTCCCGCCCCGGTGCCTTTCTTCCCGGAGGTGCATGAGGAGCTCACGAGGTCGTGGACAGCACCTTTTTCTGCCAGAAACCGACCGAGTGACTCCTCCCCCCTCACTACCCTTGACGGCGGGCCAGCCAAGGGATACGTGGGAATCCTGCCAGTGGAGCGGGCCGTCGCGATGAAACTGTTGTGGGTGTATGGGATGGCCTGGATGGGTGTGACATTTCCCGGCCTGAAATTTTGTCCCAGTCCGGCCCTGCCCGAGCTCTCAGCATTGCAAGTTCAATTCTGTACCAGCTGAGCTACCCAGCAAGCTTGGTATATTAGGAAAGCCGAACATATGGAGCTGGTTAAGTGATGCAAACTCCAAAATGTATTTGTTTACAAATCATGGATTATGATAAAAAATGCTTGCTTGCTGTTTTACTGCCTCTAGTGTTAATTTCTGTTGGAAACTGCAGTGATATGTACATATTGGTACGTATTTTAGGGTTTGCAAAAACGTTGCCACAGGTATGTTTTTCCAATGAGACCAGGTTAGTTTCCATCATAGTTTAAGCCTTCTTATCGGGTAAAATAAAAATAAGTGGCTACTGTCTGTGATAAGCCACATTGCTCTAAAAGTGCCCAAGCTCTTAAATGTGAGCTTCTGTACTAATGTAACAGGTTTGTTGAAATGTAAAAGAGACTGAGACCTGGCTCTGATCTAATCCGTCCTCACACCTTGCACCGACCTCTCTTTTGGAGCGCCGCTAGTATCATTTAATTAACTGTCTGCCCTTCTGGCTGGATGTTTCATTTAATGAAGCAATTTTTCTCAGCGCGCCTCAACGTTTCAAACAATTCAAAGTGGACGACTAATGTCATACAGCATTCTATTCGCTTGTTTATTTCGTTTCGTTTCTCTCAAAGCAAAATAGATTTCTTAAGGTAATAAAACTGGCTCTGGCTTTAATTGGTTTTTGCTTAATTCCTCGAGACCAATTTATAATTCATTATCTTCCAATTTACTCAACATATGGGGGTGCAATCTGGGTTAATTGCTATTTAATAGAGAATATCTGCAAAAAAATATAACGTGCTTATGCATCAGAGAAATTGGCAATATGTGCATTGATCCGGGCATTATTAATATGTGATGTCTGAGAGTATTCAAGCGCCTTTGAAGGGAAATGCTGCGATTAAAAAGACTGTTTGAAAAGTTGAGGATCTTTCATGCTGGTATTTGATGTTCTCCGTTGCTTTGTTGAAAAGGGCATCAGTCATATATCTGGGCTTATCGTTTTCAAAGTTCTCTCATGAAGAGCAAATCTTTACGCTGGCCCGGTTGGAATTACTTTCTATTGCTCCCTCCTGGGAAACTTTAGGCTATATGTCTTATGGCCTTAAAAAGGAACATCAAGTTAAAATGTCACAAGCTATCCAAGTTCAAATCACAGCGTTCGATCCTTACGGGATATTTAGGGGAAGTTATTTTTGCAATTGGAAAGGGCATGTGCACACAACTTTATATTTGATCTCACTGTGATACCATTGCATCATGTAGATAATATATGTAAATAAATGCTAAACTTCAGATATGTTGAAGAGTTATAAGCCAACATACAGTGGCATATTCTTAAAGAAAACTGGGTAACACTTGCTATGAAACCTGTATTTATAATGCATTATAATGCACGCATAATGCCTTACAAACCACCTTATAATGTGTTGTATATATAATATATATAAATGATCATAAAAACATTAATAATACTTGCCTATCTGTGGTTATAACTTTAAGAGTGCAATGCATTATAACATCAGATGAAGCCTGCATTTATAATGCTTCATAAGGGCATTCCGTATGCATTATAATGCACACATAATGCCTTATAAACAACCTTATAATGTGTCGTATCATCTCATGGCTAATTGTAACAGTCATAATACTTACCTTTTTGTGGATATAACATAGATGATTTATAACACACAATGAACATCATAGTATCCACTTGTTATAAGGGATTATATATCCCAGAGTTTCATATCATTTACTTTGCCAAGTCTCATATCTTGAAATTGTCCTAAAAGTAATCACACTACATCTTATGAGTGATTATCTTTTTACTGCTTAAAGTAAAGAGACGAAAACAAAGTCTTATTTTAAACATCTAAAAAGCTTTATAGTGTGGTCATCATATTTATAAGTGATCTTTGTCTGCTTTAAGTACAAGTCGGTAACACTTTCTATGAAGCTCATGCTTATAATAAATTAGAAATCAACACATTATAAGGTTGTTTATAAGGCATTATGTGTGAATTATAATGCATTATAATACCCTTATGATGCATTATAAATGCAGGCTTCATCTGGTGTTATAATGCGTTGCACTCTTAAAAGTTATAACCACAAGTAAGTATTATAATGTATTGCAACTGTTGTTATGATTATTTATCAGATGTTACAACACATTATATGGTTGTTTATAAAGCATTATGCATGTATTAATGCATTAGGAATTCCCTTATGATGCAATATAAATGCAGGCTTCGTCTGATGTTATAATGCATTGTATATTGTTAAAAGTTATACCCACAAATAGGTAAATTGTATTACTGTTGTTATGATTATTCATGAGATTATATGACACATTATAAGGTTGTTTATAGGGCATTATGTGTGCCTTATAATGTATTAAGAATTCCCTTATGATGCATTATAAATGCAGGCTTCATCTGGTGTTATAATGCATTGCACTCTTAAAAGTTATATCCACAAATAGGTAAGTATTATTAATGTTGTTATGATTATTCATGAGATGATACAACACATTTAAAGGGTGGTTTAAAGGCATTATGTGTGTGTATTATAGTGCATTAAGAATTCCCTTATAATGCATTATATATGCAGGCGTCATCTGGTGTTATAATGCATTGTATATTTTTAAAAGTTATATCCACAAATAGGTAAGTTGTATTACTGTTGTTATGATTATTCATGAGATGATATGACACATTATACAGTTGTTTATGAGGCATTATATGTGCATTATAATGCATTTAGAATATCCTTATGATGCATTATAAATGCAGGCGTCATCTGGTGTACTCTTAAAAGATATAACCACAAATAGGTAAGTATTATAATGTATTGCAACTGTTGTTATGATTATTTATCAGATGATACAACATATTATTAGGTTGTTTATAAGGCATTATGTATGTATTAATGAATTAAGAATTCCCTTATAATGCATTATAAATGCAGGCGTCATCTGGTGTTATAATGCATTGTATATTGTTAAAAGTTATATCCACAAATAGGTAAGTATTATTAATGTTGTTATGATTATTCATGAGATGATACAACACATTTAAAGGGTGGTTTAAAGGCATTATATGTGTGTATTATAGTGCATTTAGAATATCCTTATGATGCATTATAAATGCAGGCGTCATCTGGTGTACTCCTAAAAGATATAACCACAAATAGGTAAGTATTATAATGTATTGCAACTGTTGTTATGATTATTTATCAGATGATACAACATATTATTAGGTTGTTTATAAGGCATTATGTATGTATTAATGCATTAAGAATGTACTTATAATGCATTATAAATGCAGGCGTCATCTGGTGTTATAATGCATTGTATATTGTTAAAAGTTATATACACAGATAGGTAAGTATTATTAATGTTGTTACGATTATTCATGAGATGATACGAGACATTATTAGGCGTTATGCATGTATTAATGCATTAAGAATGCCTTTATAATGCATTATAATGCAGGCTTCATATAAAACTGCTCAAAAAATATGAATTAGATTGGGTACCTTCCTAAGGAATCCAGACGGATACCCAGGCGGCCTGTTAGTAAATCCGCTCTTGTTCGAAAGGTGTGTGATTCTGCCGTTTAGCTCCTCAAAGACAAATGACAGTAATTTGCCTCGGTCAGAGAAATCCTGACTGACACGCGACCCGAACACACGGACGCCATAATTTATGCCTGATTCCTGCCTGTGTTCTCAGGGGCTCAGACCCTGGTCAGTCCGTAATGTCCTTCCTGTCACAGTAGTCTCTGGCATCAGCCTACAGGCCGTGACAGGTAATCCACAGGGAGGACGTGCCGAGAAAAAGCTTCTCTGCCACGCCGGCAAGTTTAGAATATTCCTCCTTCGCATGGCAGTCGGTGTCAAGCCGGTTCACCTCCATCGGCCTCCAGAGCCGAGGCGTGTTTCAAAGCAGCAGCGAGTCTTGAAGGGAGGCCCATAAATTGTACTTAACTATTGGTGACTGGCTATTCCCTTCCAATGGCACTGCAGCGACAATCCTTATACATTTACCTGTCCTTGACAGCAAATTAATATTTATCTTGGCCTGCTCGAGTGATGATTTATGTTGTTTTTCTGAGGGTGACCTAAAAATAGCTGTCGGCCTTGGCTTTTACTCGAGCTGTTTTCCTGCTAAAAGCTTCACGGAGCCACGCGATGCTCCACTTACAGCAGAAATCTCCATTTCATATACGTTCATCAGAAATTGCGCCTTTCAGTCAGTTAGACGGAGGGAGGCGCGTATGCAAACACTTAACAGAACAAGGACTTCTCTGTTCAGAGGGAAATCGGGGCTAATGAGACGCTTGTTAGCTGATTTATTTCCTCAGGATGAGGGAGGCAAAGGTCTTACAGGACACCTCCATCAAGTGTGAGGAGAAAACCTCACGTAATGAGCGTCTGATCACAGTACACCGCTCAAAAGTTCGGGCCGGGAAGATGTTGATTAGATGGTAACACTTTCTATGAGCCTGCATTATACGGGTATTTTTATTGCATTATAAAACATACATCATGTCTTATAAACAGCATTATAATGTGTTGTATCATCTGATAAACTATCATAACAACAGTTACGATACATTATAATACTTCTGCTGCGTTCACACCAAACGCGAATAGAGCGTCAAAATCGCGTCTACCACGTCTAGTTGGACGCTTGAACAATTTGAATCCATTCGCGCGTCCAATTCGCTGTGGAGCGTTTGGAGCGAAATAGACGCGTGTTCATGTAATGAACTATGGGACCCACTTTATATTAGGTGGCCTTATCTACTATGTACTGACATTTGGATTAATCATTTTATACAATGCACTTATTGTGTACATACATGTTTTTACATTGTACTTACATTTAAAAAAAATACCTGCATGTAATTTTGGCCTGTAATTAATTTCTGTAGTTACATTTGTAATTACACAGTTGAGACTTCCCTTACACCAAACCCTACCCTTAAACTTACCCACACCACCACACCTGTCCCTAACCCTACCCTTAAACTTACCCATACCACCACACCTGTCCCTAACCCTACCCTTAAACTTACCCACACCACCACACCTGTCCCTATCCCTACCCTTAAACTTACCCATACCACCACACCTGTCCCTAACCCTACCCTTAAACTTACCCACACCACCACACCTGTCCCTAACCCTACCCTTAAACTTACCCATACCACCACACCTGTCCCTAACCCTACCCTTAAACTTACCCACACCACCACACCTGTCCCTAACCCTACCCTTAAACTTACCCACACCACCACACCTGTCCCTAACCCTACCCTTAAACTTACCCACACCACCACACCTGTCCCTAACCCTACCCTTAAACTTACCCATACCACCACACCTGTCCCTAACCCTACCCTTAAACTTACCCATACCACCACACCTGTCCCTAACTTTACCCTTAAACTTACCCATACCACCACACCTGTCCCTAACCCTACCCTTAAACTTACCCATACCACCACAACTGTCCCTAACTCTACCCTTAAACTTACCCATACCACCACACCTGTCCCTAACCCTACCCTTAAACTTACCCATACCACCACACCTGTCCCTAACCCTACCCTTAAACTTACCCACACCACCACACCTGTCCCTAACCCTACCCTTAAACTTACCCATACCACCACACCTGTCCCTAACCCTACCCTTAAACTTACCCATACCACCACACCTGTCCCTAACCCTACCCTTAAACTTACCCATACCACCACACCTGTCCCTAACCCTACCCTTAAACTTACCCACACCACCACAACTGTCCCTAACTCTACCCGTATCCCACCTCAATATCAGCAAAAATGTTTTGCAATAAAATTTGAACACAGTAAATACAATACATTGTACTTATTTTTTGATGCAAGTACATAGTAGTTAAAGGGTTAGTTCACCCAAAATTGAAAATAAAGTCAGTAATTACTCACCCTCATGTTGTTCCAACCATGTAAGACCTTCGTTCATCTTCGGAACATAATTTAGTATATTTTTGATGAAATCTGAGAGCTGTCTCACTCCTCCATAGGCTTTCAGAGGGAATGAAACTTGATGGCCCAGAATAGTAAGTAAAAACGTCATTTAAGGAGTCCAAATGACTACAGTTGCTCTGTATTAAGTCTATCATGCGACGAAAATACTTTTTGAGCAGAAAAACAACAAAAATAACGACTTTATCACACTATTATTGTTGTTCAATTTGAGCCTCTGACGAGAGTTTGCGGGAGTGCCACGACGCATGCGCGAGAACTGAGATTAGTAGTAGTAGAAGAAGAACGCCGTAATCTCAGGCTCAAATTGAACAACAATAATAGTGTGATAAAGTCGTTATTTTTGTTGTTTTTCCGCTCAAAAAGTATTTTTGTTGCATGATAGACTTAATACAGAGCCACTGTAGTCATTTGGACTCCTTAAATTACGTTTTTACTTACTATTCTGGGCCATCAAGTTTCAGTCCCTCTGAAAGCCTATGGAGGAGTGAGACAGCTCTCAGATTTCATCAAAAATATACTAAATTATGTTCCGAAGATGAACGAAGGTCTTACATGGTTGGAACAACATGAGGGTGAGTAATTACTGACTTTATTTTCAATTTTGGGTGAACTAACCCTTTAAGGCCACCTAATATAAAGTGGGGCCAAAATATGTCATAAAACACCACTCTGCCTCTTTTCATTTTCATTAAAAATATATGTTAAACATTAATAGCCGCACAAATGTGGTCAAGGCAACTCCTACATTATCTTCACTGCATGTATATTTAAATATCCTTAAAAAATAAAGTTATGAGACTTCTCTTTGCCCTCAGTCAAAACGATTTGGCAGACAACAAATGATGATTCATGAAGGCAAAGATCGGCCGTTAGATCAACACAAGACGAACCACTACAGGACATCAGAGCCAGCGGCAGACGCCAGAAGGGCTGGCTGAGGAAAGGCTGCTCTCGCCGGGGTTAATGAGCGCTGAGCGCCGCTGATCCACTGGAGCTCACAACTCCAAAAACACCAGATTATTTTTTTTAAATAGCCACTCTCTTTATAAATAAACCACAGATTTGAGCTTTAAACAACTACATTCTCACCTGAAAAAGTCTTAAAACTACATTTTGTGACACAATAGTATTATTTTTAAATTATGCAGTGGTTTCTCATCACGTCACTTTACCACGAGACAGCAGCGAGCAGGCTCCTGATTGGTTAACGTGGCGCGAATTGACACCAAAGTTAAAATTTCTTCAACTCGGGCGTCAGACGCGTAATTACTGTTGTTATGATTATTCATGAGATGATTCAACACATTATAAGGTTGTTTATAGGCATTATGCGTGCATTATAATGCATACAGAATGCCCTTATGATGCATTATAAATGTTAAAAGTTATATCCACAAATAGGTAAGTATTATAATGTATTGTAACTGTTGTTATGATTATTTATCAGACGATACAACACATTATAAGGTTGTTTATAATGCATTATAATGCACATACGCTCCCCTCATTCTCTCTGCTCTCCGAAGCAGATGTCTCCAAACTCATCTTTTCCAATCATCTCACTACCTGTCCGCTTGATCCTATCCCCACTCACCTCCTTCAGGCCATTTCTTCTTCTGTTACTCCTGCACTCACTCACATTGTCAACACCTCTCTTCACACCGGGACCTTCCCCACAGCATTTAAGCAGGCTCAGGTAACCCCAGTGCTTAAGAAACCCTCTCTGAACCCAGCACTTTTAGAAAACTACAGACCGGTATCCCTTCTGCCTTTCATTGCAAAGACACTTGAGCGAGTTGTGTTTAACCAGCTCTCTACGTTTCTTGAACAGAACAACCTCCTTGACGTCAACCAATCCGGCTTCAAAAGCGGCCACTCAACTGAGACTGCCCTGCTCTCGGTTACGGAGGCACTGAGACAGGCAAGAGCGGCTTCCAAATCCACAGTACTTATCTTACTGGATTTGTCTGCTGCTTTTGACACAGTTAACCACCAGATCCTCCTGTCAACTCTCATGAAGATGGGCATCTCAGGAACTGCTCTCCAGTGGCTCAAGTCTTACCTCTCAGGTAGGTCCTTCAGGGTGTCATGGAGAGGTGAAGTGTCTAAGTCACATCATCTAGCCACTGGAGTTCCACAGGGCTCAGTGCTTGGACCACTTCTCTTCTCCATCTACATGTCATCACTGGGATCTGTCATTCAGAAACATGGCTTTTCCTATCACTGCTAACCGACGACACTCAACTCTACTTCTCATTTCAACCAGATGATCCCACGGTTGGTGTTCGTATTGCTGCCTGCCTAACAGACATTTCTGCCTGGATGAAGGAACATCACCTGCAACTCAACCTTGCAAAGACAGAACTGCTTGTGGTCTCAGCCAACCCAGCACTTCATCATAATCTCTCCATTCAGCTAGGATCATCAACCATAACTCCGTCCAGGTCAGCCAGGAATCTTGGAGTTGTGATTGATGATCAGCTAAAATTCACTGACCACATCACTGCAACAACCTGGTCCTGCAGATTTGAGTTATACAACATTAGGAAGATTAGACCCTTCCTATCGGAGCAGGCCACACAACTCCTGGTCCAAGCTCTTGTTCTCTCCAGACTGGACTACTGTAATGCTCTTCTAGCGGGCCTTCCGGCATGCACTATCAAACCCTTGCAGCTGATCCAGAATGCAGCGGCGAGGGTGATCTTTAACGAGCTGAAGAGAGCGCACGTCACGCCTCTCTTCATCAGTCTCCACTGGCTGCCAATAGCCGCTCACATCAAATTCAAGACACTGGTACTCGCCTTCAAAGCAACCACTGGCTCTGCACCAATATACCTAAACTCGCTTGTTCAGACTTACACACCCTCCAGGAGCTTACGTTCTGCCAGTGAACGACGCCTTGTGGTGCCATACCAGAGAGGCATGAAATCGCTCTCACAGACCTTTTCCTGGACCGCCCCCACCTGGTGGAATGACCTGCCTATCTCAATTCCAGCAGCCGAGTCTGTAGCCATTTTCAAAAAACAGCTAAAGACACATCTCTTCCAGCAGCACCTGACCAATCAAGAATAGCACTTAACATTCGATTCATTTTCTGCCTGTCTAATTTATAAAAAAACAAAAAACAAATCTGTGCTAGATTAACTGAGACTTGTTACAGCACTTGCATACTGTTGCCCTTGACTGTTCTAGTTGCTTCTATTGCTCTCACTTGTAAGTCGCTTTGGATAAAAGCGTCTGCTAAATGACTAAATGTAAATGTAAATTATAAATACAGGCTTCATAGAAAGTATTTCCAGGGTTTCATATTCATATTGTGCAAGTACTGTACATCAGGAATGGCCCAGCTATCAAACATGTGCATTGATTTAAAACACACACGTATTTGCTTGTGGTTACACGGCTTTGCACATCAAGGGCTAAAATCTTTTCAGAGCATATTAAAGAAACTCAATCTATGTGGCAAGAATCTGAAGGTCTCGGGAGTGCTTTAATTTGAAGGACAGCTTTTGATGAAACATGTTGATACCATTAATCTTCATGCTTTCACAATATTTCAATTAAAGTAATTGAAATGAGAACGCCACGCTGTCACCTTGAGTCACGCGGAGACCCCGACCGTGTGTCTCTCGGTAGCGCAGACACGTGCCTGTTAGACGTAACAGTGTGTTTCCTTGATACCTGTACGTGAATTAAACTTCTTCATAACTTCTGAGCTCTTCGACTGAAGAAACACTCGAAACATTATGAGTTTAACACAAGCTTTTACAACTGTGCCTGAATGCTGTTCTCATTCTGAAATGTTTCGCGATATCTGGCATGTTCGGATATCTAATATGCAAAAAGAAGAGAACAGATGTGTGTGTGTGTGCTTTCATACGTCTGGTCTCAACACTGACATTTCCTAACTCTAAAACTTCAGATTTTGTTCAAATTGGAGTTCAAATGGGACGCTAACAAGACGCTAAAGACCTCTAGTGTATTTTGATTTGAGCTCACTGAAGACATATCAACCAAGATGGTGGATGAAGAAGGTAAAATATGGCAAGAATATCAATTGTTCAGTGTTATTAAAAATTGGTTTACTATATGTGACCCTGGAGCTCAACACCAGTCCTGCGTCTCACGGGTATATCTGTGGCAATGGCCAACAATACATTGTATGGGGGTCAATGACAAATAAGAAAAATAATAATTTTTTGTAAGATAAAAAATATATAATTTTAAACAAAAGAGTTTTGAAATGCATTTTTATGTCCAAAAAAAATGTACGGTGTTGATTCATATTGGTTTTACAGCTTTTAAGACAGCATTAATTAATTATTAAACAAGATTTATGATTTTACCAGCCATAAAATGTCAGGCGGTGCGACCATATATTAATTTAAAATAATATACATATGAGTCATTGTAAAATTCATATCACATGGTAAATTCCCTTTCCCTTTTCTATGTATTGCCCTTTTAGTCCAATTCATATATACAACACTTTTCCATGTGTTCAGAACAAATTTTTTTATGGCTTTTTTTTATTTTATTTGTATACATTATATAATGGTTTACATTTATATTTTGTACTTCATTTTGCAATTGCAGTGGGAATTGATACTATGTAAATTTGCTGGTCGCAACACCTGACATTTTAGGTCTTTGAAACACCGCAACTCAAAAAGTCAATTGAATTTCGAATAAATTTAATGAATATCTTATAAAGGAAATATTGTAGATCAATTTGATATGTGACATGTATTTTTATATTATTATTTTTTTTAGGAAAATAATGAATTCGGACACAAAAAATACATGAAAGTCATGTCATTGAACCATGGGTCAAAATGATCCATTTTTCTTTTATGCCAAAAATCATTCGGATATTAAGATCATGTTCCATGAAGATATTTTGAAAATGTCAATATATCAAATATATATATATATGTGTATTTCTTTAAAGCTTAACAAAAGAAAACAGACAAAAAAAACCCATATTAAATTATTACAAAGTGCACTTTTAAACATTTGTTAAGAAACATTGTCGCATACTCTCTTTAAGTGCACTCAGCCTTTTGTTTCATCCATATTTGAAGTACACCACATGTGCACATTCAATACAGCTAGTCTGACAACTCACTAAATGTTGGATATTATATTTTAAAATAACAAAATTACTATCTCCTTCTTTTGTGGATAATCAATCAAGTGATACTTATTAAAGAGTAGCTATTATGCAATTTTACAAATTCTTCATTTTGGGCTCTACTAGCTCAGGTTTTCCTGCTTGAATGTTGATTATTTCCTCATATCCTCCATTGTTGCGGCTCCTCTCTTCCCAGTCTGTCAGTAACGCTCTGTTTAGTTCCTGTCTCTATGAAGCCCCTCCTTCTGAAAAGCACAATGTGCTCTGATTGGTCGGCTGGAGCAGTGTGTGTGATTGTTCAAGCGCTTACAGCAGGGGTGGCGAACTCCGGTCCTGGAGGGCCACTGTCCTGCATAGTTTTGCTTCAACCCTAATCAAACACACCTGAACAATCTAATCATGGTCTGAAGGGTTACTAGAAAGCTAAAGGCAGGTGAGTTTTATCAGGGTTGGAGCTGAACTCTGCAGGACAGTGGCCCTCCAGGACCGGAGTTCGCCACCCCTGGCTTACAGCATGTTTTGGAAATGTCCCGCCCCTTACCATAATCGCCAGTTTGAAAACACGCCTAACTAACTCAACCAGGCCCCGACCCTTTATTATGCGTATTAATTATTATAATGAGGAACATTGTGACGTGTTCATTCCCGGAAGAAAACTCAAGACTACAACACTCTAACAAATCTTGGGTTATTTTTTTCAACCCTTTTTTCAAGCTTTTTGGGTAATTTTTGTTGGGTTATTTTTTAGTCGTTTTTGTTTTACGCAGATCCTGGGTCAGACGTGAGACAACCCAGTGTTTGAGTAGTTTTTGTGTTACTCAGATCCTGGGTCAGACGTAACAACCCAGTGTTTGGGTAGTTTTTGTGTTACCCAGATCCTGGGTCAGACGTAACAACCCAGTGTTTGAGTAGTTTTTGTGTTACCCAGATCCTGGGTCAGACGTAACAACCCAGTGTTTGGGATGTTTTTGTGTTACTCAGATCCTGGGTCAGACGTGACAACCCAGTGTTTGAGTAGTTTTTGTGTTACTCAGATCCTGGGTCAGACGTGACAACCCAGTGTTTGGGTAGTTTTTGTGTTACTCAGATCCTGGGTCAGACGTGACAACCCAGTGTTTGGGTAGTTTTTGTGTTACTCAAATCTTGGGTCAGACGTAACAACCCAGTGTTTGGGTAGTTTTTGTGTTACTCAAATCCTGGGTCAGACGTAACAACCCAGTGTTTGGGTAGTTTTTGTGTTACTCAGATCCTGGGTCAGACGTAACAACCCAGTGTTAAGTCTAGCCCAGCTAGTTTTAAATGTAAAAATGAATCTGGGTTAAATCAACAACCTAATTTGCTGCGTATAATTAAGCCAACATGTATTTGTCCAGTATTTACCCAACCTTTGGTTTGAAAACTAGTTGTTTCAGGCCGTTCAGAAACAGTGACACTGATACTCCCACTGGAGGGACTTTGTAACTTTGCAGATCTTTTTCATGCTCAGACCAGCAACTCTACACACTAGAGAACGATGAATATGTGAAAAGCATAACAGGTTCTCTTTAAAGGAAATGTCCTTGATCCTGACCAGAACACACTTTTGAAATGCTGGTATTCTTTGTATTAGAAATACTTTGAAAATCACAACACAAGCCTGTACTGCAGTGCGGGAATTCCCCAGCTAACCAACAATTTGAAGTCAATGCATTTGGCTAAAAGACTTTATAATGATCTAGATGTTTTTGAGGAAAAGCTTTTGGAGCCAGAGCTGGCCAGGATTTAACTCGGTTGATGTATAGCCAGGCTGCCAACTGATGAACAATAAGAAGCATTCTGGATATTATAAAAGGAACAATTCCACTATCACATAACAAAACACCATCCTATAATTCCTCTTTCCGTCTGAACACAAGTCTTGTTTGAAATGAAATGACGGTGGCGTGGATTATACAGACGCTCTTGCAGCCTGAGGCCTTTCTCTGTGGCTGCTCTCAAGTTTGAATTTACAGCTGATGGCGTTGGGAAAATAATGAAATTGTCTGTCTGCTCTGGAGAGGGATTCAGCGCCTGTGCCCAGCTGGAACGAAATTACCCAGCGAAGGGCAAATGCCATTTAATTTGCAAATGAGAAGATAAGTATATTTATCAAGACCCTCTTTTTGTGTCAGTGCGGAACTGTTTTTTTTTTTTTTTTTTTTGTGCCACAGTGAAAACCACAGATGGAGGTTTTGAAATGGCCAGTGAACAGAAGGCTTGAAAACATCTTGAAAAAATGCCTGTGCATATACAGTGACTTTGTGTGAAGAACAGGCTTTTACCTTGAAATGTTCACCTCCACCACATAACTTTCAAACATGGATGTCAAGATGTGTCGCATCAGGTTGGACGTCAGTGAAAGGAGATGGTTTGGCTCTTGAAAAACACGTTTTGAAAAAAAGAGTTTATGTGTGACTTAAGTTGCGCTGCACAATTTTGAGTGGATAAAGACTTTCATTTGTATGCTGTCAGTCACACAAAGCATTCGTATGACTTCAGAACCTTTGTGGAAAAAAAGTACACTTTGGCATACTTTTTAAAAGAGTACACTCTAAAAAATGCTGGGTTAAAAACAACCCAAGTTGGGTTGAAAATGGACAAACCCATTGGGATGTTTTAACCCAGCGATTGGATTGTTTTAACCCAGAGATTGCAATGTTTTAACCCAGTCAATGGGATGTTTTAACCCAGCGATTGCAATGTTTTAACCCAGTCAATGGGATGTTTTAACCCAGCGATTGCAATGTTTTAACCCAGTCAATGGGATGTTTTAACCCAGCGATTGCAATGTTTTAACCCAGTCAATGGGATGTTTTAACCCAGCGATTGCAATGTTTTAACCCAGTCAATGGGATGTTTTAACCCAGCGATTGCAATGTTTTAACCCAGTCAATGGGATGTTTTAACCCAGCGATTGCAATGTTTTAACCCAGTCAATGGGATGTTTTAACCCAGCGATTGCAATGTTTTAACCCAGTGATTGGGATGTTTTAACCCAGCGATTGGGTTGTTTTAACCTAAGGATTGGGATGTTTTAACCCAGTGATTGGGTTGTTTTAACCTAGAGATTGGGTTGTTTTAACCTAGGGATTGGGTTGTTTTAACCTAGAGATTGGGTTAATTTAACCTAGAGATTGGGTTGTTTTAACCTTGGGATTGGGTTGTTTTAACCCAGCGATTGGGTTGTTTTAACCTAAGGATTGGGATGTTTTAACCCAGCTATTGGGTTGTTTTAACCCAGTGATTGGGTTGTTTTAACCCAGCGATTGGGTTGTTTTAACCTAAGGATTGGGATGTTTTAACCCAGTGATTGGGTTGTTTTAACCTAGAGATTGGGTTGTTTTAACCTAGGGATTGGGTTGTTTTAACCTAGAGATTGGGTTGTTTTAACCTTGGGATTGGGTTGTTTTAACCTAGGGATTGGGATGTTTTAACCGAGCGATTGGGATGTTTTAACCCAGCGATTGGGATGTTTTAACCCAGCGAATGGGAAGTTTTAACCCAGCGATTGGGTTGTTTTAACCCAGAGATTGGAATGTTTTAACCCAGCGATTGCAATGTTTTAACCCAGTCAATGGGATGTTTTAACCCAGTGATTACGATGTTTTAACCCAGCTATTGGGTTGTTTTAACCTAAGGATTGGGTTGTTTTAACTCAGAGATTGGAATGTTTTAACCCAGCGATTGCAATGTTTTAACCCAGTCAATGGGATGTTTTAACCCAGTGATTGGGATTGTCACAGGGTGTTTTGGTGATGGTTCATGTTCATTGTTCTTGGTTCTGTTTTGGTTATGTTATGTTCATGGTTATGTTTGAGTTTGTCATGCACTTCCTGGTCTTGTCATGTGACTCCCATGCCCTCATGTGATCTTGTGTCTTGTCCTGTCATTGGTTCATTGTTTAATCACTGTTCACAGGTGTCACTTGTCATTTTGTCTGTGTCTATTTAAGCCCTCATGTTTGCCATGTGTCTTTGTCTGTTATTGACGTGGTAACCCGTTGGTGTGAGTTTTATGTTTAGCCATGCCATGACTTTGTTTTATGTTTTGCCAAGTCTTTGTTTTAAGTTTTGTTAATAAATGCTGCACATGGGTTCAAAACACTTGCCTCCAGTGGATATATGTTACAGAATAACAGACCAACAAAATGATGAACCCAGCAGTTGCCATCCTTCGCCTACGCCAAGGCCATCGATCCATTGAGAACTATGTGGAGGAGTTTTGTGGACTGTGCTACCAGGTGGAATTTAATGATGTTGCCCTCAAGGGGATTTTTCGAAATGGTCTTAGTGACATTTTAAATTTCCTAATGCCTGTTAGCAGTGTCCCATGGACTTTGGTGGAGTATATTGATCATGCCCTCCTGCTGGGTGGCTCCTCGTTTACTGTGGGAACGGTGGATGAGGAGCTCCACTGTCCGACAGTACTCACCACAACCCAGCCAGAGTCATCTGCTCCAGCCCACGTCCATGCTCCAGCCCACGTCCATGCTCCAGCCCACGTCCATGCTCCAGCCCAAGTCCAGGCTCCAGCCCAAGTCCAGGCTCCAGCCCAAGTCCAGGCTCCAGCCCAAGTCCAGGCTCCGGCCCAAGTCCAGGCTCCGGCCCAAGTCCAGGCTCCGGCCCACGTCCAGGCTCCGGCCCACGGCCCCGTCCAGGCTCCGGCCCACGGCCCCGTCCAGGCTCCGGCCCACGGCCCCGTCCAGGCTCCAGCCCACGGCCCCGTCCAGGCTCCAGCCCAAGGCCCCGTCCAGGCTCCAGCCCACGGCCCCGCTGTCCCGCCCAAGAAAATTTTTTGGGGGGGGCAGGGGGTACATGGAGGCCATGAAGGCCACGCCTCTGTGGGCCCCTGTACCGCCATGGCCTGATGAACTGCCGTTACCACCATGGCCGGGTGAACTGCCGTTACCGCCATGGCCTGATGAACTGCCGTTACCGCCATGGCCTGATGAACTGCCGTTACCGCCATGGCCTGATGAACTGCCTTTACCGCCATGGCCTGATGAACTGCCGTTAACGCCATGGCCTGATGAACTGCCGTTGCCGCCATGGCCTGGTGAACTGCCGTTAACGCCATGGCCTATTGAACTGCCGTTGCCGCCATGGCCGCCCACGCCTGAGGGTCCAGGTCCTCCCACGCCTGAGGGTCCAGGTCCGCCCACGCCACAGGGTCCAGGTCCGCCCACGCCACAGGGTCCAGGTCCGCCCACGCCTCAGGGTCCATGTCCGCCCACGCCTCAGGGTCCAGGTCCGCCCACGCCACAGGGTCCAGGTCCGCCCACGCCACAGGGTCCAGGTCCGCCCACGCCACAGGGTCCAGGTCCGCCCACGCCACAGGGTCCAGGTCCGCCCACGCCACAGGGTCCAGGTCCGCCCACGCCACAGGGTCCAGGTCCGCCCACGCCACAGGGTCCAGGTCTGCCCACGCCACAGGGTCCAGGTCCGCCCACGCCACAGGGTCCAGGTCCGCCCACGCCTCAGGGTCCATGTCCGCCCACGCCTCAGGGTCCAGGTCCGCCCACGCCACAGGGTCCAGGTCCGCCCACGCCACAGGGTCCAGGTCCGCCCACGCCACAGGGTCCAGGTCCGCCCACGCCACAGGGTCCAGGTCCGCCCACGCCACAGGGTCCAGGTCCGCCCACGCCACAGGGTCCAGGTCCGCCCACGCCACAGGGTCCAGGTCTGCCCACGCCACAGGGTCCAGGTCCGCCCACGCTCCCAGGCCCGTCCAGGTCATGTCTGGGTCCGGTGCCCCTGCATGGGCCTGGCCCACCATCCCTCCCCCAAGACCGCCCCCAAGACTTTTTTGTTGAGACTCTCTGTTGTTAGGCCATTGGTGTTGTTTGGGCGTCAGGGGCCGCCCATAGAGGGGGGGATCTGTCACAGGGTGTTTTGGTGATGGTTCATGTTCATTGTTCTTGGTTCTGTTTTGGTTATGTTATGTTCATGGTTATGTTTGAGTTTGTCATGCACTTCCTGGTCTTGTCATGTGACTCCCATGCCCTCATGTGATCTTGTGTCTTGTCCTGTCATTGGTTCATTGTTTAATCACTGTTCACAGGTGTCACTTGTCATTTTGTCTGTGTGTATTTAAGCCCTCATGTTTGCCATGTGTCTTTGTCTGTTATTGACGTGGTAACCCGTTGGTGTGAGTTTTATGTTTAGCCATGCCATGACTTTGTTTTATGTTTTGCCAAGTCTTTGTTTTAAGTTTTGTTAATAAATGCTGCACATGGGTTCAAAACACTTGCCTCCAGTGGATATATGTTACAGGGATGTTTTAACTCAGAGATTGGGATGTTTTAACCCAGTGATTGGGTTGTTTTAACCCAGCAATTGGGTTGTTTTAAGCAATCATTTAACCCAACTGCTGGGTTAAAACAACCCAATTGCTGTTTTTTTCCATTTTCAACCCAACTTGTATGTTTCTATAATTTTTTGTCAATAAATTGAGCAGTAACTTTAAACATATTTCAAAGACAATATAAGTAATTATGAAATTACATATAAAGATGTACTTAAGTCCTACATACAGGAAGTGGGTAAAAAGCACTGTAAAGTTCAGCTAAAAGCATTTAATATAATTTGAAACATTAACATGAAAAGAACATGCAATTAAGTCTCCGAAAACAATAACATTACATTCTTTTAAAATGAGTTGGGTTGAAAATGGAAATATCAACCCAATTGCTGGGTTAAGAAACATAGTCATGAAAGTGCACTCTCTTTAAGTGTACTTAAAGTCAGATTGAAATGGAAATTGCGCAAGTCTTTTCTTCTCTATTGTACCGTATATCCGAGTTAAATGCTTCTCAAACAAGAACAAATGTAGGACGGGGCTTGGTTTTGTCTGTGGGGAATTGATTGGAGGGTTGTGGTTTGCTATTGGTGGATCTCATGTGAGTGACAGGTTGCCCCGCCCTTGTCATCAGAGAGGAGAGGAGCACCTGTGTTTAAGGCATTAGGATTAGAATGACAACTTTCTTTGAACTTCCTTCAACGGAATCATGCAAAATGAAATAGGGGTGAATTCAAGGTGACTGGGATACTTTTTGCCATTGAGACGACTTGGAAACAGTGTCCCAGCCACCCTGAACGGGCTCAAGCAGTTCGGCCCCCTTTGAAATCTGCATGTTTTATGCATAATAAAATAGTGGTCGTATTTAGACACGAATTTCACTGCATAAAAGCATTGCGTTGCATTTCTTTTCTTTTCCGCTCTCCTTTCTTTCTCTTGGATTAAATACATCAAAGACCTCCTGATGCTCCACGAGAGCGCTCACTGTCTCGTACGCACGTCCATGTGTTGTACATGATAAGGGCTCTTTTAGAGACAGCTACTACTTCTTTCTCTCAATGCGGTTCCTCTGTTCGACAGATACACTTCCTGTTCTGGTGGCCTGGAGAGTTTGTTTTGCTGTTGTTCTTTTTCACACATTACGCCAGTTTCCTCCAAACACAATTACTCTGTTTAATTAGCTCCATATTTCTCTGACTCTGCTAATGTTGACTTGCAACACTCTGTGAAATTTCTCTCTCAAGCGCCACCAAAACGAGCTGCTGTCACAAATGTAACTTATGCTAATGAGAATCCAATTAGTCATTGTGCAGGAGGTTTTCTTTTGGATCTTCATATTGATGTGTAGGTGTGCAGGTATGCACGTGTGCACATGTGCAGGTATTTCAACAATACAAAGTTCAGCACCCGCTGAGATTACAAATCACACTAGAGAAGTACTATAGGATAACCATGGATTATATAAGAGTGCCATGCACTTACAACTATGACCTGCAGTTTACTGAGCTTTACTGATGATCTGAACTATTAAAAATATAGCATACATTATTTATTTTACTATGTTCTTATAATGTATAACTTATTTTGGAATAAATTTAAATAATTACTACACTCTAAAAAATGCTGGGTTAAAAATAACTCAAGTTGAGTTGAAAATGGACTAACCCAGAAATTGGGTTGTTTTAACCCAGCGGTTAGGTTACACCAATTGTTAGGTTAAAATAACCCAATCGCTGGGTTAGAACAACCCACTTGCTGGGTTAGTCCCTTTTCAACCCAACTTGAGTTATTTTTAACCCAGCATTTTTTAGAGTGTAACTATAAATAATAAAAATATAAAAAATATAATAATTCAATTTAGAATGGAATTGGTTGGCTTTTTTTAAAGTGTAAATGTTTATTTATTTAACCTGTGAAATGTGTCAACAATAGGCCTCATTCATGAAACTTTCATGAATATATGAGTAAATTGCGCGTAAAATGGACCTTTTTTCTCTCCTCGGGATTCACAAGTGCTTCGTAAACATCAGATTTGATAGTTAAATGTGTGTTAATGAATACGTTTTGAAAGAGTACACTCTAAAAAATGCTGGGTTAAAATACAACCCAAGTTGGGTTGAAAATGGACAAACCGATTGGGATGTTTTAACCCAGTGTTTGGGATGTTTTAACCCTGAGATTGGGTTGTTTTAACCCAGTGTTACGTCCTTGGACGTGAGGTTGATGTGATGTGATGTTGCGTGTAGCTCTCTCGCTTTCTCCCTATCTTCCTCTGTGCAGCGCGTAATTGGGCTCAGCTGTAGCGGATCAGGTTGATGAGCGTGAACGCTTGAAAGGAGGAGAAAGATGGCAGACGAGGAGCTTGGTATCCGCGTCGTGGAGTTCTGCTGGGTGGACGTGATCGTCCTGTTCCCCGTCTCCTGTCCAGTAGCGCTTTATAGGGGCAGTGTTAGGTGCGCTGCCGTTTTGAGGGCGATCGTTTCGGTGTGTGTTATCATATGGTGCTTGTAGTAGCTAGATGTGAGATGGTGGTCCAGTGGGTTAAACCATGGAACTGATATGCAAAAGGTTGCTGGTTCTATCCCAGCGGTCACCACCAGTGTGTCCTTGAGCAAGGCACTTTACTCCATGTTGCTCCAGGGGGATTGCCCCTGTAATAAGGGCACTGTAATTCGCTTTGGATAAAAGTGTCTGCCAAATGCATAAATGTAAATGTAGGCCTTTCATACTCTGTTGTTCTTATTGTTATTTTGTGAGTTAAGATGCACATCATTTGGTCTGATTTTCTTTTACATTAAAACATGCACAATTTATATTTCCTTCTAGGAAGCCGTAGGGAGGAGGTTGCCATCTTATTTGTACTATTGTTTTCTCATGGTTATGGTTTAGCTAGGGAGTGAGGTGAGATGTTCTGTCTTTATTTTGGGGTTTTCTTTGGTTAGGTAAGTTATCTTACTCTTCCCTTAGTTAGAGGTATTTTTGTTTGCTATTTTGGCCTGGACCCCTCCTGAAGATTCACGCTTCCATATATATATATTATATGGAGAAAAATCCTGAAATGTTCTCATCAAAAACCTTCATTTCTTTTCGACTGAAGAAAGAAAGACAGGGACATCTTGGATGACATGGGGGTGAGCAAATTATCAGCAAAAGTTTATTTAAAAGTGAACTAATCCTTTAAGTGTAACTGTAAAATTAAAATAACAATAACTAAGGGTGCGTTCACACTTGTAGCTTGGTTCGTTTGGTCCGGACCAAAAAACAAAAACAAAACATATAGTCCTGGTCCGCTTAGCGTTCACACTGGCATTTTTAACAACGAACCTAAAGTTACCGAACCAAAGGCGTAGGGATACGGTCACAACCTGATTGGTCGGCTTTTATGACGTATATTTCGTGACGGAGCTGCTTACCGAACATTCAAAACAATGCTGTGTGCTGGATTAAACGCAGTGGTGCAAAAAGTAGGTATGCGCTATATGCGGCGCATAGGGGCGCAGCACCTTGGGGGCGCCAAAGTGAAAAAAAATTCTATATGTAGCTGCTGTTGTGCGTTTCTAAATAATTTCTGTATTTCCTCAATATTATATAACATTTTAGAGGACTAACAGGCTAGAGTAGACGCCCTCATAAGATTCCATAATAGAATTTTGGATAATAAAGGAATATCGCGAGTGGGCGCCTGGCAGGGGCGCCAGCGATTTGACAACAAAAAGACGTTAAAGGGGTCATAGAATGACATTTTTGTACAAGTTAATATGATTCTTTAGTGTCTAAATGAAAAGTTTGTAATATACTTTAATTAAAAATTCTCATTAGTATTGTAAGAAAACACTCATTTTACCTGGTCAAAACCAGCTCAGTTTTCAGCAAGTCATTTCAGTGCATGTGACTTTAAATGATAACGAGCTTTGCTCACCCCGCCCCCTCTGCTCTGTGGGGCGTTCGGTTCGACCCGACACAACACCACAACACACGTGGAGTGTTGCCTTGACAACATTTGAGGGTATATTTTCGAGAAATAATGGCAACGGGAGTCTCTGAGGAAACATCTGAGCAACCTTATCATTTTGAACCGGAGTCGGACTAGGAACAAGATGACGAACCCATCGAAGTTCGAACAGGACGTTTCTGAATGGTTGGTTAACGTCATGTCACTTTGATCTATCTTTGTACGTAGTGTAGTTGCTATGTGTTTACTGATGTGTTAGTTCATTTTAGTTAGACAGATTGATGTTATGTTATAAGATTTTTTTTTTTACATTACTTCTTAATCGTAACAGACACCGTTATAAACCATGTACAAAAGTAAGCTTAGTGTGGTGTTACCACGTTAACTTTATCACTCGAGTACACAGTTTGTAATAACAAACATAACGCGTTGTTCATTATAAACGTGGGATTATGAATTATATTGAGAACATCATACACAGAAAGCATGCCGTAATGTAACTTACCCTGTAAACTTTAGCCTCATTCATCGTGAAGCGATTTGCAAAGATTAATACAAAGGTTAATAAAACGTTACACTCACATCTTCCTGAGGTGCAGCAGGAACACGATCCTTTTTTCAAGAGCAGCTTATTAGCAAAACCTGCTTTATACTGACGCTCGTTTATAAAGCAGTCTGCTGAGAAATGATTCGCGCAAACATTGACGTTGATCGGGGGGAATATTCCCTTCTAAAACAAAACTCAGCAGCCACTGGGTCTTCAGCAGTTCGGATTTAGGAACATCAAAATGACTGCTGTGTTCGTTATTACACACAACAACAACAACACAACACCACAATCGCTTAGACGCCATTCTGTTCCAGAGTATCAACAATGGCGGACTGATGACAGCTCGCTCAGGGTGGGTCTGTGTTGAAACGCTGCTGTCAATCAACAATCTTAGGAGGGGCGTACACCGTGTAACGTCACACGGTCAGACAGCTCGATTTGAGACAGGGGAAAATATATAAGGAGATTAAAAAAAAAACACTGGATGTATTTTTATCATTATAGGATGGTTGTGTACAGGCACTGCCAACACACATTTCCGTATAATCAACTTGTAAAAGTGCATGTACCATTCTATGACCCCTTTAAGAACCTGCGCTTATATGGTAAATCACGCGACGAGAATGCGCGCTATGAGTCGGACAAAACGCATGTTAATGTGTAGGCTAAACAGGTCAACCAATCTGCCAGTGCAAACTTGTGTTTGAAGTACCCTAACAGACTAAAGAACGTGCTCTTTCCTTGGTGTTCTCAAAATTGCATGCTCACTTATTAGGGCACACCTCTTATAAAATAAAGTTACATATTGTTGACCATCTTTTTAAGTAATTACACTATTTACCACGATACATGGCTGTTATAAGAATTAGATGAAATCAGTATCAACAAAATCCATCTTACCATTTATCAAAATCAACTTACACTGTAATTACAGTTGCCTAAATAATGTAATGAGAATTTTAGAATTATGTTCTAAATATAATATTTTAATTATAGAAATATGAAGTGTTGGGAATATTTAATTATTCCAGGCCTATGAAACTATAAACTGCCAGTGTAGTTGGCGGCGTAATGGATTCTAGAATCATTCAACTAATTTGTTCTAACCTGTTCAAAAACGGTGAATTACTCGAGAACGAAACCTATACTTTGTTTGAATCTATTTTTGTTGGAAAAATAGGGCAAAACTGTAAAAAATGACAACTTGTTGTTTAATGAACTGATGTATAAAATTAATATCGCATTTTGCAATCGTGCTGATATAGGCTACTCTGGAAAATAGCACTCTTGCTCGTGATATTGCTTAACTCATAATTTCCTCTTGAATTACTTTCAAATGAATGTTTATTTTTTTGTTCGTTATTAGCCTATTTTTAATGAAAATACAGCAACAATAAAATATTACAGTAAAAAACTCACATATATTAAACTTTTGTTAAAAAACGAATAAGACGGATGACATTAAAATAGCTATACCCGAATTATAAAAAATAAATAAAAGATATTTGGAAATGCCCCTTTAAAACGAGGAACCCTCAGTTTGTGTTTTTGTTATTAAAGGGTTAGTTCACCCAAAAATGAAAATTCTGTCATTAATTACTCACCCTTATGTCGTTGGACACCCGTAAGACCTCCGTTCATCTTCGGAACACAAATGAAGATATTTTTGTTGAAAGCTGAGGCTGAGAAAGGCCTCAGATAGGCCTCCATAGGGATTCAGTACTTTTGCCCTCACAAGACCCATAAAAGGCACTAAAAACGTCATTACAAAGTCCGTCTCACTACAGTGGCTCTACAATAATTGTACAAAGTGACGACTAGTTTTTGTGCGCAAAAAAAAAAATCAAAATAACGACTTTATTCAACACAAACTTTGGCATCTGCCGTGGACTCACGAAGCACCACGACGCATGCGCGAGAAAATGACGCAGATCCGGCGTTCGGACACATAACCCAGAAGCGAGGAGGAGATTTGTTTACAAGCAGAGGAAGACGCGCCGTATCTAAGCTGTTGAATTCTACATTGATCGTGCTTTAGGTCTCGGCGTAGAGCTCAGAATGGAACTAAAGTGTGCATTTCATGGATTCCCGAACGCCGGCGCTACGTAATATTCTCGCGCATGCGTCATGGAGTTCACAGCAGAGGCCAAAGTTTGTGTTGAATAAAGTCGTTATTTTGATTTTTTTTTGCGCACAAAAACTAGTCGTCGCTTTGTACAATTATTGTAGAGCCACTGTAGTGAGATGGACTTTGTAATGACGTTTTTAGTGCCTTTTATGGGTCTTGTGAG
This sequence comes from Romanogobio albipinnatus, assembly GCA_023566225.1. Classification (NCBI taxonomy): domain Eukaryota; kingdom Metazoa; phylum Chordata; class Actinopteri; order Cypriniformes; family Gobionidae; genus Romanogobio; species Romanogobio albipinnatus. The sequence goes on along the minus strand of CM042242.1, from coordinate 68,969,333 downwards.
GGCAAAAGTACTGAATCCCTATGGAGGCCTATCTGAGGCCTTTCTCAGCCTCAGCTTTCAACAAAAATATCTTCATTTGTGTTCTGAAGATGAACGAATGTCTTACGGGTGTCCAACGACACGAGGGTGAGTAATTAATGACATAATTTTCATTTTTGGGTGAACTAACCCTTTAACAAAAGTGATCTTGCGCTTGTGCCTCCGCTATCGTCCTGTCAATCATCTCGCTCGCGGCTATGATTACAGTTACAGTGAAATTTTAATTCACCATCATCGGTTCCCATCCTCAGCCGATCTGCATGACAGTTTTTGCAATGACCATCAATACTAGATGAATGGGCAAGTGAAAAGGCACGCCATGTTACAATTAAGTAGGAACTAAAGAGCGCTCTAGAGTGTTTGGTACTCCAATTTCTTTCTTTCTTTTCGTTTCTTTATTGGAATCCGAACATAATGTTAATGTTTGTCAACTTGTGACTGTTTTTTTATTTGTTAACATTGTTAATAATATATATGTACATGCCATATAATTATGGTAGGCCTACTATGGCTGATATACTTTAAAATAAACCTTTATTATTTACAGCCCATACATAATGATGTCCAGCTCACTTATTTATTTATTTATTTTTGTGTTGGTGTGTGTGTGTGTGGGGGGGGATTGTTGCTGCATGCCCCTCTGGCACTGGGTAGTTGAGGCGAATGACATGAGGCGGCGCGAAAGACACGTCGCGAATTGAGCGTTTGACGCGTGAATCACCCGAGTTGAAAAATCTGAACTGGCAGATATTCGCGCCGCGTTAACCAATCAGGAGCTTGCTCTAGTAGTGACAACAATGAGGAGAAAATCTGTATATTAATATCTGGTTCAGTGCGCATATGATTATCACTGTGATAACATTAAATGAAATGAAACACAACCCAGTCTCTTTTTGGTAATTGCAAGTTTATGTATGATCAATAATACAAAAGTATAAGTAAAATGTATAAGAAGCTAAACATGAAATAAAGAAAACAATTCAGTCAAACATTCAAAGTCAGCGCTAGTCGGCTACAACGGTAACGTAAAGTTAAATAGCCTAAAAATAAAAAAGTAATGAAACTTCACTTTGCCCTCAGCCTAAACGATTTGCCAGGGAACAAATTATAGATCCATGAGACCAAAGATCGCCCGTTAGATCTACACAAGACGAATTATAGCTCGAGACTCCACAGGACATCAGAGCCAGCGGCAAATGTCTGAAGGACTGGCCGAGGAAAGGCTGCTCTCGCCGGGGTTAACGAGCGCTGAGCGCCGCTGATCCACTGGAGCTCACAACTCAGAAAACGCCAGATAAAATGTTCAAATAGGCGCTCTCTTTATAAATAAACCACACATTTGAGCTTTAAACAACAACATTATCGCCTGAAAAGTCTTAAAACTACGTTTTGTCACACATTAACAGTAGTATTTTAACAAAAAAGACGTGTAAACACAGCCCATGTCAGCCATTTCTCAACGAGACGAGCCGCTGGCAGAAGCCCCTCCCATGACACGAATTCGCATCTGTTGTGAAGTGAATGTCACGCGCGAATGAAGCGAGAAAACTCAAAATGTTCAAGCGTCCAACTTCGCGTGAATAGTGCGATTTATTCGCGTCCGAGAGGCATTCCTTTTAAATAAAAATTAAGAAAATATTGGAAAAGTGGAAATAAAGTGCCTAACGGTAGGGTTACAGAGCAGTTCTCTTTAGTGTCGCTCTGGCCTGTCGTCTGTGTGATCTGTACAGCCCTGCTTCGACAGCGATTAATGTGTTTAGGGTCACAGCGGTCCAGAGTTCAATCTAGTAACTCTGTCATGGTCTTGTTGAAATACATAATTTCATGTACAGGGCCAAAGGCCAGCTTCAAACTCTGGTTTCTGACTCAGCTTGACTTGTTTAATGCTGGTCAGGAGTGCAGCAGCATTCAAGATTAATGCAGTGGCTGGTTCTCCACGCAGACTAATCAATAATTTATATGGCTGTATATTAAGTGCTTTTCGATAGGCAGTGAAGTATGGATTCCTAGATCAGGGGTATCTCTGATTTATAAAGTTTTAAATAGGCATAAAACTCCTGAATAAATCATCGCCAACTAAAGTTTGAACAGTGCTTGTTAATTTTGACAGTTGCATGTCAGAGCTCCAATTATTATTGTTTGCTCGACTTCTTGCCTAAAACAGTCTGACAAAGTTTGAGTTTCCAGCTCTGTGCTTTATTAAACCTTATTACACAGGTTTAGATTTGTGTGGAAACTGAGATACATTTTTTGAGGATTATTTGATGAATATAAAGTTCAAAAGAACATTTGAAATCTTTCATAACATTATAAATGTCTTTTGGTCAATTGAACGTGTCCTTGCTTTATAAAAGTATTAGTCATCTAAGTACTGAGTAGCGTTATTTAACTACATGGCCAGATTGTGACGGCTAGACGACTGGGTCAGAGCATCTCCAGAACTGCAGCTCTTGTGGGGTGTTCCCGGTCTGCAGTGGTCAGTCTCTATCAAAAGTGCTCCAAGGAAGGACCAGTGGAGAACCGGCCACAGGGTCATGGGCGGCCGAGGCTCATTGATGCACGTGGGGAGCGAAGGCTGGCCCGTGTGGGCCGATCAAACAGACGATCTACTGGAGCTCAAACTGCTCAAGAAGTTAATGCTGGTTCTGATAGAAAGGGGTCAAAATACACAGAGCATCACCTCGCAAAACTTACAGGATTTAAAGGATCTGCTGCTAACAACTTGGTACCAGATACCACAGCACACCTTCAGGGGTCTAGTCGAGTCCATGCCTCGACGGGTCAGGGCTGTTTTGGCAGCAAAAGAGGGACTAACACAATGTTAGGAAGGTGGTCATTATGTTATGATCGGTGTATAATTGGTTACACTGTGTTTGGTTTAGGTTAGTTACTTGTAATTATGCATACTTTACTATTATTACTATAGTAAATACATGTACACTCTAAAAAATGCTGGATAAAAAATAACCCAAGTTGGGTTGAAAATGGACTAACCCAGCAATTGGATTGTTTTAAGCAAACATTTAACCCAACCGCTGGGTTAAAACAACCCAAATGCTGGGTTAGTCCATTTTCAACCCAACTTGGGTTATTTTTAACCCAGCATTTTTTAGAGTGCATTCGTTACGTACCATTTAACAAGGACACTGTAAAATAAAGTGCTACCAAAAATCTTTATTAGCCCAAACTTTTGAATGTTAGTCTATCATGGAAATCTGTTTTCAACATTATTAAATATTATTTCATGACCCTAATTGTGTTTTTTTAGCATACAAAACAGCCTTACTGCCTTATTTAAGCACAATCAACTTGGCCTTTCAACTTAAAGCTGCACTATGTAACATTTTTTCAGTAAAATATACAAACACCACTAGGCCAGTGTTATATAATTTGTTCAGTTGAGTACTTACAATATCCCAAATGTTCCCAACTATTTGTAAATCGTGAGATGCTATTTTAACCGAGGAACCGGGACGTGTGAGGGCGTGGCCTGTCGATGACATCATATCTGCGTTCCCCTCGGTTTCTGGTTTTATTCTGCAGAAACACTTTACTCTCACTGCAGTGTGAACAAGTGTCATAGCAGCCATAGATAAACATAATAAAGGCTAGATGTCTCGTCCGCGCTGCTGGCCAATGGAGGTCGACGTCCGCACCTGGCGGCCATCTTGTCACAGTCGGCTCGCTCACTCGTAACATTGTGTTTTATTGGTGCATGTACTTTTTTAAATAACCATAACTTGCTCAATTTTCTACCGATTTTCAAACTGTTTGGTTTCTTGTAAACGTCAGAGGTGTAGTTATGACACTTCATACCTATGAATAATTATTCCTAATTTGTTCAAGCATCCAGAATTATAGCCACGTTAATAACATTTGTAAGAAACCAAACCATTTGTAAATGCGTCAAGTTTTCAGCGAGATAAGAGTATGTGTTCAGATCACTCACCTTACATCAGGAACCACAGAGTCCGCCAGAAAGCTTGCCTGTGACAAGATGGCCGCCGGTGATGACGTTAGAGACTCCGCCGAAAGACTTTATTATGTATATCTATGATAGCAGCCGGCGAGAGAACGCACAGAGTAACGTCATCCCATCATCAACACACTCAGATGTGTCTAATATGATCAACAGAGCTGCGTTACCTCATACTCATGGCCGGAAAAGCGTAAATGGTGACTGTGTCATAATAAAAGTCCCGCCGGCGACTGTGGCATAATAAAAGTCCCGCTGCTTGCGAGGCGTGTGTTGCGTTCATCTTATTAACAATCGCTCCAGCGGTTCCTCAGCTCCACAACACTCGGTCCTGCTCTGCTTCAGACTACAGTAACGTTAATAATCACATCCATCAACATGATTTCTGCCCGAGTCCGATCCCGATTCTTTCCCACCGGCTGTGAGCTGAAGACCACATGTCCCAAGATTCTGCGCTCAAACGTGCCGTCATCAAACTACGCCTTTGTTTTGAATAGGTGACCTGTCCATAATTTCCTGTCCAGGAAAGTACTACGTAAGTAAAGCAAATTTACAGCATAACTTTCGGTAATTATAGTGTAACTATAAAGTAAGTACGTATACGTATATGGGAACATTATGTAATATTGGGGGAATAAAGGGGTAACTATCAGGAACATTAACAAATTATCTATACTGTAAGTATTTTTTAATTAAGGGGTAATTAAAGTATGAATCTGCGGGCTGTAAATGAAAGTAAATTAAATTAAATTAAATTACAGGGTAAGTACAATAAAAACACGTACACAATCTGATATCACTCGGAAACCTTTATTTAAAATACACGTTTTTTAAAACAGATTTACAACACTTATTCGTTTCTCTTGCTTGGCTTCATCCTTCTCTTGTTCCTCTTCTTTTTCGTCCCGTCCACAGATGAAACTTGAATCCAATGTCTCTAGCTAGTGTTCTGGATTATGTAACTGTTACACTGAAAATACAGTGCACGCAGAAATGTCCTCACCGTTTACTCGTCTTTCACCCTCATGCCATCCGAGATGTATACGACTTTATTTCTTCATATGAACACAGAAAAATAAACGATCTCTGCTAATGAAAACTCATTTGGGTTCTTAAAAGTTCAAGCATCAAACAGCACATACAGCAATAACTACAGTAATCCAGACGATCCCAATGGATGAATCAATGTCTTCTGAAGTGAAACGATAAGCGTTTGTAAGAAAAATAACAATATTTTACATTTTTTAAACTGTAGACTATCGCTTCCGACCAGCAGTCATGCAAGGGTTGTTGAAGCATGACGTGAGCGCACCGAGAAACTCTGGTTATGCGGATGTCGGATGCTGACGGTTTTTATTTTATTAATGCTCACAACAACAGTATACAAACAATAACATGATATATGATAATAGCAATAAGAAACAAACAAGACTAGAAGACGCCAGTTCTCGCGTGTGTTTCAGAACGTGCGCGAGAAAGTCATGAAAGCTTGAAGCTTATTTACGCATAAAGGAAACTTTAGTAAATTATGAAAGCATTTCTTGGTGAACTTTTTCTTTTAATAATACAAAACATGGGATTCCTCTTAAGATCCATCAGTGGAAATAACGATAAAGAAGAAGAGCAAGAGAAACAAAAAAAGGGACAAAACGTGCCTATTTCTGTCCTGACATTATTATTTGAAATGAAAAGTTTATTTAAAAAAATGAATAAGAAGTGTCAAATCTGTTTTGCATTAAGTTATATTTCCGAGTGATATCAGATTGTGTACGTGTTTTTATTGTACTTACCCTGTAACTACACGAAACAAGAGGGGAACAAGCACCACTTTAATTTACAGACCTCAGATTCATACTTTAATTACCCCTTAATTAAAAAATACTTACAGTATAGATCATTTGTTAATGTTACTGATAGTTACCCCTTTATTCCCCCAATATTACATATTGTTCCCTTATACCTACACGTACTTACTTTATAGTTACACTCTAATTACCAAAAGTTATGCTGTAAATCCGCTTTACTTATGCAGTACTTTCCGGGCCGTAATCTAAAGCGTTACCAAAATGGCTTAACTTATGTCCTAACTTACAGTATTTTGATGAAACATATGTTGCCATGACTTTTTTTTTTTTTTACAGTGTATTTGTTTTATCTTAAGAACAGTATTAAGCACCAAAAATCCAAAAGGTATTATTGGTAAAACAGGATCTGAACCAATTTTGATGAAATATTGAGTCATGTTCTACAGAGATTGGGTTATTTAAGATGAACACAGGTTATTGAAACGTCTCTAGCACGTAACAAGCCTCAAGCCTCTCATCCATTTAAAATGATTACTGAAATATCTTACAGAATAAACGTTGACTCATTTGTTAAACGCATGATGAAAGATGAAACACCCCTATTATGACTTTTTTCCCCTCTGCTATGGAGGTTTGCTTACACTTCTCTCTTCTTAAGACCCTTGAAGGCAAAAGGGTAAAAGATGTTTCACTGTCATTATGAAAGGACTGGCGATGTGAAATGGATGAGTTTGCGCTCTTGCTCTTGCTCTGGGCGAGACTGTAAATGGATGAACCGTGAGCTCTTGACAGCACCAGTTTACTCTGTTTATAATGGCGAACTGCTCGAGTCATGAAACCATTAACAATGTGCTTGTACAGTGTGTGAGAAAGCGAATGCGTGGAATGAAACGAATGCAGTTTTATTCAGATGGAGAACGGGCTTACGGCGGGGCATGGACCCTTGATGATCCTGAAACTGCGTTCGAGTTGTTGGATCATGTTTGGTTAGTAAAGGATCTGCTGCTAACATCTTGGTGCCAGATACCACAGCACACCTTCAGGGGTCTAGAGGAGTCCATGCCTCGACGGCTCAGGCCTGTTTTGGCAGCAAAGAGGGACCAACACAATGTTAGGAAGGTGGTCATAATGTTATGCCTAACTGGCGTATGTTGTGGTGGTGTGAGTTTGGCATTGTTTATTTTAAAGCAGTGCTTCTCATTGACCAACATCATATTCAAAGGCCCTCTCCTCTACAAAACTTCTGCTGTAATTAATTATGAGAAAGTTACAGAATGAGAGAGTATTGATGTATTAATATTGATTACATTAATTAGCCATTGTGTTTGATAAATAACAGATAATATTATTATTAAGGGGGCATGAAATGAAATACGATTTCAGTTTACATTTTGATTGTGTGTGTGTGTGTGTGTGTGTGTGTGTGTGTGTGTGTGTGTGTGTGTGTGTGTGTGTGTGTGTTTAGCATTCAGATATGAAATTAATAAAGATACTGAATAAAAAAATTATGATTAAGAGATAGATTATTTTAATATATGTATAATAATGTATTAATTTAAACAATAAATAATAAAGATACTTAAGTATGATTTAGAGTTTGATTGTTAATAATAATAATTGATTAATTTAAATATTACATTTAAAATATACTAAATTAAAATACTAAATTAGGAAGAAATGCTGGGTTAAAAACAACCCAAGTTGGATTGAAAATGGACCAACCCAGCAATTGGTTGTTTTTAATCAGTGATTGGGTTGTTTTTAATCAGTGATTGGGTTGTTTTAAACCAGTGGTTGGGTTGTTTTAAACCAGTGGTTGGGTTGTTTTAACCCAGTGAATGGGTTGTTTTAACCCAGTGAATGGGTTGTTTTAAACCAGCGATTGGGCTGTTTTAAACCAGTGGTTGGGTTGTTTTAACCCAGCGATTGGGTTGCTTTAACCCAGTGGTTGGGTTGTTTTAAACCAGCGAATGGGTTGTTTTAACCCAGTGAATGGGTTGTTTTAACCCAGTGATTGGGTTGTTTTAACCCAGTGATTGGGTTGTTTTAAATCAGTGGTTGGGTTGTTTTAACCCAGTGATTGGGTTGTTTTAACCCAGTGAATGGGTTGTTTTAACCCAGTGATTGGGTTGTTTTTAATCAGTGAATGGGTTGTTTTAACCCAGTGATTGGGTTGTTTTTAATCAGTGAATGGGTTGTTTTAACCCAGTGATTGGGTTGTTTTTAATCAGTGAATGGGTTGTTTTAACCCAGTGATTGGGTTGTTTTTAATCAGTGATTGGGTTGTTTTTAATCAGTGATTGGGTTGTTTTAAACCAGTGGTTGGGTTGTTTTAAACCAGTGGTTGGGTTGTTTTAACCCAGTGAATGGGTTGTTTTAACCCAGTGATTGGGTTGTTTTAACCCAGTGAATGGGTTGTTTTAACCCATCAATTGGGTTGTTTTAACCCAGTGATTGGGTTGTTTTAACCCAGTGAATGGGTTGTTTTAACCCAGTGAATGGGTTGTTTTAAACCAGAGGTTGGGTTGTTTTAACCCAGCGAATGGGTTGTTTTAACCCAGCGATTGGGTTGCTTTAACCCAGTGGTTGGGTTGTTTTAAACCAGCGAATGGGTTGTTTTAACCCAGTGAATGGGTTGTTTTAACCCAGTGATTGGGTTGTTTTAAATCAGTGGTTGGGTTGTTTTAACCCAGTGATTGGGTTGTTTTAACCCAGTGAATGGGTTGTTTTAACCCAGTGATTGGGTTGTTTTAACCCAGTGAATGGGTTGTTTTAACCCAGTGATTGGGTTGTTTTAACCCAGTGATTGGGTTGTTTTAAACCAGTGGTTGGGTTGTTTTAACCCAGTGATTGGGTTGTTTTAACCCAGTGATTGGGTTGTTTTAAACCAGAGGTTGGGTTGTTTTAAACCAGCGAATGGGTTGTTTTAACCCAGCAAATGGGTTGTTTTAACCCAGTGATTGGGTTGTTTTAACCCAGTGAATGGGTTGTTTTAACCCAGTGATTGGGTTGTTTTAAACCAGTGGTTGGGTTGTTTTAAGCCAGTGATTGGGTTGTTTTAACCCAGGGAATGGGTTGTTTTAACCCATCAATTGGGTCGTTTTAAGCATTTTTTTAGAGTGCACAAACGATTATGCATCCATATAATTATTTATAAAGGTAAAAATTACCATAAAAAGGTAAAAATCAATTGAAACCAAAAATCATTTCTGTCACTGCTTTGAACTGACCACCACACAGAATATAAAGACTATCAAAACCTTTAGGAGTCAGCTGACCACAACAGTCCTAAACCTGCCAAGGTACCAGCACAATAACACACTCAGCGAAATATCGATCGTTATCGATAAAATTCCAGAAAATATTGAGATATCTTTTTTTTTTGACAATATCACACACCCCTATTTTTGCTACAGTTTTACACTCTAAAAAATGCTGGGTTAAAAACAACCCAAGTTAGGTTGAAAATGGACTAACCCAGCAATTGAGTTGTTTTAACCCAGAGAATGGGTTGTTTTAACCCAACCACAGGGTTAAAATGACCCAATTGCTGGGTTAAAACAACCCAACCGCTGGGTTAAAACAACCCAATTGCTGGGTTAAAAACAACCCAAGTTGGGTTGAAAATGGACTAACCCAGAAATTGGATTGTTTTAACCCAGTGAATGGGTTGTTTTAACCCAACCGCAGGGTTAAAATGACCCAATTACTGGGCTAAAACAACCCAACCGCTGGGTAAAAACGACCCAATTGCTGGGTTAAAACAACCCAATTGCTGGGTTAAAACAACCCAACCGCTGGGTTAAAACAACCCAATTGCTGGGTTAAAACAACCCAACTGCTGGGTTAAAACGACCCAATTGCTGGGTTAAAACAACCCAATTGCTGGGTTAACACAACCCAACCGCTGGGTTAAAACGACCCAATTGCTGGGTTAAAACAACCCAATTGCTGGGTTAAAACAACTCGATTGCTGGGTTAAAACAACCCAACCGCTGGGTTAAAACAACCCAACCGCAGGGTTAAAATGACCCAATTACTGGGATTAAAACTACCCAACCGCTGGGTTAAAACGACCCAATTGCTGAGTTAAAACAACCCAATTGCTGGGTTAAAATGACCCAATTACTGGGTTAAAACAACCCAATTGCTGGGTTAAAACAACCCAATTGCTGGGTTAAAACAACCCAACCGCTGGGTTAAAACGACCCAATTGCTGGGTTAAAACAACCCAATTGCTGGGTTAACACAACCCAACCGCTGGGTTAAAACAACCCAATTGCTGGGTTAAAACAACCCAACCGCTGGGTTAAAATGACCCAATTGCTGGGTTAAAACAACCCATTTGCTGGGTTAAAACAACCCAATTTCTGGGTTAAAACAACCCAACCGCTGGGTTAAAACAACCAAATCGCTGGGTTAAAACAACCCAATTGCTGGGTTAGTCCATTTTCAACCCAACTTTGGTTTGTTTTTGAGTGTAGTTTGAACATGTTAAATATCTAATCATTTCTGTAATACAATTTAATTTGAATGTTGCAACTTATAAAATGTTAAAATATATGTTTAAATCTTATGTTAAAACTACACTCTAAAAATGCTGGGTTAAAAATAACCCAAGTTGGGTTGAAAATGGACAAACCCAGCGGTTGGGTTAAATGTTTGCTTAAAACAACCCAATTGCTGGATTAGTCCATTTTCAACCCAACTTGGGTTATTTTTAACCCAGCATTTTTTAGAGTGTTGTGTAGGAAATACATGTACATTTGAATCGGCATTTTACTCCAAACGTTGCACATTTGGTCGGGGAAATTTACATTTAAACAGGCTATAGAATTGCACTGCCATTTTGCATATTACATTAAAATGGAATATTGCTATCCATATGCGTTCATACCGGAGCTTCAGTTGCAGTGACGATTCTGCCAGGTTGCATGTTGCACTTTCTCTCATTCACAGATATCTAAAGTCTTTGGCTGTATAGGTTCTGTCCATGCTAATCATCCAAACGTTGACATCTTGGTTTGAATGATGCCAGACAAAGTACCTTAAAACGAAGATGTCGTTTGAGGAGGGCTGTCAGATTGCGAAGAGCTGGCAATAGTCTGCAAGTCATATTTCTGTATGGAAAAAGCAGCTTATATTTTCCTGTTGTGCTCCCTGGAGTTTATAACCGCAGCAGAGTGAGTTATTTAGGCATTTGCATAAGCGTTTCCTTATGACATGTGTTATATTCCTATAGCACACAAAACTGTTTAGTGTTTATTTTTTCCCCAAATTTTATTCTTGTGCAAAGTGTAAGAAAGTTGATTACCAACTGAGTTGAATTGTTCGAACTGCTGAATCCAGTACCTGAAAAATCCAAAAAGTGAACATTTTATTGTGACATGTTGAAATAACTGCTTGCGTTTGATTCCGGCAAAAGAAAAAAAAAGAGGAAAAAAGAGATTATTTCCCAATACAAACTCAACTAAATCAAGAACAAGCCTCTGTGGTGATTTTTCACCTGCCTGCTGTTAGGGTTGGGTACCGTTCACATTTGACCTTTTTACCGTTTTTCGGTACTTTAGGGATGTTTACATCAATAAAGAAACTGTAAGTCATTCATAGAAGTGTTATCGACATTATGCCAGAGCTGCCCTGCTCTCTGTCTGCCATTGTCTGTGATGTTTGTATACTGTAATATTTACTAGTAAAGCTACTAGCTACGTAATTGAATTAATAAAAACAACCTTATTTTTTTCTTTTTAATTTAATTTCTATGAAAAGATTTCCCACAAATTATGTTATGGATTTTCTGGTAATCAAATTAAGACATTAATTTAATTTATATTTTAATTTAAACTTTTTTTGTCAAACAAAGTGCTGCACAACTGAGCTTTATGCGGTTAAAATTAAAACGTTAAAACAGAAAATGTTTAATTTATTACTTAAAATATAAAGTTTTGATTATTACATTAGTGTAAGTATTATTAATTGAGATGTATCTAAATTCTGCTGTACAACAGTGATGTATTTGTCAAGATAAACCAGACTTTTATTTTGACGGGTTGCTGTGAAGAGCTTTAGTTTCTGTGTGTTTATGACATGACGGTAGTTTTTCTCAAATGAAACGGTAAAACGCTCATAAAGTGACTCTCAGTGGCTCTGGAGATGACGTTTGTGCGTTCATGTCCTCATATGAGACGGCAGAGATGGAAACACGCGACCGTGTGTGTGTGTGTGTGTGTGGTAAACCGCACTTCTACGGCATTCATTCGCACAGAGACACACAGGATCCGTATTTAAATAGTCCTTTTGCGGTTTAATATTCACAGACACTAGTCTATATCACAAGATGCATTCTCAAGTACCTAAATGTGGTACTGATTGATTTAAAGGTGCATGGAAATCACACACAGTGAGTCTCAAACACCACTGCCTCCTCCTTCATATGTAAATCTTGTTTGTGAAAAACACCACGGAAAAATAGGTAAAGCTCAACATAACACCGAGAGTGATGCAATCGTCGGGATCATTAATATGTACGCCCCCCAACATTTGCATATGCAATTACATGTTCACTGTCAGGCGAAACTGCTCAGCCGAATCATCTCTGCAGGTAAACAAGCATCACACGAGGATAGCGAACATGGCAGATCATGGAAACAAATGTTATGTTCCAGGCTGTGCAGGGGATGTGAGGACTTTTCATACCCTTCCCACAGATAAAACATGTCAACAGGCATGGTTGATGTTAATTTATAATCGTATACCACAACAATTTAATTCAAAGTTGTCAGTTTGCTCGGCCCATTTCACCACGGACAGTTTTTCAAACCTGGGACAATATCAATCCAGCTTCGCTCTGACACTGAAGAAAGGGGCAATTCCAACCATATTCCTGCAAGCAGTAAGTAGTGATTTTATCCACTTATTGACTGTCTAACAATTAAAAAATATATATTATTTCCTGCCAGTGTTGTCATAAATTACAAAACACAACCGTAGATACGCATGTCGATCCCTTTTGTCGGATAGAAATCTAATTTAGCCTATATTTCATCAACAAAACATAACTCAGGAGCTAACTACATTAGTTTAGTTGCTCACTCGATCCTTCTAGCTAACGTCTCCTTCTCCACCACTTAAGTTGAAACGATAGTCATTTGAAAACAAAAACAAAGTTGTGACTCCTGACGTGTAAAGTTAATGCTACATGCTAGTTATCGTTTAGGCTGAAGTTCTAGTATGGACGTAACAATTTTGCAGGTTCTTAATGATAATAAATACTAAACTTACCACTCAGAAGCGTCTTTTTCCAATCTCAAAACATTTTGTTGTTCCTCAAAATCTGCATCTTAGTCAGAAACAGGCTCAAACATGTATGGCTGAATGCCTAATCTCTCCATTGTCATGACGGACAGTATGGATGTGTTTGCTGTCATTGAGCCGCGCAGTGGAACAGCCAATCAGAGCAGAACTCGGCATTAATATTCATGACCCTTCCAAATAAGATAAAAACAGACCATTTTATCCTAAGGACAATTTCTAGGGTTGTAAATGGACTTGTAAAACCGTATCTGGACAATTCATGACCTTAAATAATCCACATACCCTCTATGCAGATATCAGAGAACAATTTAAAATATTATTTCAAATCATTCTAGGGCACCTTTAATATGAATCAGTACTCGGTAGTACCGACGTAATGCGATCGGTGCCCTTAAAAGTACCGAGTTCGGTACCCAACCCTTCCTCTCTCAGTAGTCGCACCTGCCTTCTGATCCATCGGCCCATATCAAACATCATACAAGTGTGACACGTCAGACCCGTTACACGCTACATTAGTCTGATATTAAATGCTGAATTAATGAAAACCCCATTCAAGTGTATTAGTTATTCAATCCCATAAGACCATAAAAGTTAAGCATTTGTAGTGACATTAACGTGACAAGAGAAAACAAACTTCCATTAAGTGCAGATCCTTTATGTAATCCATTACACGTTTTACCTTTGGCTTAGTTTTTGAGTGTAATGACCTAAATAAACATGAATAGGAGAGAATATATATATTAGTGGTGGGCATAGATTTTTTTTTTAAAATCTAGATTAATCTCACTGTAATCTTGGAATGAATCTAGATTAAAATGGCTCATTTGAATTCTGCCGAAGGCATTCAGAATATGTGTGCTCGTAAGTGATCGTTTGTCTTTTTGTAGTTTGAATAATAAATAACTTCTGTCCCTTTAAGACCTGACGCACGCATGGATCCCAAACACTGTTCCTGTGAGCCGGTTACGACTGTGTTTACGTTAAAACTCACCAAGATGGGCATTGAGACATTTTTGACACATTTGAGCATTAATAAGCTGGAAAAAGGAGCTCATTTTTGCACTTGTATGTCAGAGGCGGCTGTATTATGGTATGTGTGTGTACGCTTCAGATGTGAGCGCGAAAACTGCGAGAATTAGTAGAATTAACGTTATGCGCAACCCCGCACGAAATTCAGACCGGTCACACCAATACTAACACGCTGTCATGAGGAAAAATCCAGCAGAACACGCGTTCACCATGTTCAGAGGATTAACCGGCCTGATGAGAGGAGGCGATGCGGGTCACTCGCTGTCGGTCGGAGAGAAGAGCGCAGAATTTTTATAGCATCTCAAATACTAAAATAAATAAAATGTACTTTTTTTTTACAGTCTATGGTTTTTGCATAATGCTTGATGAGTTTGATTGACAGCTGTGTTAGGCAATTAGGTGTCAGGCTGTCTCATGTATGTCATGCGGCTCGCGCCTGTGAGTTCATGAAGTGTGTTTACCTATTCACTTAGCCTATACATTGCAGTTGTGTGATAGATAAACAGCAGATGCATAATTATATAAAAAGGACTTTTAAAAACTTGCATTAACTCGGGAGAGAACCCATCCATCATGCCACAATACGTTCAAACTTTTCAATTCCAAGCGCGCGTTCATTCTGTAAAAAGTCGGGAACACGCCATCATTATTTGTCAGTCGTGGGAGTGTAGGGGTCAGGTGCGTGGCACTAAGTTTTGACGCAATTTGACCTGAGGTTCGAATCTGCCTTTTGCCGAACTATCTTTACTTCCTTTTCCCATCACATATCAGATCGGAAAGGCGTTTATTTTCATTTAAAAATTAAGAAAATATTTGAAAAGTGGAAATAAAGTGTCTAACGTTTGTTGTAACCGCTGCTCGTGTTTTGTATGTGGACAGGTTGTAGCTAAAGTTTTGATTTATGTTGACAGTGATAGTGACCCCCCCGCATGAAAGTGCACGCTCACTTTTGCCCAGGCCAGACCAAAAATAAAATTCTGTCTACGCCACTGACTAGTAGGCATACACACAGGTTTAAAGACACGTTCTCTCGCAATTCGGCTAGGTGTACATCCGCGCTAAAATATCAAGGTGAAAGTCATCATAGCTTGCGTAGTATAGACCCAGCTCCCAACCCAACTTTGAGAATAGATTAACGGCGATATTTTTTTTATCGCCCGATAAGAGTCTCACGTTAACGCCGATAACGGCCCACCACTAATAGATATATATATACAGGGTTCTAAATTAACACCCGTCAACCTGCCAAATGCGGGTTCAATTTCACTTTGGTGGGTGTGGTGGGCGCATGATGGTTTTCTTACGAATTATACAACATAAGGCTCTGTTCTCGGTCATTTATCCCCCTGGCAGCACTTCGTTTCCCATGTAGCTACACTGTGCCGTAATGCTAGACTCAAATTTCAACCCATTTGTGACAACCCACAACCCAGTTGCGCTGCTGATCTCTGCGCAGGACGCGGGGAGTTGAATCAAGCATCACTGGTAGAAAGGGAGGAGACTCAGCTGGTAAATGATTAACGCAGCATTCGTTTTTTCTGTCATCCTCTGGCTAGCGTTACATTATATAAATCACGCTTTTATTCATGCGAATGCTTTTAAACCATTGAAGATCTGCCTGTGACACACACACAACGCACAGAAAGTTTGCGCCAGATTCAAGTTCTCTTTCGCGCTCGAACAAACAATAACACACAATTATGCCAAAATGCCAGTTTAGTTGAGTATCCTCATAAGAGCACCCTTAAAAGAGTTAAATAACGTCTTAAAATAACTTAAAGAGGTGTGAGAAAATGAGACACTTCATGTGCGACAGCGAAAGATCTTAAAGTGACAGTAACCACTTATAATGACAATGTAAATAACCAAAGCAATTACTCAGTAAATACGCACTGCTCTTGACTAAATAACTTTTATAGCTTTAACACGGATTACTATATATCATTTATAATTTATGCAGTGGAAACTAACTTTTCAGTTTCTGTAGGCTATATTTCCTAGGTTGGAAGGGCACAGGTAGCCTTCATATGAAATGTATTATGGGTTTATGTGAGGATTGTTGTTAAAATCACTTGAAATTAAAAGTTGTTGTATTTTTTTAAGCTTAATACATTTTAGTGTTATTTCATAGAGACATCAGTGATACTGGCCTTCATAAATTCATAAAAGAAGCCATTCAACAAAAATTGTATGCATTTTACTTTATATGTGTTTTCATGCCAACAATGTTAATAAAATGATCAAATCCATTCAGTGGCACTCATAATTTCTCTTATTTTCACCGGAAAAAAATGGCTAGTGGAAATTCTGATTGGCTGGTAACTTTAGAAAGTTAACAGCCACAATGGCTGGTGATCAAAAAAGTTAATTTATAACCCTGTATATATATATATATAAGATGGTGGTTCAAAAAGATCCCATTATTCTTGTTTCCCTGTAATATTGCACTTTTGTACTTTAGTATATTTAATCTTTATTCCAAATGTATCTTGAATTTTCTTTGTATCTTACATTTATTTTACAGTGAACCATTTGTGAACCCTTTAAAATCTGGATTTCTGCATTGCTTACTTCATTTAAATCACATATAGGTTTACTCTGATACCTGTTGTGTGCCCCTTGTGTGAACGTGAATTTGATTTTGGAGGATTTTGAGGAGAAATGTTAATTTTGAGATCTCCGTCTTTTGATATAATTTGAGATATTGTTGGGAGACACATGTGAGATGTCATTTACAAAGAAGGAGACTTGTCTAAACAATTACACAGCTCTCATTTTGAGTTGGTCTTTCCTGCCAGACCAATTTTGAAATAATATCAAGATGCATATGTGCGGCATAGCATATACTAAATACAAGACTCACTAATACAGAAACATATTACATTTGTATGCACACAAAATACATACCCATGCATAGCAACACACTTCTATTCCAGATCATATTCATAAAATGTGTTATTTTCGTGTATCTGAACATGTTCATCTTAGATGTCATGGCTCTTTAATCACATCTATAATAAAGTATAGATGTCAGAATAATCAGCATCCACACATGTGAGCGTCCTACGAGTGTTTCCAGCAGTCATAATCGGTTATGTGCGGCTTATATTCACTAATGGCTGTTTAATTGCACAGTGCTGTTGGCCTGAATTGATAAGGGAAATAAGTTAGTTTGCACTTGAAATAGGGTGTGTATATATGTATTTATGTGTGTTGTAGCTATATTTGGGAATGCATTCATCCCAGAACGTTATCTCAGCTGCAGTTAGTGATTGGATTTGGAAGTGATGCATACTTTACACGTTTGCATGAGCCAGGACTCACTTAAAGGGGACCTATTATGCAAAGTTACAACATGTGTGTTGGCAGTGTGTGTACACAATCACCTTATTATGGTAAAAATCCACCCACTCCTCTTTTTTAATCCTCATAAATCATAAGCAGTGTCTCAGAACAGTCCGCAATGTGACGTCACATATGCTTAGGCCACGCCCACTACTGCTGACAGACCCCGCCCTCAGTGAGCTGTACACAGTCTGTCATGTTTATCTCCTCGCCAGAACAAAAAAAATATTGTTCTTATTAAAGCTGCTAAAGTTACTCAGTCGAGAGCAGCGAGTAGTTTTCTGTTTGTCTTTTGTTGTTTGATTCATATTAACAGCAGATATAGCAGTAGATACTGTATATTACGCTACTGTAACTTTAATACACACATCTAATACACACGTGATTTCTTTACGTACACAGACATAACCGACTGTGTTTATGTGAACTGTGTGTGTTTGTGACATAACCTTGTGTGTGTTTGACAGTTTAAGTGCAATAAGACGTGAAAGAGAACTTAGTTTAACACTCACGGGACGCTCCGTCTGACACACAGCTTTCTGTGCGCGTGCTTCGGGTGTGTGTGTGCGCTCAGAAAACCATATATCAGAAGTTTAGACTGATAATGCTTTAAAACACATGCAGATCATAAACTCTCATGATGATGAAGAACAGTAATGCCATGTGAGTGCGATAGAGATGATCATCAAAACCAAACAGATGTTTTAGTTTGTGGCAGAGTATCGGAGGCTCGAGCTGTACAGGCTCCGCCCTATTCTGGAAAGGGGGCGGGGTCAGCAGCTCATTTGCATTTAAAGACACATGCATAAAAACAGCATGCTTATCCTACCACTCAAAAATGGGCATTTACAACATTGTATAATAAATGATCTGTGGGGTATTTAGAGCTGAAACTTCACACACATATTACATCTTGTAAAAAAGAGGCATAATAGGTCCCCTTTAAATAATTAATTCATTACAGTGTAGATAGACGGGCATTAACGCATGGACAGACCCAGCTAACAGGGAACACGTAGTTGGACGCTTGAACATTTTGAGTTTACTCGCAGCATGACATTCGCTTCACAACAGACGTGAATTTGCGTCATGGGAGGGGCTTCTGCCAGCGGTTCGTCTCGTTGCGAAATGGCTGACATGGATTGTTTTAAAATACGGCGAATAAGCTCAATTTGCCGGCTTTAGCTAGCTTGTAGTCTCAATAGGGTGAATTCAGGGTGATTGGGACACTTTTTCCAAGTCATCTCAATGCAAAATGTGTCCCAATCACCCTGAAATCACCTTATATATAGCTCAATATATATATAGACTCAAAGGTCTTCAAGGCAACCCGTCAAAATAAAAGTTCAGTTACATTGTTTTTTTTAATTGACAGAATATATTAGGCTACCATTGTAGCCTACAGTAGATTTAGCGCCGTCTCTATGTAATAATAATACGTCTCTACTAATAATAATAATTATGCCTAGATGGTTGATTATTTTTCACTTGATCTTTTTTTTATAAACAAAGTTTACTTTAAAACAGCATACAGCCTTTAAATGTTTATGTATTATTTACTAATAATAATTATCATCATAAATAATAAACTTAATACATTTAATTACATTTTTTAAATGGTTAAATAAAAAAATATATATAAAAAGCATTTAGCTGTGGTACCGAAATTGGTACCGAGTACCATAACATTTTTATGGTATTGGTACCGAATACTGTAATTTTGGTACCGTGACATCTCTAGCTGGCAGCCTTTATTACCCAATTACTGAACTATTGTTTGGAGGAGTACTGTACACTTCAGGTTTGTTCATTCATAGGATCATTTGACTTTTGTAAGACAAGTAAAAAAGAGAAAAAGGTCATTTTATAATGTTCCCATTCAGTCGGTCACTCTCGACGCCACGTCGGAGTACCGACGAATAGGAATCTCGCTCGCGAGAGCCAATCTACTTCGAGTGAAACTAAACGAGCCAATGCACATTGGCATGCAATGATTGCACCAGGTGTTCATGCCACGCACCGCGGGTATAAATGAGACACAGGTGCTTGCATCAAATCAACCTTTTGCTTCGGAGCCGAGTGGTATCTGGTTATGCTAGACATCACTCACCTACTTCGCAGTCCTGACTGGAAGCCTGCCCTTTTGGAAGTGCTCTTTAGTCGGTGTTGGTGTGACGGCACAGCAGCGGGTCGTGTGGTTCTACGATCATCTCTCTTTTGCTCGTGAGAGCAAACACAAGGGCTGTTCTCAGCTGGTTCGGTTCGGAGGGCCGGGTGGAGAATCTTATGTTCCATTTGGTTTCTGTTCCTGGGGCATATGGCAGCCACTGCGGCAGTAACTCCGCTCGGACTGCTTCATATGAGACCGCTTCAGCATTGGCTACATGGCCGAGTCCCGAGATGGGCGTGGCAACGCGGCACTCACCGGGTGAGCGTCACACCGGCCTGCCGCCAATCCTTCAGCCCATGGTCAGACCCCTCGTTCCTTCGGGCCAGAGTGCCCCTGGAACAGGTGCCCAGGCATACTGTGGTTTTCACGGATGCCTCTGCCATGGGCTGGGGAGCCACGTACAATGGGCATGCAGTGTCAGGGGTTTGGACGGGCCCACACCTGCATTGGCACATCAACTGCCTCGAGTTGCTAGCGGTACATCTTGCTCTGAGCTGCCTCAAAGGACGGTTACGGGGCAAAGATGTACTGGTCCGCACGGACAACACTGCGACCGTTGCGTATATCAAACGACAAGGTGGTCTGCACTCCCGTCGCATGTCGCAACTCGCCCGCCATCTCCTCCTCTGGAGTCAGAAGTTTCTGAGGTCGCTTCAGGCCATTCATGACCCTGGTGTGCGCAACTGTGTGACCGACGAGCTTTCACGAGCTGTGCTCCCAGGGGAGTGGCGACTCCACCCCCAGGTGGTCCAGCTGATTTGGAGACAGTTCGGGATGGCACAGGTCGACCTGTTTGCCTCTCCAGTAACGTCCCATTGCCAGTGGTTCTATTCGCTGACCGAGGGCACACTCGGTACGGATGCTCTGGCGCACAGCTGGCCCCAGGGGCTGCGCAAATATGCGTTCCCCCCAGTGAGCCTACTCACACAGACACTGTGCAAGGTCAGGGAGGACGAGGAGCAGGTCCTGCTAGTGGCGCCGTACTGGCCCACCTGGACCTCGTTCCCAGAACTTATGCTCCTCGTGACAGCCCCTCCTTGGCCGATTCCTCTGAGGAAGGATCTTCTAACTCAGAGACGGGGCACCCTGTGGCACCCACGTCCAGACCTGTGGAAGCTTCATGTTTGGCCCCTGGACGGGACGCAGAGGTTCTAGGTGACTTACCCCAAGCGGTAGTTAACACCATCACTTCGGCGTGAGCACCGTCTACAAGACAGGCCTACGCCCTGAAGTGGAACCTGTTCGTCGAGAGGTATTCTTCTCGCCGAGAAGACCCCCGAAGATGCTCGATCGCGTCTGTGCTTTCCTTCCTGCAGCACGGGTTGGAGCGTAGGCTGTCCCCCTCCACCCTCAAAGTCTATGTTGCTGCGATATCCGCCTATCATGACCACGTAGATTGTAAGACGGTTGGTAAGCACGACCTGGTCGTCAGGTTCTTTAGGGGGGCGAGACGGTTAAATCCTCCTCGTCCCCCCTCCATACCCTCTTGGGATCTTACTCGTGCTCCGAGCACTTCAGAATGCCCCATTTGAGCCTTTGCAGTCAGCAGAGCTAAAGCTTCTCTCTATGAAGACTTTGCTGTTGGCTGCATTGGCCTCCATCAAGAGGGTAGGGGACCTGCAGGCATTTTCGGTCAACGATTCGTGCCTAGAGTTCGGGCCGGGCGACGCCCACTTGGTACTAAGAACCCGGCCTGGCTATGTGCCCAAGGTTCCTACCACTCCCATCAGGGACCAGATGGTGAACCTGCAAGCACTGCCCCCGGTGGAGGCAGACCCAGCCCTAGCTTTGCTCTGTCCTGTCCGCGCCCTGCGGATCTACGTGGATAGAACTCAAAGCTTTAGGACCTCAGATCAGCTCTTTGTCTGTCACGAAGGCCAGCAGAAGGGAAATGATGTCTCCAAGCAGAGGATGACCCACTGGATAGTGGATGCCATCACCTTGGCTTACCAAGCACAAGGTGTGCCCTGTCCACTCAGGGTGCGAGCACACTCTACTAGAAGTGTTGCATCCTCCTGGGCGCTGGCACGTGGTGCCTCGCTGTCAGACATCTGTAGAGCTGCGGGCTGGGCGACACCTAACACGTTCGCTAGATTCTATAGCCTACGTGTAGAGCCGGTTTCCTCCTGTGTTCTCACCTCAAACTGGTAGAAACACTGAGGGGCCCCGGCTCTTGTCGGCTTGCTGCGCTATGGCGTTATTTTCTCCAGAAGCAAACTCTGTGAGTCCTCCATCACCCTCGGTGCCGGACGTGGCGGAGCGTCTCACATCAGGCCCCTTGCCGCTGAATCCTTGAGAACCGGTATTGGGCTTGGGTTATATGAGTGACCCTGCGGGGATCCCATATATCTGTCCACGGTCGCTCCTACGGGAAGCCCGTGTCTTTCCCTTGGGAGAGCCTTCCCATCAATGGGATTGAGCCCCCTCTCCCTGTCGCGGGCTACGGCTCAGCCTGTACTCCTACATAACTCCTTCGGGGTACGATGTGGGCTCCGCAGCGTTCCCCTTCAGTAGGGCACGCTTTCCCAGTGTTATCCAATAATCACTGAGTGGGTCATGCGGAACAGCAGTGATGGTCTTCCCGGTGTGAGCCCCGTCTCATCAGGTAAGAGCTCAGGCGGCTCACACAGGGCACTGGAGGGGGGCAGAGGCCATGGCGCTTTGGTAGGTATTCCTATTTGTCGGTACTCCGACGTGGCGCGAAAGTGACCTACTGAATGGGAACGTCTCGGTTACGTATGTAACCCTCGTTCCCTGAAGGGGGGAACGGAGACGCCACGTCCCGTCGCCATGTCCTCTGTACCCTGCTGGGGTGCCGGCTACCTACTCGGCTCCTCAGCAAAAGGCTGATTTGATGCAAGCACCTGTGTCTCATTTATACCCGCGGTGCGTGGCATGAACACCTGGTGCAATCATTGCATGCCAATGTGCATTGGCTCGTTTAGTTTCACTCGAAGTAGATTGGCTCTCGCGAGCGAGATTCCTATTCGTCGGTACTCCGATGTGGCGTCTCCGTTCCCTCCTTCAGGGAACGAGGGTTACATACGTAACCGAGACGTTTTGTTTCATAAAGCAACTTATTTCCAGGCACAGAACACTTATTTTTGGAGAGTTGTTTAACCCTCTGGTGCTCTTCGTTTAGGGGTTGCATTGGTTGTCTTGCATTGGTTGACACCTAAAAATTAAACTTCCTCCACCCCAGTAAAACCAATGCGATTTATTTTTCTTCAATAATATTTTTTCTTTTTAATTTTGTATTTTGAGATGATTTGATGGTATTTTTTAATATTTATGCAATAATGATTGTCTATTTTTGCCATTAAAAATTATACAAAAAAAATATATAATTTTTTTTGGTTTTACATTACTGCAGTAATTCAGGTTAAAATAGAGACTAGGCCTTCAAAATATTTTTTTTTTTTTGAAGGCAGATTAGCCTCCTCTTTTGGAATTATTTAAAAAATCATGCAACCATGTGTGTAATCACTAGAGGTCTCTATGGAGAGGGTTGAGAATTCACTAGTTCTCTTTTGAGAGCCCGATCTCACGAAAATGCGTATAAATAATACGAGTGTGCAATCTCGTGGAATGTATACGGCAAAATGAGTTTTGGCGTGCATATGGTACGCCATTTTTCACGTGTATATGATACGCACTTTATGGCGTATTATACATCCGAACCCCCCACCCCCTACCCTCACCCTACCCAAAAGCGTGTCATATACGCGCCATAAAGTGCATATCATATGCACGCCAAAACTAATTTTGGCGTATACATTCCACGAGATTACACACTCGTACTATTGATACGCATTGTCATGAGATCGTGTTGCTTTTGAACACATTTAATGATTTTTTTGTTGTTGATGGATTTGAATATATATATATATATATATATATAAAATCCATCAACAACAAAAAAATCATTAAATATCATAAAATCATAAAATATATATATATATATATATATATATATATATATATATATATATATATATATATATATAAAAATCTCAAAGACTATTTCTTATAAAGTTTTAGATATTTTTTTGTTTTGTTAGAAATATAAAAAAAATTTCTGTGAATTTGTGTTTTTGCAGATTTCCCATTCATTTCCTGTGGTGGTCATTTTTGACCGAAGAGCGCAAGTGGGAGTATTTTTTTTTTACAATCACTTAGCATGCTCGAATCATGACCCCAATTTTTTTTGTGTGTATTCACAGTCCTAATGCTAGAAAAGTCACCAAGTTTCATATCATTCTGATGAAGCTGTGATTAAAAAGAAATCTAAATGTGGTTCATAGGTTCAGTTTTTCATAGGTGTGTGTGTGTGTGTGTGTGTGTGTGTGTGTGTGTGTGTGTGTGTGTGTGTGTGTGTGTGTGTGTGTGTGTGTGTGTGTGTGTGTGTGTGTGTGTGTGTGTGTGTGTGTGTGTGTGTGTGTGTGTGTGCGTGCGTGTGTGTGTGTGTGTCAATATCACACTCTTGATGTTTTAGAGTGTCACCCCATTACTGCTGTGTGCTTTTTTTCAGCATCATGGCTGATTTGTTGATTGTACACACAAATATTCATAGAATTTTTTTTTTTTTTTCTGTCAATTATAGTTCTTAGAAAGAAAATCGGAATCGGTGCATCTCTAGTCCTGAGAACTTTCAAAAGTAACATTCCTTTGATGTTTGCAAAACGGGATGTTTAAAACATTTAAAAAACTAAACTTTTAGAGAATGTAACGTTTTCATAACTTATGGGAACATTGGCAAAACATAATTTGAACATATTTTTGTTCGCGGAGGAGTCAATGCAACCCTCTGGTTGATCTCATATTATATTTTTTGTATGACTTTTATGTCTTAAGATGTCCTCAAAAAACGTCCCCTTGTGTAACCCGTGTCAGGATCATGTGCCATTGATCTGTTAGGATTGCACTTCTATCGGCAATGCCAGCCCTCCACACCTATTTATTTCCTAATAAGTCATTTGAGTGACAATCTAATCTGGCATTCAGCTCATTCGGAGACCGTCACAGACCCGTGCTCTTGCTCCCATGCGAGAGTAAAAGTGCTGGCGAGTGTCTTTGATGTTCGGGGTGTAGATGGCCGATAGCCCCGTACCAAGGCGCAGCAGCTGCTCAATAAGACAGGTTTTTGAAGCAGGTTCAGTCATCTCAGCATTCTCTGCCTGAACCTCCCTCGATGTTCACTGCGAGGAAAGATAAGACCGATTCAAAGCCTGTACCGGCCTCAGGTCTCTGTGTGTGTTCACAGGCACAAAAGCACATCTGCGGGTGTGTGTACACGGGAGTTCTTACGCATGTTTCCGTGTGTGTTTACTTTGTTTTCAATCAAGTGTACTTTTTTTTCTTCAGTGCTGAATGAAATCCCTTCTGTAAAAGACGTGCACTTTAGCATACTTTTTAAAAGATTACTTTATACAGAAATAATATGCTTTAAAAGAATGTAAGCCTGAATAAATTGGCAAAACTCAGCAATTCGTTACATAAACTTTATATTTCTTGACTTAAAAAAATAATAAGTTGCTGATTTTTTTTATTTTGTACTCATACATTTTATTTGCTCTTAACTTGAAATATTTGAGCGAGCGAATTCATATATTTAACTTAAAATGATCATGCAATCTCAATTTAAATATTTGTTGCAGCGGAAATTTGGTTAGCTTTAACTAGATAATTCAATAAATGCCATCTTTCTAATTAGTAACACAATGCTTTGATAGCATTAGCATTGCATAGCACTTGCTGAATGAGTACAGCAATATAGATCAATACAAAAAACCAACATAACAGAAATCCATTTAAACTAACAGGAAGGGGCCGTCCCCAAACTGTTCCCACAAAGTTTGGAGCATGAAATTGTCCAAAATGTCTTGGTGAAGCATTAAGAGTTCCTTTCACTGGAACTAACCCCTGAAAAACAACACCACCCCATAATCCCCCCTCCACCAAACTTTACTCTTGGCACAATGCAGTCAGGCAAGTCCCGTTCTCCTGGCAACCGCCAAACCCAGACTCGTCCATGGGATTGCCAGACAGAGAAGCGTGATTGGTCACTCAGAGAACACGTCTCCACTGCTCTAGAGTCCAGTGGCGGCGCGCTTTACCCCACTGCATCCCACGCTTTGCATTGCTCTTGGTGATGTAAGGCTTGGATGAGCTGCTCGGCCATGAAAACCCATTCCATGAAGCTCTACACACTGTTCTTGAGCAAATTGCTCCCCAATCGCTTCCACTTTGTTATAATCCCACTAACAGTTGAGCGTGGAATATTTAGTATAATATTTGGACTTATTGCACAGGTGTCCACCGATCACGGCCCCACGCTTGAGTTCTCTGAGCTCCTGAGAGCGGCCCATTCTCTCACTGATGTGTGTAGAAGCGTCTGCAGGCCTAGTGCTTGATTTATACACCTGTGGCCATGAAGGGATTGAACACCTGAATGATTTGGAGGGGCGTCCCAATACTTTTGGCAACATAGTGTAACAGAAACTCTTCTAAACTAAAACATTAGAGACTACTAAATCTCCACCTTAACATTAATCTTGCACAAAAACATTATATAACACTTAATTTTAGCATTTACTCTCCCTTTTGAGTGTCATGTCAAAGCATGCTGGGAAATAGAAGTCCCAAGTTTCAGTCAAATTTAAGTTAGTCTAAATTAAAAGAAACAAGTTCATAAAACTCAAAACAATTCAGATTACTCAAAATGTGTCGGGTTTGTGAAGAAAGTTCCAAATACGTCATTTGACGGAACTCATTTGATTAATTTGAGTTGGCTCTACTCAAACCAGTTAATTATTTTGAGCGTTAGAGTTTACAGTTGAAATCTATTTTGATATTTGATTATTTACAATTAAATGAAAAAGTATAATAATTTAAATGTATATTAAATATAACTTAGAATGTTGAACTTTAGAATGTTTTATTGACCCACTCAAGAAGGAATTCAAAACATCTGTATATGTAATTTCATTATTACTTATTTTGTCTTTGAAATATTGTTAAATTATGCTGCTGAATGAACTCACAATCATTTATGTTCAACTGAAATATACTTTAATTTCATTTCTATTGAATGGATGTAATGTGTTCAAAACATTTGTAATTATGAAGTTATGATATATTAAATATAACAGTTAAAATAATAACTTTCAAGTACTTTAGTATGTCAGTTAACACATCAAAATAAGTGTATCCTACTTTACAGCACAAACAAATATTATTGAAATGCAATGATTTAAAAAGTTGTTTTAAGTAAAACTCAATTTGACATTATTATGAAGTGCACTTGTTAAGTGTACACTTAAGTGGCATTTTATCTAATTAATGTTCAAATAATATAATCTATTTTAAGGTTTATTTATATATATACACACACTCACCTAAAGGATTATTAGGAACACCTGTTCAATTTCTCATTAATGCAATTATCTAATCAACCAATCACATGGCAGTTGCTTCAATGCATTTAGGGGTGTGGTCCTGATCAAGACAATCTCCTGAACTCCAAACTGAATGTCAGAATGGGAAAGAAAGGTGATTTAAGCAATTTTGAGCGTGGCATGGTTGTTGGTGCCAGACGGGCCGGTCTGAGTATTTCACAATCTGCTCAGTTACTGGGATTTTCACGCACAACCATTTCTAGGGTTTACAAAGAATGGTGTGAAAAGGGAAACACATCCAGTATGTGGCAGTCCTGTGGGCCAAAATGCCTTGTTGATGCTAGAGGTCAGAGGAGAATGGGCCGACTGATTCAAGCTGATAGAAGAGCAACTTTGACTGAAATAACCACTCGTTACAACCGAGGTATGCAGCAAAGCATTTGTGAAGCCACAACACGCACAACCTTGAGGCGGATGGGCTACAACAGCAGAAGACCCCACCGGGTACCACTCATCTCCACTACAAATAGGAAAAAGAGGCTACAATTTGCACCAGCTCACCAAAATTGGACAGTTGAAGACTGGAAAAATGTTGCCTGGTCTGATGAGTCTGGATTTCTGTTGAGACATTCAGATGGTAGAATCAGAATTTGGCGTAAACAGAATGAGAACATGGATCCATCATGCCTTGTTACCACTGTGCAGGCTGGTGGTGGTGGTGTAATGGTGTGGGGGATGTTTTCTTGGCACACTTTAGGCCCCTTAGTGCCAATTGGGCATCGTTTAAATGCCACGGCCTACCTGAGCATTGTTTCTGACCATGTCCATCCCTTTATGACCACCATGTGCCCATCCTCTGATGGCTACTTCCAGCAGGATAATGCCCCATGTCACAAAGCTCCAATCATTTCAAATTGGTTTCTTGAACATGACAATGAGTTCACTGGACTAAAATGGCCCCCACAGTCCCCAGATCTCAACCCAATAGAGCATTTTTGGGATGTGGTGGAACGGGAGCTTCGTGCCCTGGATGTGCATCCCACAAATCTCCATCAACTGCAAGATGCTATCCTATCAATATGGGCCAACATTTCTAAAGAATGCTTTCAGCTCCTTGTTGAATCAATGCCACGTAGAATTAAGGCAGTTCTGAAGGCGAACACAGGTCAAACACAGTATTAGTGTGGTGCTCCTAATAATCCTTTAGGTGAGTGTGTATATATATATATATATATTTAAGATTTTAAGTACAAGTGCACATTAAATACAAACACACACACACACACACACACACACACTTACTTTTTCTCATAACATAAACAACATAGTAAAAGTATGACCTTTAAGAACTTTTAAAATATAGTTTTCATTTATTAAAGGGATACTTCACTGCTAGGAAAACAAGCTTTCAATAAAGTTGAAAGGTTAAATAAATAATTAATTTATTTATTCGTGCTACCTTTACTAGATAAAAAATAAAAATAAAAAAAGACTGTTGCCTGAGGCCACTCCCACAAGTCTGCTCTCTGCAATTCTCAATATATATGCTGCCACTTGGTAATATTATAAGAAAACATGGAATTAATTTCCACTGTTATGCTGATGACACTCAATTATATATTTCATCACGACCGGATGAAAACGCTAAATTATCTAAACTGACAGCGTGTGTTGAAGATATTAAATACTGGATGACGTGTAATTTTCTGCTATTAAATTCAGATAAAACGGAGGTATTACTTATTGGTCCAAAAAACTGCCCACAAAACCTCTCACAATACAATTTTACCTTGGAAGGATGTCCTGTCACTTTATCCACTACAGTAAAAGACCTGGGTGTTATATTAGACCGCAACCTGACATTCGAAAATCATATTTCATATGTTACAAGAACGGCATTTTTCCACCTTAGAAACATTGCGTAGCTACGTAACATGCTATCTATTCCTGATGCAGAAAAGTTAGTTCATGCATTCATGACCTCGAGATTAGATTACTGTAATGCTTTATTAGCTGGTTGTCCTGCATCCTCAATAAACAAACTACAGTTAGTCCAAAACGCAGCTGCTAGAGTTCGATTCCCAGGGAAAGCAAGAACTGACAAAATGTGTACCTTGAATGCAATGTAAGTCGCTTTGGGTAAAAGCGTCTGCCAAATGCATAAATGTAAATGTAAAAAAAGCTTCGTGCCCTGGATGTGCATCCCACAAATCTCCATCAACTGCAAGATGCTATCCTATCAATATGGGCCAACATTTCTAAAGAATGCGTTCAGCACCTTGTTGAATCAATGCCACGTAGAATTAAGGCAGTTCTGAAGGCGAACACAGGTCAAACACAGTATTAGTGTGGTGCTCCTAATAATCCTTTAGGTGAGTGTGTATATATATATATATATTTAAGATTTTAAGTACAAGTGCACATTAAATACAAACACACACACACACACACACACACACACACACACACACACACTTACTTTTTCTCATAACATAAACAACATAGTAAAAGTATGACCTTTAAGAACTTTTAAAATATAGTTTTCATTTATTAAAGGGATACTTCACTGCTAGGAAAACAAGCTTTCAATAAAGTTGAAAGGTTAAATAAATAATTTATTTATTTATTCGTGCTACCTTTACTAGATAAAAAATAAAAATAAAAAAAGACTGTTGCCTGAGGCCACTCCCACAAGTCTGCTATGATATGCTCACCAGAGTCAAATACCACCTTGCTTTAGAAGGACATACTTTTTAACAAACTTTTTTTTTTGTTCAATCGACTTGTATTGTTCACAGGTGCAAGAATTCAAAGGGGATTGAGTTACTTTTACAGTGAAGGATCCCGCATGTTGAAGGCAGTGGCCAAAGGCTGCAAAGAATCAATGGAGAGAACGCTGTTGTCTCCACTTCAAAAGGGATGACGATGAACACAGGCCAAGATCCTGAAATCACATACTTCCCTACTATATAGTAGGTGAAAAACAGTATGTGACAAGAGAATCGCAGGACTGATGGACCCTTTACTATCCCATGAGGCCAAGGGAGAGGATTTGTAATCTATATCTTATATCTGAATATATATTTAGAAGAGGTAGGAGAGAGAAATGATTCAGAGTTGCCTGCATGGAAGCACAACTGCACAACATATTCATTTTAACACATTAAAACCACACACGTCCCATGGGTGGTTCTGGCTTCTGTAACTTCTGAAGATGTTACTCTTTTAATATATGCATTGAATCAAACGAGTACACGTCCCATACAACGTCTTTATGTTTGCGGTACTGACTGATTCCTGCGCAGGTCATTATTTGGATCCTGCTCATGAATTCTTCATATGGAGCAATACTGCCGATGAAATATGGATGAACACGGACTAATGGCAGGAATGTAAGAAGGAAATAATATACTTTAACTGTTGTTTCTCAACTCCATTGAAATCTGGGTAGCGTTATTAAATATTGTTTTCTCGCTTGGATTAATTGGTTGTGCTTATAATATCCTCATCCCAAGTCTCTTTGGATAGTGGCATCTGCTAAATGAATGAATGCAAAATGTAAATGTCTTTTAATCTTCATCGTGCAGCTCGTGATGAACCACGAACCATCACTCGCTCGCAACATCCCAACTCTCTGAACTTAATTAGAAGAAAATGTGGAACGCAATCGGTAATGTCAACGAAATTTGCTCATATAATTGGAGTGTTACATAGAACAATGTAAAATTACTCTTCAGCCGTTTGTATGTGAATCCTGTGGATGCAATTCACTAGGAATGAATGTCAGCATACCAGAATCACTAAAGCTATAAGAGCACAAAACACAGCTTTCTTCTAGTATTGGGAAGTTTGGATCACTTTACTGACTCGGATCTTTGAATCTCATTCAGCAAAATGAACACATCTTTTTTCAAGTAATTTCTTTCATTTCAGCAGAATCTAATTAAAAGTAAAATTTTCCAACACATTTAGTACTTTTGGAATAAAAAAAAAAAACTATAAGCTAATGCAGCCATGGCCAAACTTTGAGAAAGAAATGATTAATTAATTGCTTAGCTTGCTTCAGGCTATGTGTGCAGTCTGTTAGTTCACCTTACCTTACCTCCCGATCCAAATCGTTCTTTCTTTTGTCACTTCACATTCAATCACGTCTGTTCCCTGGAAAGATTAGTTCACCTCTCGTGTCTTCGGGTTCGAGCCGTTAGTTCCGTCATTATGTCTGATCTGGGCCGTGACAGCCTCATATGCAATACATGTGTCTGGAAACAGAAAAGATTAGTTCATCTCTCGAGTAGTCGGGTTCGAGTCATTCGTTCATCAAGTCCCAGCCCCATAGGCAAGGCCAGAGCCGTTGAAAGTTACGACTCTTCCATAGACTTCCATAGGAACTGAGGAATGCTGAAGTAAAGTGTGTCATGGAGTGACCAATAGTTCCAGCACTGAACCCCATTCATTTCAGTGTATGCCAAGCACACTCTCTGGCAAATTGATGAAATTACTGCATATTTTGAGATTTTATGGTATTAGTTGACCTCTCAGGAATATTAACAGAAGTGGTATTTTATGAAGAGCGTTATAGTTAATGTTTATTTTTATACAATAGATGGTTAGACTCGAACTGCGGTTAGATAACGTAAGATAACGTAGATAACGTCTCAATACTAGTTCTACTCGATCTTAGTGCTGCGTTCGATACTATAGATCATAAAATACTCATAGATCGACTTCAAAATTATACTGGTGTTCAGGGACAGGCATTAAACTGGTTTAGATCGTACTTATCAGACCGCTACCATTTTGTCTGTCTAAATGGGGAAAAATCCAAGATGATGTCAGTAGACTATGGGGTGCCGCAAGGATCCGTGTTAGGCCCTCTGCTATTCTCAATATATATGCTGCCACTTGGTAATATTATAAGAAAACATGGAATTAATTTCCACTGTTATGCTGATGACACTCAATTATATATTTCATCACGACCGGATGATAACGCTAAATTATCTAAACTGACAGCGTGTGTTGAAGATATTAAATACTGGATGACGTGTAATTTTCTGCTATTAAATTCAGATAAAACGGAGGTATTACTTATTGGTCCAAAAAACTGCCCACAAAACCTCTCACAATACAATTTTACCTTGGAAGGATGTCCTGTCACTTTATCCACTACAGTAAAAGACCTGGGTGTTATATTAGACTGCAACCTGACATTCGAAAATCATATTTCATATGTTACAAGAACGGCATTTTTCCACCTTAGAAACATTGCGTAGCTACGTAACATGCTATCTATTCCTGATGCAGAAAAGTTAGTTCATGCATTCATGACCTCGAGATTAGATTACTAATGCTTTATTAGCTGGTTGTCCTGCATCCTCAATAAACAAACTACAGTTAGTCCAAAACGCAGCTGCTAGAGTTCTTACTAGGTCAAGAAAATATGATCATATAACACCAATTTTATCATCTCTACATTGGTTACCTATTAAGTTCCGTATAAATTACAAAGTACTGCTACTGACCTATAAAGCCCTAAATGGTTTAGCTCCAGTGTATCTAACGGATCTTCTATCGCTCTACAATCCATCGCGCTCTTTAAGGTCACTAAACTCTAGGCTTCTGGTCATTCCTAGGATATCTAAGTCCACTAAAGGAGGGAGGGCTTTTTCACATTTGGCTCCTAAACTCTGGAACAGTCTTCCTGATATTGTTTGAGGTTCAGACTCGCTGTCCCAGTTTAAAACTAGATTAAAGACGCATCTCTTTAGCCAAGCATTCACATTATAATTACCCTTTATACTACAGTTAAATCGGAACAAAAGCATTAATATAATATTCTGAACAGCAGCTACGGTAATTATTTCCCATCTGCTTTTCTGTTGTTATCTTGGGACACTAGTCCCGAGGTAAATAGTTCGTCAGCTCCAGTTTGTATCCAGCCTCTCATGGAGACATCGGATGCCCCAACACCTGTGATGAGACGACTCCACGCCTGTGAAGAGACGACTCAACGCCAACGTTGTTATGGCCTAAATTAATACACGATTGATTAACTTTTTCGAACATTATTATTTAACATTGTCTTTCTAACATTTTTACTGTTCAACTATGAAATGTACTTTCTGTAAAGCTGCTTTGAAACAATGTGTATTGTGAAAAGCGCTATACAAATAAATTTGAATTGAATTGAATTGAACGTGAGCAGCACTATATCCAAATGCTATCTGTCATATTTCAACAGTTTTTAGTCTCTCTGAGATCTTTCTGTCGAATGCGTTTCAATGAAGTAGCCTATTCAAGGAATAACTTATGACGCCGAATAACGCCTGGATAAAGAGAATTGAATTAAATTGGTTGCCCTGTTTTTTTTAAACACCATTTAAAACTTATGTATTGGTTTAAATTCTGTATATGCTAGAATCATTCATTTATATTCACCTGTTTTGTATGCTAATGTGAGTATCATAAAATAACATTTGGACTTTAACAACATTTAAATTATAAAAGAAATGACCACTATAACCAGTAGATGGCGGAAGAGGAACGCTTATTGGCTCAGACATTTGTTCTCTTTTTTTGAATGAATTTTTATAAATTATCAAATCAATATTACAGCATTAAAATATCTATTTTTGTTACTTTATTTGTACTTAAGTGTTAAATATATAGGCTAATTGTAGGGAAAAACAAAAACTTCTGTCTAAACTTCACAATAAATCTTTATTTAAATTGCCTCTGTGCTTTGTTTGTTATGATGAGAGGATTTGTAGAACTAAGTAACACCAGTTACTGTATTTGTAACACCAGTGCGGGCTCGGCAGAAGCGCATATCAACCTTAAAGGGGAGGGGGGGGGGGGGGGGTCGGGGGCTCGTGAGCACCCTTCTGAGACCTAAAATGACAAATGGGACACCCTGCTGTCTCATGGACTTAACGGACATGCGCACGCAGCGGCCATTTTAAGTCCACAAGACCGAAAGTGCACATGAAGTGTGGCATTTGGGACAGGGCCAATTTGTCATTTTAGGTCCCCCCCTCGCTTTGAGGTCAATATGCACTTCTGCCGAGCCCGCACTGGTGTGGGTTACGCAGCGGACTTCTTCCCGGCAGTCAAAGCGGCATTACGTTGTGAAAGTGCGGACTCAGAGGAAGACTGTGAGGGTTTAGGGTGCCATTTGGGACAGGGCCTTAGTTCGATGATCCCAGCCTAAAAATAACTTATGAAAGAAAGAAAGATAAAAGAGAAAGGGAAACAAAATAAACCCCCAAAAACAATACAAAACACACATGAAATGTAACAACTATACTCAAGTCTTCTGAAGGCACACGAAAGCTGAGAATGGACTGAAATTTTTGCTGTTATACACAAATATCCTCCCCTCCGCCGGAGCTCTCAAATCTCATTTGTGCAGAAGATTATCAGTGAATACTGATTTAAATCTCATCTGTTCCTCACACAAATCCGCAAGAGCAGCTTGAGTGGATTAGATTCTCTAAAACCCATTAAACCGATGCATTCTGATGATCCCATTCAGTCCTGATTAAAATTGTAATTTCACAGGTTCTCGTTAACATTTACACACATTCTGACGCACAAACACACTCTCATGTAGAAAACCGTGATGTTAACAGTCCCTCCATGCAGTCGAAAGACTTACATTGTAATTCACAACATCACAAAAGCTTGTTAGGGCTAATGAAAATAGTGTGGTTGTGTCTTATTGACGGATGACGTTTAAGTAATCGCCCAGATGCTGTCGGTGAAAGAAGAATCGCAATTAGCCGATGTAACCACACAAATCTTTCTGTGCTCATAAAAGTGATAAATATTAATACCCGTATCCCCAGCGCCTCGGATCTTCAAACCAGAACAATTAGCTAAGTGAAGCAACTGCCTGATCGTTTAAGGCAAATTAAGCTGATTTTGTACCTGGTAAAGCAGCGCAATCGTTCCACATTTAACAGAATTCGCCATATGTTTCACATTATGTTTGACCAATGAGCTTCCTCTTTTCGAATGACACAATCCATCAGTGTAATGAAAACGTTACATCTTTGTATTAATGAGCTTGGGATGTGTGTTATGCTCAAAACTCACTCTTGATAACAGTAAGGTCAACCTGAATTTGACTGAATGTCGAGCGGCTAAAAGATATAGATTTACTATAGAGGTCAACCATTAGCAGACCACAGTCCAGATCCACACAAATCTATTTCCATGTGATTATTATATATACAGAATACCTCCATATGCAACAGAGAAGTTGAATGTTATTTCAGTTCTACTTTCTGAAAATTAATTATCATATGCAGTAAAAGACATCAATACTCAAGCACTGTAAAAGGTTTTGCACAAACTCAACTGACTGGCTTCATTCCTGTGTGAGTGTCTCTTCAGACCTTAGAACTGCACATTTTGACCTCCTAACTGAACTCCTTTCCACAAATTGATCATAAATATTAAGTGTAAACAATAGGTTGTCTTGCCCTTGCCCTTGCCCTTGCCCTTGCCCTTGCCCTTGCCCTTGCCCTTGCCCTTGCCCTTGCCCTTGCCCTTGCCCTTGTCCTTGCCCTTGTCCTTGCCCTCGTCCTCGTCCTTGTCCCTGGTTTGTGTTTGTATTATGTTTGATTTTTCCCCCTCGTGGGTTTTGTTTTGTGTTTTATTATTATTTTGTTAAATAAACACCATTTCTTCTGCATTTGAGTCCTCGCCCCTTTTCTGCATACCGTTCGTGACAGAACACACCAGCCATATGAGGAATCAGCAGAAGAAGGACCCAACTTCGACAGGTCCCAGTTCTGGTGGTCCCTGTTCCGGTGGTCCCGAGTCCTGACACTGCCTGGAGGGCTGTGCTGGGGTTTTTCGTGGCGCCAGTCCTACGCGCCTGGGAGGAGCACAGGGCCTCCTCTGGAGATTCATGGCTAGCCCGCGCACTGACTCCGGAGAGGGTTCTGTCCCACGCGCTGAGTCCGGAGAGGGTTCTGTCCCGCGCACCGAGTCCGGAGGGGGTTCCGTCCCGCGAGCCGAGTCCGGAGAGGGACTCGGCAAGTCCGGAGAGGGACTCGACGAGTCCGGAGAGGGACTTCCTGCCCTCCATCTGAATTCCGCGCGTCATCAGAACCACGTGACAGCAAACAAGCTAATACTCTAATAGTTGACATATAGTTGTAGAATGTCTAAAGTGGACTATCAAATAAAGATGCAACCTTTAGTTATTGCAGTCTTTGTTCTCTAGCCCACTAAAGGGACTCCAGATCAATTCAATACTGTAAAATCCTGGCAGTATTTTAAAGTGCAAGCTTTAGCATCTAGATGTGTGATTATGCAATAACTGTGGTGTCCTAAAATAAATACAGTGTCATTTCTCACAGAAGCTAAATATAAAGTTTTTGTGACTAATAGGAACATAAATATCTAACGGGACAAACACATTTACAAGCAAATCTAGCTAAAGCAGCCTTTAAAACCCAATTAAATGTGACTTTGATTTGATGTTTAAAGATATTAAACCAAGTATTGTGAAAAAAAAAAACCTTAAATGTACAATTACAGTTATTGTTAGAGAGCAGAAACTCCCCCGATGTCAATGAATCTAACATGAGCTAACGCTAAACAGACAGACTTCACCATCCAAACGAATCTTCTATCAGCAGAAAAAAAAGAGCTTCTTAAGGTGTAATTGGATGTCTGGAGGAAGCGCAGCTTTTGGTATGAATCACATAAGAGGGTTTGCTGCCTTCACATAAATAAACAAAGCCAGTCTCCTGTGTCTGCCATGGCTCATATATTCAAGCACAGCGAACTGTGATCAATAACCAGAGCCCGCTCTCCATATGAACTAGATAAAAAGCCTCTTGCTACTGGCGTAATGAGGCCTCGGCTCCGTAACCTGTTCCTGATACCCGCGCTGAGGAGGAGCACCAGAGGATGGAGAATGTTGCTGGTGTTTTTAGGAAACATCACTGACTGTGTTCTGCTGGAGGGCAATGGTGCATATACTTTGAGCTGTTTTACTGTAGCACTTTGGAGTATGAGTATGTCCTGTGAGTCTGAATGTGTACAAGAGACACTTAACGACTAAATGACACAACCTGATGACTAGAACTAAAACAAATATATGAAAAAAAAAACAATAATGCAAAGAAAAACCCTTCAGGGGCCGTATTCACAAAACATTTGATCTTACCACTAAGAGTCCTCCTAAATGGCAGTAAAAGTTCTTAGTTACGAGTTTGCTCTTAAAACCTATCGATCATCCTGCACGCTTTTTAAAATCACGATGACTAGAGTTTACCACGTTCTATTGTATTTATTGTGTAAATTTTGACTAGTTGTAGAATTTATAATAGTAATAATAAATAATATAATCAGTTAAGGGAATATATTTTTCACTTAAGATGTATATTACACCTGTGGCCTATTGTAGCTATAGTTTCTAACTGTGTTGCTATTTTTCATAACAAATGTTATAGATAAAAAAAAGAAAGAAAAAAATGAACGTTCGACGTACGTCGGAACTGACCGACGAATTGGGATCTGTTTTCAGAGACCAATCTACTTCGAGTGTATAGAAACGAGCTAATAAACATTGGCATGTGGTTCGCGCATTCCACGCACCGCCCCGCGTAGTGGGTATAAATACGGAAGTGGAAGTACCGCATATCGCTTTCAACTTCGGAGCCGAGCATTATATGTTCCTACGAAGAGTGTTGTTCTACGAGTCAAGAGTAAGAGAGGAAAACTGCCTACCTGCTTCCAGTGTCAGTGTTACGGTGCCTTACAGTAGTGGTCGCGAGCGAAGAGCAAAACAAACAGCTGTTGTCACAGCTCGCTGGGCGTTTTCCTTTGAGTGCTCACAGCAGGCTTGCACCTTTGAACTGCTGTGAGCTGCGGCCATTTCTCCTGTGTGCCTCGGCACTTGTTCAAGCTTGTTTTTTGTCATCTAAAAGAGCAACACGGTTTGACCCTGCGTCTTTTTCAAGATGTCATTCAAACCGTGTGTTTCTGGATGCCGTCGGTATCTATCTCTAGTTGACGGGCACGATCGCTGTCTCACGTGTTTGGGCGTTCAGCACGCTGAGGCTTTCGTGGATGACCATCGCAGTATTTCGGTCTAGGATCCAATACCTCAAAAGGGGTGGAGTCCCATTGCGCATCCCCCCCGATCTAGTGGTCCTTCCACTGCAAAGCAGAGGGCTGCTACTTTGGCTGATGCCTTTGGTGGAGACCTGAGGGTTACAGTGAGGGCACTCCCGCTGGGTCAACAGGCTCCTTGGGCTCCTCCCCCCTCCGCTGTGCCGGTAGAGCTTCCGGAAGAGTCATTGTCCGAGTCTGATCCAGAGCTCACGGCTATGCTTTCCCGGGCCGCCGCAAGTGTTGGGCTTGAGTGGACCCCTCCACCGTGTCACGAACCCTCGCGGCTTGATGATTGGTATCTCGGGACGGACCGTGCTGGTTCTCAGCACCCCGCCCTAGCACCTTTCTTTCCGGAAGTGCATCAGGAGCTCACAACGTCGTGGACGGCGCTCTACAGCACCCGTGCACGATTGACTGACTCCTCCGTCCTCTCTACCCTTGATGTTGGCGTAGCTAAGGGTTACATGGAGGTCCCCCCAGTGGAACGGTTGGTAGCGATGCAACTGTGTCCAAAGACCGCTACCGTCACCCAAGTTTCCCCTCCTGGGCGTGTAGGTTCTCGTCCGGTCTAACGGGCAGAGCCTACACAGCCTGTGGGGAAGCTGCATCATCTTTGCATGCTATGGCGCTCCTGCAGGTCTACCAGGCCAAGGCGCTCAAGGAACTGCACGAGGGTAGTTCTGACCCAGGGGTTATGCAGGAACTGCGTTCCGCAACGGACCTTGCCCTCCGGGCGACGAAAGTCACCGCACACACCCTGGGTCGGGCGATGTCCACACTTGTGGTCCAGGAACGCCACCTGTGGCTGAACGCCCCTGTCTGCCAGGTCGGCCTCTTTGGCGACGCCATCGAGAACTTCGCCCAGCAGTTCTCGGTGGCCCAGAAGCAGACAGAGGCCATTTAGAACACCCTGCCCCGGCGACCCGCTGCTGCCTCCACCCAGTCGCCGACCGCAGCACCTCCGCCTGCACGTCGCCTAGGGCGTCCTCCTGCGGCCACCTCCGCCCCTGCTAAACCCAAGCAGCAGCCTCCACAATCGGGGAAGCAGGGCGCCGGTCGTAAGGGGGGCGCCCAACTTGTGTCGGGGCCCGCAAAGTCTGCAGGCAAGCATAAGGGCAAGTGGCCCTGACACGGGGAGCCCAGGGAGAAGAGGAGCTGCTACAGGGGAGGTGGTGTCCGCACCCCTCCTCCCCCCAGAGGAGGACCGGGGGAGAATGTCTACAATGCTGGTACCGAATACATCCTGCCACTGGCCCTCCGGGGTCCAGCGGTACCCACATTCTCAATAAAAGAGCAGTTTCCTCCCTCCCTGAGCTCCAAGAGGGACAGGTTGGCAGTGTGCAACGCCCTGGGGCCTTGCCACTCCTTTCCTCCCCTCTCACCCCTCGCCAGGGGGCAGCAGTGTGGGCACCGAGGACACCCCCGGGCCTTCTCACCCACACTCTGCCCCACCTGGAGTACTCAGACAACACTCCGGGCCGCCCCCGGGCCTCCAGAGTCGGGTCTGAGTGCTCCACCTCGCTGCCTCACCCCGGGTACGTCTGTGGTGCCGTTGGTCCTGCTTGTTCGGTCTCTGGGGCCTGGCTAGGTCTCCCCAGACCGTCACGCTGGCTCATCCATACCATCAGACTCGGCTTTGTGATTCAATTCGCACGCCGGCCTCCCAAGTACAAGGGCATCCTCTTCACCTCCGTGCGGAGCAGCGATGCCCATGTCTTGCGGTCCGAGATCGATGTCCTGCTGGCGTAGGGCGCGATCGAGCCGGTTCCTCCTGCCGATATGAGGTCGGGGTTCTACAGCCCCTACTTCATTGTACCCAAGAAAGGGCGTGGGTTAAGACCAATCTTGGACCTGCGCATTCTGAATCGGGCCCTGCACAAGCTTCCGTTCAAAATGTTAACGCAGAAGCGCATTTTCCAGTGCATCCATCCCCAAGATTGGTTCCCAGCGATCGACCTGAAGGATGCGTACTTTCATGTCTCTATCCTTCCTCGGCACAGACCGTTCCTACACTTTGCGTTCCAGGGGAGGGCATGTCAGTACAAAGTCTTGCCCTTCGGGCTGTCCCTGTCACCTCGTGTCTTCACGAAAGTCATCGAGGCAGCCATTGTTCCGCTCAGAGAATGCGGCGTTCGAATACTCAATGACTGGCTCATACTGGCTCAGTCTCTGGATCAGTTGTGCGAACACAGAGCCTGTTGGGACTTCGGGCCAACCGAGAGAAGAGCAAACTCTGCCCTGCGCAGAGGATCTCTTATCTCGGTATGGAGCAGGATTCAGTCAGCCGGACTGCGCGCCTCACTCCAGAGCGTGTCCGGTCAGTGTTGAACTGCTTGAATACGTTCAAAGGCAGGACAGCGGTCCCACTGAAATTCTTTCAGAGACTCCTGGGGCATATGGCATCCGCAGCCGCGGTAACGCCGCTGGGGTTGCTTCATATGAGACCACTTCAACGCTGGTTACACGACCGAGTCCCGAGATGGGCGTGGCAGTGGGGTCAGTACTGGGTCTCAGTTACTCCTTACTGTCGCCAAACCTTCAAACCATGGTCAGACCCCTCGTTTCTCCGGGCCGGAGTGTCCTTAGAACAGGTGTCCAGGCATGCTGTGGTCTTCACGGATGCCTCATCCACAGGCTGGGGGGCCACGTACAATGGGCACGCAGTTTCGGGTCTGTGGACAGGGCCCCAACTGCGTTGGCATACCAATTGCCTAGAGTTACTGGCGGTACGTCTTGCCCTGGCCCGGTTCAAGAAACCGCTTCGGGACAAGCACATACTGGTCCGTTCGGACAGCACTGCGGCCGTTGCGTACATCAACCGACAGGGTGGTCTACGCTCCCGTTGCATGCTCTGGCTCGCCCGCCATCTCCTCCTGTGGAATCAGAAGTTTGTGAGGTCACTTCGTGCCATTCACATACCAGGTGCTCTGAACCAGACAGCCGACGGGCTCTCTCGTCAGTCGACACCTACGGGTGAATGGGGACTCCACCCCCGGAGTGTCCAGCTGATATGGGACCACTTTGCAGTTACACAGGTAGACCTGTTCGCTTCTCCGGAGTCGACCCATTGCCAGTGGTACTATTCCCTGACCGGGTTGTACCTTAGGCACAGATGCACTGGCGCACAGCTGGCCCCGGGACCTACGCAAATATGCGTTTCCCCCAGTGAGCCTTCTCGCACAGACTCTGTGCAAGGTCAGGGAGGACGAGGAGCAGGTCTTGTTAGTTGCGCCTACTCACACTCCTCGCGACAGCCCCTCCCTGGCCGATCCCCCTGTGGAAGGACCTTCTTTCTAAGGGGCGGGGCACTCTATGGCACCCGCGTCCAGACCTCTGGAATCTCCATGTCTGGTCCCTGGACGGGACGCGGAGGTTCTAGGTGGCCTGCCACATACAGTGGTAGACACCATCGCTTCAGCTAGAGCCCCCTCTACGAGGCGTCTCTATTCCCTGAAATGGAACCTGTTCGTTGAGTGGTGTTCTTCCTGCCGGGAAGACCCCCAGAAGTGTTCGATTAATGTTGTGCTTTCCTTCCTGCAGGATGGGTTGGAGCGAAGACTGTCTCCCTCCATCCTCAAAGTGTACGTTGCAGCAATAGCGGCGTAAATCCTTAGGTAAGCACTACTTAATCGTCAGGTTCCTCAGAGGTGTGAGGAGACTGAATCCTCCTCGTTCAACCTCGTTACCCTCTTGGGACTTAGCCCTGGTGCTTAGAGCACTCCAGGGTCCACCATTTGAGCCTTTGCAGTCAGTTGAGCTAAAAATCCTGTCCATGAGGACCAAGTTCTCCTGACCGCATTGCCCTCAATCAAGAGGGTAGGGGACCTGCATGCACTTTCGGTCGACGAATCATGCCTAGAATTCGGGCCAGCCAACTCTCACGTTGTCTCCGCCTGGATATGTGCCCAAGGTTCCTACCACTCCCTTTCGGGACCAGGTGGTGAACCTGCAAGCGCTGCCTTTAGCCCTAGCTTTGTTATGTCCCGTCCGTGCTCTCCGCGCTTACGTTGACCGGACTCAGAGCTTCAGATCCTCACAGCAGCTCTTCGTCTGTTATGGAGGCCAGAAGAAGGGAAAGGCTGTCTCCAATCAGAGGTTTGCCCACTGGATAGTGGACGCCATCGACTTGGCTTACCAGTCCCAAGACGTGCCTTGCCCGTTCAGGGTGCGAGCGCACTCCACAAGGAGCGTAGCTTCATCCTGGGCGCTGGCTCAAGGCGCCTCGCTGACAGACATATGGAGAGCTGCGGGCTGGGCGACACCTAACACGTTCGCTAGATTTTATAGCCTCTGTGTAGAGCCGGTATCTTCCCGCATCCTCGCCCCCAGTGGCCAGTAGCACTAAGTACCCGTTCTAGTGTTGGCTTGCAACGCCACTCCTGCCCTCTGGGCCGGATAAGTGCGTCTATTTGCTCCAGTTGAGTTCCCCGGAAACGGCTAACCCTGTGAGTTCCTCCGTCACCCCTTCGGTGTCAGACGTTGCGGACCGTCTGACGCTAGGCCTGCACCCATATGCTTGTGGAACGTGTGTGTAGGCTGGGTTCCATATGTTGCGGTCCCATAACGGCTATCCCATATGTGTATTTTCCACGGTATCAGCTACCCTACTCGGCTAGCCCCGTGTCTTTCCCTGGGACCAGGTTGGGTCCACCCCAGAGACTTCCATATGTTGCACTACCCTGATCTAGTGTTAAAGCGGAATTTCCCTGAATTTTACATATTTGGAATGAAATGCTGTTTTGTGTGGGAGAAGAACATATGTCTGGGCAAAATGCAGACCGGGGGAAGCAAATCTGGGCAACACAAACCCTGCCATCATTTTAGAGCTACGGTTAGCATCAAGCTACATAACACAATTTAAAAGATTAAAATTACAATTTCACTCAAAATGTCACTTTAGAGCACCATTGAGTGTTTGTATTGGCTTCCTGACGTGATATAATGGGGATTTCATTCATATGGTGATGTTAAAACATGTTATTTTTAGCATTTTATATGGAGCTAATCGCTACACCTGCTAGCAGTTATAATGAAAACATCCATTATTGATGTAAAATAGCCGAAATCACATGAAAGATCACAAAAACCTTAGGCCATAGTTATCGTGTGTTTATTAGCGTCTTAGATCACGCGTAGAAATGTAAATTGGTTCGTTCTTCACAGAGACAGAATAAGAAATTTTAAACACAGAAGAGCGTCATGAAGGAGGGCTGAATCGAGCACGTAAGATGATTGACAGCAGTAGAGAACGAATGAGCGCATGATGACTCCTATCTGACGCAAATCAGGAAGAGGAGAGACAGAGAGAGCTGTGTACATGGTTCAGCGGAATGGAGATCGGACAATTCAGTGAGATCAACCCAGTTTTATCATAAACAGTGGTCAAATATCTAAGATGGAGTCTTTAATCTGTCTAATGATACTGAGTTTGTCCAGATTAAGTTAGAGTGTGATGTTTTAACGAGCAGTGAATGTTGAACGACAGTAATCTGGGGCCGTCTGCGATCTTTGACTGCAAAGGGGTTAAGGGAATTTGGCCTTTGTGTTTCCTCATATTTACACTTTAGTCATGGCTGGACAAATTCAAGCTTCTAGTCCAGAAAATGCTGAAACAGCATAAATATGAATGGGAATATACTTCAGAATTATTCTACTCATAAGAATTTCTAGGGATGCTAATAATTGTGGCCAACATGCATTGGAGAAACGCATTTATTTCATAATGTCAAAAATTGGGTGAAATATTTTAATTATATAAAGGTATTATACATTGCATTAATAAAGTACTAGTAGAGATAAATGCAATGCTC
Organism: Romanogobio albipinnatus; assembly: GCA_023566225.1. Taxonomy (NCBI): domain Eukaryota; kingdom Metazoa; phylum Chordata; class Actinopteri; order Cypriniformes; family Gobionidae; genus Romanogobio; species Romanogobio albipinnatus. Next base: position 68,925,312 of record CM042242.1, on the reverse strand, counting down.
TATTAGTGTAAGATCATTCATGTAATCCTCTACCTCCTCCCAAATAACAGTATCAGAAATGAAAATAGATATTATATTATGTTTTGACTGTCAAGTATTATTATTATTATTATTAGGGTCCAAGCACCAAAGGTACGTAGTAACCTATTGAAATCGCTAGCGTTCCCATTATTATTAATCTTCTTCCTTCTTCCGCCATGGGAGTCTATGGCAGCCCATAGAACCGCTTTTGGGAAAGTTATGAAATTTGGCACACAGACAGAGGACAGTGTGAAAGGTCACCATAGCAAATTTGGAGTCTATAAAACAATCCCTCTAGCACCACCACCAGTTCAAAGTTTGACTCATGTTTAATAACTTTTGAACCCTAAGGGCTAGAAACAAAATTCCAAAACTGTTCCCGCCATTTTTTATTTTCCGAAAAAACTATTGTGAACTCGTCCTAGACAGTTTGTCCAATTTGCACGAAAATTTAACCAGATTCATCTTCAGGTGCTGCCAATAAAATGTTATGGAATTCAAGTTGATTTGTCAAATCGTTTTCGATAAACGCGCAAACACATTTTACGGAGTGGTTGCAAAAATACACTTAAGGCTCTATCTCCGCAACGCTTTATTGTATTCAAACCAAACTTGGTACATGTTGTCACAATCATTGCCTGAGGCAATATGCAGCGTTTCGGCGCAGCGCCACCTACTGGTCCAGAGATATGAAAGATTTATATTTTTGCTTATAACTTCTAAACCTAATCATAAAAGTGGTCTCGTTAGATTCAGGATGGCATGCCGGGTCGTCTGATATCCAATTTTACCATATCGGTCATTTTGGCTGTCGGCCATTTTGAATTATGTGCTAAAATGCTGTATTTTATGAACACATAAACAGATTTTTACGAAACTCGGTATGGGTCATCAGCACGATGCCCTGAAGGAGCCTGAGAAGTTTTGAAACAGCACCACCTAGTGGATTCTTTTGTCAAACGCTTATAACTTTGGGTGTGATTGGCTTATCTTCATGGGAGTAACTTTTTTTGTCTCCTGAATCCTTGCTGAGTCCAACGATACCAGACTTGCTAGGTTTGGGCGTATGGTTTGTGCAGCGTTGTAATTTAGCAAAAAAAAAAACGTTAGCTGATATCTTTGAAACCGCTAGTCCGATTGAGACGAAACCAGCGCCAGAAGTTCGAAAACATAGGTCGATAGCTATACGCTAATGCCAAAATGTCAAAATATTGATAGTAAGGGGGAGTAAAATCCAAGTCAGGTGTCAGTCATTTTTTTTAACGTGTTTTTTCATATAAATGTCTAGCCTGTGCTACACTGAGCAATGTACACGGTCTCAGGATCTCAGGCTCTTATTGCGCTTCTCGACTCTTCATGACCTATCGCTTCATGTTCTCCCATGTTGTAAGTCGCTTTGGATAAAAGCGTCTGCTAAATGCATAAATGTAAATGTAAATGTATAACTCCAAAACTAAATTAGATATTTTCACCAAAATTGACACACACATGTATGGACTCACTCTGAAGACACCTAAAAAATTGTAGTATTGTGCCTCTTGGTTGCGCTATAATAGAACAAAACATGAAATTCCCATAGACTACAATACATTTTTCAGCCTTTTTGCATAAAATCATCTTTAATTTTGTGAAAACAAAGCTTTTTTTTGTAAGCCTTCAACCGACAGTATAGAATATTTTCAGTAATATTCTCTCTTTCTCTCTCTCTAAATGTATAGAGTATATTTTACCCGGCCCTCATCTGTATATTGGCTGAAAAAGTAGCACAAATTGCGTGCTGGGATTGCCTTATTCATACAAGAAAGCAATGTTGCCTTAGAATTTGACCCAAGATCTTATCCCCATGAATCTTAACTCTAAATGTTTTTGTCTGATGCCTGAAAATGCTGCCGCGGTCCCTTATTAGAGTTGGGAATAGAGTTTGCGTGTGCAAGAGAGAATCTGTTATGGGAGTTTCATCCCGTATAATGGTAATTTATTTAAAGTCTCTGGGATTTGTTTGCCAGTCAGCATAACTGTTCTTGAAATCTTTCAGGACACTAAATGTCTCTTATTCACTCGTGGTCCTCTTCGGGGCCATTTGTACTCACTCTGCTGTCTGTGTAGTTGACACGGCACTACAGTACTTGACATCAGGGACCATGCTGTATATTGGACCATGTAAAAATACATAAATAGTTGACATAAATATAACGTCGACCTGCAGCGTTTCTTGTGTGTTGTTGAGGAGAGCATGTTACTTTACTAAGTGGTCAGATGCATCATTTTCACCTGCCGGATCCTAAACCGGTGAAAAAACACGGATGCATTGAAGGAGGAACCAGAGCCATTTCTCCAGAGCAGATAGCAGAAGATCGCAGAGAAATAATCAACAAAGTAGCTCATCACTATATACAATAAACATGACAGTAATTTACCATAATGTGAATATTTCTTTAAAGAATGCAAATATACACCGATAAGGCATAACGTTATGACATTATTGATATTGTGTTGGTCCCCCTTTCGCTGACCCATCGAGGCATGGACTCCACTAGACCCCTGAGGGTGTGCTGTGGTATCAGGCACCAAGATGTTAGCAGCAGATCCTTTAAGTCCTGTAAGTTGTGAGGTGGGGCCTCCATGGATCGGACTTGTTTGTTCAGCACATCCCACAGATGCTCGATTGGATTGAGATCTGGGGAATGTGGAGGCCGAGTCAACGTCTCAAACTCGTTGTTGTGCTCCTCAAAGCATTCCTGAAGCATTTGTGCTTTGTGGCGGCGCATTATCTGCTGAAAGAGCCACAGCCACAGGGAATACCGTTTCCATGAAAGACTGGACATGGTCTCAGCAATGCTTAGGTAGGCGGTACGTGTCAAAGTAACTTCCACATGGATGGAGGACCCAAGGTTTCCCAGAAGAACATTGCCCAAAACATCACTGCCTCTATCCGCCACGCCTTCTTCCCATAATGCACCTGGTGCCATGTGTTCCCCAGGTAAGCCACGCACACACACCCGGCCATCCACGTGATGTAGAAGAACACGTGATCATCAGACCAGGCCACCTTCTTCCATTGCTCCGTGGTCCAGTTCTGATGCTCACGTGCCACTGTTGGTGCTTTGGGCGGTGGACAGGGGTCAGCATGGGCACCCTGACTGGTCAGCGGCTGTGCCGCCCCATACGCAACAAACTGAGATGCTCTGTGTATTCTGACCCCTTTCTATCAGAACCAGCATTAACTTCTTGAGCAGTTTGAGCTCCAGTAACTCGTCTGTTTGATCGGACCACACGGGCCAGCCTTCGCTCCCCACGTGCATCAATGAGCCTCGGCCGCCCATGACCCTGTGGCCGGTTCTCCACTGGTCCTTCCTTGGAGCACTTTTGATAGAGACTGACCACTGCAGACCGGGAACACCCCACAAGAGCTGCAGTTTTGGAGATGCTCTGACCCAGTCGTCTAGCCGTCACAATCTGGCCCTTGTCAAACTCGCTCAAATCCTTACACTTGCCCATTTTTCCTGCTTCTAGTTTCCCTTTGTTTTTCATAACTTGCAGTTTGTGTCCTTGTTGTTTGTGTCCTTGTTGCTTTAATTCCATTATAGAAAACAAACCGAAAACCATTGTAATTATTACTCAAGTTTATGGAAATGTTGGGGTTTTTCAGAATGCACTGACAGGGGCCCCTGTCAGTTTAGGATCAGCACTGACTAAATCATTAAATCCGATATATCAATAGCGCACTAACAGTATTTGCTGCTTAAGCACAGTATTAAAACAAAAGCAAAGGAGGGACGCATCCCGCCATTCAACCTACACCCAAAAATAAAAACACTATTTTCCTCTTGTATTTCCACTGATTTAAAGCGGCTTATAATCAGGAGATTATCTACTGCATCATTCTGTCTTCCAGGATGTTTGTTTCTCCTCTGGTCTCCTTTTGGGATACATTTCCTTTTGTGCAATGTGTCTTGTTTGGTTCTCGGAGCATCTGTCAAATCTCACCCGGGATTAGAAGCGCTGTTTATGTACACACACAGCATGCTCAGAGATTTCTTCAGGCTTTTTCTTCTTCAATTATTTATTTTTTTTCCTCCACTTCAGGCTGTTATAGATGATGGCCAGTGTTTGAGAAGCAGCTGGAGAACATTACCATCGTCCATGGATCACAGGAACAGACCACATGGCAAATGACCGTGTGGCGTTAAAGCGTGATGATGTCTTAAAATTGCATGAATGAAAGAGGAAGGGTTGAAACGTTTGCTTTGACCTTGAGGACGGATTGGTTTGGTCTAGGATTTGCGACAATGCTGAACTGTTTATATACTGTTTCCACTTGCTTTATAAATATACATTTGTATTTTCTTAAAACTTGCATTTTGGCTCTTTGCAGATGGTTTCATCAGTCTTGCCAGATGATACATCAGCTCTAATGGTGGCAATTATAAAACAATACAGAAAGAAAATGATCGTTTTGACTGAAGCATCACTTTATTTCCCAGCAGTGCTGGCACATGGATTTCAGTTAACACAGTGAGAACAGATAAACACATTTTCCTATTAGAATACACAGATAATGTTTATTTTACCCGAAAATGTCACTCCTATCCTTTCTTTCTTTTGTGGAGCACTCCACAAAAGACTCCTTTTTATTGAAACAAACAGTCACTAGATGCTGTCAAGCTCCAGAAATGAACATATCAAACACATCTGAAGTTCACATCATGATCGTAGTTGTGATGTTGTTATGTAAGGGCTTATTAAAGTACACTTATTTTGATGTGTCGTCTAACATACTAAATCACATTTAAAACACTTGACTAAAATGTAGTGAGCCATTCAATACTACATTTAAAGTTAATATATTTTACTAAATTGCAACTTCATCATTACAAATGTGTCATTAGAAATATATTGAAATACACAGTTTTGGTTACACTTTATTTTCCGTGTGAAATCCTACATGCAATGTTATAATAATTAACTACAGTACATAGGCCTACTAGTGTTAGGATTAGAGTTTTGTTTGGGGTTAGTTGCATGTAATTCTGTATGATTTATAGTTATTACTACAGTAACCACATGCAACGTGACAAGGACACTGTAAAACCAAGCGTTAGCAAATAACGTATGAATTGAGGATATTTTAGCTTGTCATTCGGCATTAGCTAAAAACAATGTTATTTTAAAATGGCATAAATATGTACTTAAGTCCTACTTACAGTAAGTGAATAATGAGCTAAATGCATTTAATACTCATTTAAACTATAAAGCATTTTCATCTAGTTTTATTTAACAAAATAATTTAATTAAAGGGGTGATGAATTGAGAAATCAACTTTCCTTTGAGCCTTTGGTATATAAAAGTATATATGGTATATGTGGTGATATAAGAATATCCTGCAAGTTTCAGAGCTGAAAACGTCCTTGTTTGTCAAAGTAAAGCTTTTATAGACACCAGGCCCAGAAAACGAGAGATCTCAGAATTTGTCGACCACTGACGTATTAGGATGCAGAAGCACCGTCTCAAGCCCCGCCCACCGACCCCTGGAGCTAAACATGCCGGTTCCAGCTCACGTGCGTAAGACATTGCGTTAGTTCACTTCATTTCACCGCGGATTTGTTTGTAAACAAGACACAGGTCGAGACTGGATTTGCAGACATATTGAGATTAAAAGACAATGCTGTGCTTCTATATTGGATCCGACAGGAACGCTGCAACACACTTATGTGAGTAAAACATGTTTTTATATGTGTTAGTATTGCATTGTTACAGATCGTTTGATATCTATTGATTACATACTTTAGCACATGGTCACAGGCTGGAGAAGGTGTTATTGGTTCATTCGGGATCAGACTCAGACTTGTAACGCGAGTGCTCGCAAAGCCCAACGTCCCGGGGCTCTGTGCTTTTCAGACGGGCTATAGTGAAATAACATTCCTTTCTTGCGTGTGTGCGTGTGCGTGTGTGTGTGTGTGTACGGTTTGCGGTTATATTCACTGATCGGGTGAGCCAAGTAATACAGAAATAACATTCCAATCAATCGCGGCTGGATTTGCGAGTCCTGTGAACGTTTCCCCAGACACTTTTAAAACAATTCCTCACGTGTACTGAAGGGAGCTGAAGCTCATTAAATATGCAAATCTTATCCAATCCTAGCCGTGGGCGTTTACTTCCAAGTCTTCAGTGCGGCACGCCCATCAAAACCGACCGTTTCTTCAGAGAACCTCAAAACCAAGGTAGAAAATAGCCTATTACTGATTCATTATGATGTTTCTGAATGTAAAAACCATGCGAACGTCATAAGTTGACCTCAGACAACAGTATAACAAATTTTGACCCCTTTGAAAAAACATGACACCTTAAAGTGTTTGAAAACATTAGGCATTCGTTTGCACTTATGCATATACTTTTAAAGTATATCATTTATCTAATAAGTGTACTCAAGTGTTCTTTTTCACAAGGGTTAGAGTAGAACAGAACTGTTAGATTCAAAGTCAAAATTGTCTAATGCTAGTGTCTGGTATAGCACCTCCCCATACTTGCTAAAACAAACAGAAATAGAAAGGCATCATCTACTCGTTCCGATCTCTTTCAGGTCAGCCAGGGACTCTAAAAGGAACCAGTGGAAAAACTTCTGTCCTCGCCTCTCTCTGCAGAATCTCAAAGCATCGCTTTAACACACTGGATCAAAGGTCAAATGACTCTAATAGCATTTTAAAGATACTCGCCGTCTCTATCACGAACAATGAAAATAAGTTATGACCCATAATTTCTCCGCTGGCTACTTTATGATAGAGTTGTGGATTTTGGAAGTGACGCTTCACACCAACTTTAATATTTCATTTTCTGGGAAAGACTTGCATGGCATTTTCCCTCGTCAATTTACCTTTGATAGATGTAATAGTAGAGCATAGCACAGAAATATACATTCAAACAAGCACACTGCGTTTTTAATACAGGCTCATTAGAAAACCTGCCTGTGGCAACATTTCTGAACGTTATTACGTTGCTTTTCGTATGTTTTGCGTCACTTTTAAAGTGAAATGTTAGTTTACAAACCATGCACTTTGGTAAAAGTGTGTTGAGCTCCTTACTGTCACAGTCATGTTTAGTTTGCCTTATTGTGGACTTTAAAGGGATAGTTCACCCAAAAATGAAAATTAGCCCATGATTTACTCACCCTCAAGTCATCCGAGGTGTAAATTACATTCTTCTTTCAGACAGTTATATTAAAGGTCCCGTTCTTCGTGTTCTTTTGAAGCTTTGATTGTGTTTACAGTGTGCAATATAACATGTGTTCATGTTTCGCGTGTAAAAAAAAACAGTATTTTTAACACAATGTACTTATCTGTACACCGCTGTTTTCACTGTCCTAAAAACGGCTGATGAGTTCCTTTATTCTATGAAGTCCCTCCTTCAGAAATACGTAACGAGTTCTGATTGTGCCAGCGGTTCCTGTGTTGTGATTTGACCGCATCTTAGCAAACGTGGCACGGTTCCTGTGTTGTGATTGGACAGCAGCTTAGCGCACGTGGAAAGGTCACGCCTCTTAACGGAAGATAAATGCGCTTAATGATCTCTACAGCGTCCCTGGGAAAGCCAAACAAAGGTGATTTGACTCCGGGATGAAAATAACAGCGTCTCGACGACATGCGACCGTCCTCTTCTCCACGTGGGACAGCAACAAGACCACGCCCCCTTTTTTCGCGTATTCTTGTGGGCGGAGGTTAGTCTGTTCTACTGTTCTACTGACGTCATTAATGAAGGAAGTACCAGGATGTAGTCCAAGCCAGCCGTTCGCTGTAGGCTTTGAAAGGGAACTTCTGTTAAATAAAATATCTCGCTTGGCATTGAACTTTATAATTTTACAGGTATTATTTATGCTCTAACAGCAACATTACACACTAACTAAAGTTTGAACAGTGGGATCACGAAGAACGGGACCTTTAAAAATGTTCTGGCTAATCCAAGCTTTAGTTGCTGTGTTTTTGAAGTCCATAAAAAAATGCATCTGTCCATCAAATAACTGCTCCACGCAGCTCCGGGTGTTAATAAAGGCCTTCTGAAGCGAATCAATGCGTTTGTGTAAGAAAAATATTCATATTTAAAACTTTATTTCATTTTTTTTTTATGGCTCTGCATCAGCCGTCCCCGCGCCATCACTTCCGGCGAATAAGGGCAAAATACCGGCGCAATCATAGATATATACATAGATTCCTCATTAGTGCCTGCACGGATCGGTCGAATGAGGCATCTCGGTATATATATCTTTGTTTACGCCAGTATTTTGACCTTATTCACCAGAAGTTATGGCGCTGGGAATACTAGATGACATTCATCTGGTAAGAGGTTAAAAAAATAACAAATACTGTTGGGTTTCTCGCAGAAACTGATGGTTTCGTGTCTTAAGACATCAATGTGTCGCCACGAGCCGCATGGTTTAATACGGATTCGTATGTCTGTGTGTTTCTCATTGCTCTCATACTCTAAAATATCCATTGACATCATTATACGACTATCACACTGCAACGGTTGGAGTTAAAAATCTTAATTTGTGTTCTACTGAAGAAACAAAGACACCTACATCTTGGATGCCCTGGGGGTAAGCAGATAAACATCAACATTTTGTTTTTGGGTGAACTATCCCTTTAAGGCTGTATCCGAAACCTGGAAAATGCTGCCTTCGGAGGACACATTTCAAGGTAGGAAGGCACCAAGGCACGTCCGAATCTAATGTTAGCTTCACTTCCTGTCTCCTGAGATCCCTTTATCTGATCGAGTTTTGAAGGCAGCATATTTGTATCCTTCGCTGCCTTTGATATCCCACAATCCTGTGCGTTCCATTCTGTGACAGTTGATCTGGGGAAAAAAGATGGCGTCCGAAAGTTGCTTTTGCTGATCAGTTTGTGTGTAAATGTACATTTTTTACCAACATTTTCTACTTCTGATGTCATTTCTAGCGAGAAATAACTAATGTAGTAGTTAAATAGTTGTTTAGTTCTCACCAAAGCTCTCTATTTTGCTGTAGATCATTAAACTGATACACTGCCTAAGAAGTCTGGCCGAAATTAGTTTTGTGCGGTGCCTTCAAGCACAAACACTGCCTTACAAGCCATTGTCTGATAAGGCAGCGAGGCAACGAGTCAGTGCCTAGGTTTTCGGACGCAGCCCATATGTCTATGGTTTTGGCAAGCACGTAAATACTGTCTCTCTTCTTCTTCTGTGTGACGAGCAAAGATATCCATAATAAAGGCTAGATGTCTTACGGCGGAGTCTCTAACATCATCACCGGTGGCCATCTTGTCACAGGCAAGGCTCTGTGGTGCCTGATGTAAGGCGAGTGATCTGCATGAACACAAATACTCTTATCTCGCTGAAATCTTTACAAATTTACAAATGGTTTGGTTTCTTACAAATGTTATTAACGTGGCTATAATTATGGATGCTTATACAAATTATGAATATTTTTTCATAAGTATGCAGTGTCATAACTACATATCTGACGTTTATAACAAACCAAACAGTTTGAAAATTGGTAGAAAATTTAGCAAGTCATGGTTATTTAAAACAATGTTACGAGTGAGCGAGCTGACTGGGACAAGATGGCCGCCAGGTGCGGACGTCGACCTCCATTGGCCAGCAGCGCGGACGAGACATCTAGCCTTTATTATGTTTATCTATAGTCAGAAGTGTAAAGTGCCAGCACCACCTTGTGTACCGGGAGCGCCATCTACTGAATGTGCACGTTCACTCGGCGTGTGAAAATCACTTGGGTGTGAACACTCAAGAAGCGCCTAAGTTTGTTTCCATGTTCAGGTCACATGTGTTCCTTTGTATCAGTTTCCTGCCACTTGTCTGTTTCCTTGGTTACCCTCGTTAGTTAAGTTCTGTTCAGCTGTGTTTAGTTAATTATCTTGTTTCGGTCTACTATATAGTTCCACACTTTTCACTCAGTCTTTGTCCGGTATCCGTTATGCTATGTTGTGTTGACCCTGTAATTAAACTTATAATGTAATTAGATTGAGTCTTCACCTTCCTACCGGCACACGACTGTGACTCTTACATTGTACTGTGCAAGCAAATAAGTCTTCATTAATGCATCATCTGAAAATTGGGTAAAGAGATATCGCTGTATCTTTACACAGATTGGCTTTCTGTATTGACATGGAAATTGTGAATGTGTGAGAAGCCATTTTAAAGGTAATGATGTTCTTGTCAAAATGAAACACATCTGGTCTCATTCAGTCTTGCAGAACAGGACTTAATTGGTATGCTAGGCTGGCACCTTAGATTTAATCAAAATCATATACCAAAATACTTGACAAATCTAAAAATACCAGCAGAAAAGATCCAAATCTTCCCAATTCAATCCCAGGAGTTATAATTCAATATCAGTGGCTGGGATTTATTAGATTACAATGTCAGCACTCGGAGGGTTTAATATGTCACAGTTGGTTTTGGGATTGGTTCACGCTTATGTTTTCATGTCTTTTATTTAGTCATTTTGCCTCAGTCATGTTTCCTGGTTCTTGTCATGTGACCTCCTTGCCCTTATGTGATAATAGGCTTGTTCGACTTCACCCAGCGATGCGCAGACCGATCGGCGGCTGACTTGAAGCAGTGCATGCCGGTTAGAAATTTTGTCCGACTTGAGGCAGCGCCGACGCCACGTGACAGTGACGTATGTCAACAAAGTGCCGCGAGAGCGATTCGAGAGCAGTCGGCTGATACAGCCGGTGCAGTTTCTACAGAGCAGCTGCAGGAGGCTACACGGACTCTGATGACGACACAGCTGTTCCTCGATTGGCTGGATTCACCGCATGACAGCGATCACGTGTGTTTCGTGTTTATTCTGAAACCTTCAGCTCCCTAATGCGCACAAATCTGTTTTTTATAACAGCAAAACCTCCTTTCATGTAGTCGCGATGTTATATTGTCATGTTTATCAAAATAAAACTGATTAAAAACGTAAACCCCACTTCATTGATAGTGTAGGATTATATGTTGATCTTTATTCTTGTACAAACACACGCTGTATTAAGCAGTGCATAAAGTATTACATGACAATAATGTCTCTGAAACATCTGTGTATTGCCAAATATTGTATTTATTTCACTTCAGCTGATAAAGTATGCAAACACAGCGCGAGCGTCACTACGGGAAGCAGAAAGTGTCCGACTTCACGTCTCCGTTTGCAGCTCCTCCCCGCCTGCATGCGGCTACTCTCGCCGATCAGTTGAATCCGGCCGCAGCCGATGTCGAACACACCTCTTATGTGATCATGTCATGTGCTTCCCTAGTTTCAGTTCCCTTCTCTGTGTCATGTTCTCATTGGTTAGTCTAGTCATGTGTCCATAGTCCTCTTTAGGCTTGTTGGACTTCATACAGCGATGCGTAAACCGATCGGCGGCTGACTTGAAGCAGTGCATGCCGGTTAGAAATTTTCAATCAAGAATAATCAAAATAAATAAATAAATTGATTCTCATCTCAGGGGGACATGAGGGGGGAAAGTACCATAATTTGAATATACTACCGGGTTTCTACTGATACAGCTTAATGCCAGTGTTAATTTCGTTGACAAATAATTTTCGTCATAATTTTCGTCAACAACCTTTTTTCACTGACGAAAACGAGACGATAACTAAATAAAAACTAGTGTTGGATAACAAAAACTATAACGAAAATCAACTGTCATTTTCGTCAACAAATAAAAACGAGACGAAAATGTTAGGGAGGGACGATTAGGGAAGAGATCCAGTCAGAACTGATGTCCTGTGTAACAGATGCGCACATTTGATTTGAACGTGCTGATCTACAGGCTCACACATCCCCAATCCAGCGCTCCAGAGCGGCTCACAATCAATCAATAACACACATTTATGCCAGGCCATTGTTTATGAACTAATGCTGATGAATAAGGGCAATGTTTACTTTACGATGTTTATATAGTAATGTGTTTTAGACGGTTGTAACAACGCATATCTTATCTCCTCATCTGAACTTGAATGAGCTCCTGCAACTGCAATAGTAAGGCGATATTTCAAAATAAGAGTCCTGGTGTATTTCCAGCTGGTTTATAATTAAAAGTCACGCATTATATATATGTTTTTGCTTACACAATAAACTGTTATTTCATTCCCATTTATTTCATAGTCAGGAGGAAAGACCAGTATTTGACACATATTCAATAAAGTATCAGGGTTATAATAGTTCACTAAAACCATTAAAAAAATCTTTGTTACTTGAAATTAAATAAATGTTAACTGAAATAAAAAAAAGAAAAAATAAACAAACTTATTTGAAGCTTTAGCTTAACATGATATACTGACTAAAACAGAAATACAAAGTTATAAAAACTATATAGATGTTTTTAAAAACAAACAAAAAAGTGAATCGAGCTCTCTTTTGTGTATTTTTAATGTCAAAAACAAAATTATGTCAAAATGTCAATTCAAGTGACAGCCGGTTATGTAACGCTTAAATGCTTAATGTATTACAATTGAACTAAACTCATTAGATTTTAGTCGACTAAAACTAGACTAAAACAAAAAAAAAATTCAGGTGACTAAAATATGACTAAAACTAAATGGCATTTTAGTCAAAAGACTATGACTAAAACTAAATCAAAATATGCTGTCAAAATGAACACTGCTTAATGCTAAATCGCTGTAGTAACCCTTTAAGCATGGAAGCACTTTTACCACAGAACTGCTCTTCTGCTCCATTCACACCAAATGCGAATAGAGTGTCAAAATCGCATCTACCGTGTCTAGTTGGATGCTTGAACATTTTGAATCCATTTGCGAACTGGGAACAGCGAATTGGACGCATGTATCAATTGAGCGTTTGAAGCTAAATAAGTTCAAGTTCAAGGCGCTCCAGGAGAAATATGTCATAAAACACCACTCTGCCTCTTTTCATTTTCATTAAAAATATATATTAAACATTAATAGCCGCACAAATGTGGTCCAGGCAACTCCTACATTATCTTCACTGCATGTATATTTAAATATCCTTCAAATATAAAGTTATGAAACTTCTCTTTGCCCTCACGCAAAATGATTTGGCAGACAACAAATGATGATTCTTGAGAGCAAAGATCGGCCGTTAGATCCACACAAGACGAACCACTACAGGACATCAGAGCCAGCGGCAGACGCCAGAAGGACTGGCCAAGGAAAGGCTGCTCTCGCCGGGGTTAATGAGCACTGAGCGCCCAGTGATCGCCTGGAGCTCACAACTCCAAAAACACCAGATTATTTTTTTTAAATAGGCGCTCTCTTTATAAATAAACCACAGATTTGAGCTTTAAACAACTACATTCTCACCTGAAAAAGTCTTAAAACTACATTTAGTGACACAATAGTAGTATTTTTAAATTATGCGGGGTTTCTCATCACGTCACATCACCACGTGACAGCAGCGAGCAGGCTCCTGATTGGTTAACGTTTAGTACCCTTCAATTGTGGTAAAATTGCTGAAATGTGCAGCCTTGATTGACTTATATTTTTTCATAAAATGGCGTCAATAATGCAATAATATTTATACAGCAATCTTCAATATATAGTTACTATGTATTATACGAATATTTGCATAAGCAATCTTCATTGAAGTAATACAGTTCAATAGTCCAACTATAGTTTCTAAACAACTTTTCCACATTATTATAGAATTCATATACAACATAGTTCACAAGTGTACATGGAAGTGTTAGCTTAAGTTCTGCCAGGAAGACTTAATACTCTTAATAGTCACTTATTACCTTCATCTCTATCCAATCACGTCTTCATACTTTCTGTATAATTGAGTTTGCAGATGCCGACGCGACAACACTTGCTCGCATTCACCACTATTCCAACGATACCCCAATCGTCTGCGATTACTCAGACTCTGATGACGAGTTAGTGCTGCCCTCTCCTCTTCCAACACGGCGCAGTGCTCGCCTCCAACGGCCATGGGCAACGTGGTCTATGGAGGACATGCACAGTACTCTGGAATCAGCCGGCATTCCCATCAGCCAAGGTCTGTCCAGAGAGGATCTCCTTCTTCTCACCCAAAATACTCTAGGTAATCCACCCGAGTCTGTCTCTGATATTGCGACTCCTTCAATGTCTGGCCACTCAAAACAAGCCGGTAGAAAGAGAACAGTCATCGTCACCTCATCCCGTTAAAAGAATTACATTGCAAGCTCGGGCACCCGTTCATCCGGATATCACAGAGCCCGACGGAGTTAACACTCAACTCCTCCAAGCGGTTCAAAGCCTCTCCCAAACCAAGGAATCAAGGATGTCAAAATTCGAACACTCTGCTGCTACCTCCAATGGCCCAAATCCAGCTATTAACTTCGCCGTAACTCCTCAATTTTGTCCTCCTGCCAGCGGATTAAGCGATCCCCGGGCTTCGCTTCTACTTCTTCAGCCCCCCTAACTCTTCAACAACCAGCTCAGACACCATTTCAGGATGTTCCTGCTCCAACTGAAACTCCATCCTTTAACCTTTCAACAGTAACTCCTGCCCAGACATTCGGTAGGCGTTTTGTCTCTCCAGCTGCTGCTACGGTATCTCCTCACATCAGAACAAAAATCATCAAAGGTAAGGATATAAACCTTGCTTCACTTCTGCTTCCCTCGCCTGCTGCTGACAGGAAGGTGGTTGACTGTGGTGACGTTAAAACTTCCAATCCAAGATTACAACGGAATCTTACATTCGCAGAATTCGTCATTGCTTTCAGCATATTCAGAGATATTCTGTGTCAGGCTTTCCCAGATCGAAGGGAAGAGTTGGATTTAGCCATGATGGCTGACTTTAATCAGCGATACGGAGGTACATTATTCTACGAATATCATAAATCATTCTCTGCCAAATCAGCTTCCTTTATTTCGCTTTTTAACTCCAGACTAGACTGGTCTGTGACTGACACCGAACTGCTCGTTCGCCATTTCGGCGGTGCAAAAACGCTGGCTTGTAACATTTGTAGTGCTCACGGACACTCAGCGTCTTTCTGCCCCAAAGCATTTAACAAACAAGAGCTGTACGCTGTCCAAGGTGCTGATAACGTAAGGCTTCCACAAGAAAACAGGAAACGCTACATCTCAGGAAACAGAGGCGCTATTATCTGTAATAACTTGAATGAATCTGTCTGTTCTTTCTCTCATTGTAAATAGCAACACATTTGCAGTTGCCCACGCCGGTACGAACCTCTAATTCAAGGAAAAGCCCCAATTCGGAGAAAATTCCAAAAAGCCACCCTTCTACTCCTATTAATGTTCCTAATCTCTCTAGCTACCTCTCCTCTCACCCTGATCCGACTTTTGTCGACTATCTAATCACCGGTCTTTCTCAAGGGTTCGGGTGGGCATCCTTTCCAATCTCACCACCTCCTTCATAGCTAAAAATCTGCAATCAGCCATTACTGAACCAGATGTGGTTTCTGATCTACTAGAGAAAGAGGTAAATAAAGGTTACATCATTGGCCCTTTTGCTTCCCCTCCTTTTTTGCCTTTCAGCATTAATTCTATCGGCGTTGCTACACGGAAATACTCCGGTAAAAAACGTCTGATCTTTGATATGTCTTCCCCTCATTCCGCCTACACAGCGAGTGTGAACGAATGCATACCTTTAGCACCTTTCTCTCTACTGTACGCCTCGGTTGACAATGCTATTCATTTAATTAAGATAGCCGAGCAAGGTGCTTGGCTAGCTAAATTTGATATAACAGATGCTTTTAAAACTATGCCAATCCATCCCTCCGACTGGCCACTTTTTGGCGTTAAATGGGATTCAAAATTCTATTTTGCTGTTAGGCTTACATTCGGGTGTAGAAGTAGCCCTCATATTTTTAATAGCCTTTCTGAAGCGATGTGCTCGATCTTGCTGAATGTCAGCAGGCTTCCCTTCATTCTGCATTTGCTCGACGACTTTCTGTTAATCGACTTTCCATCTCCCCAATCTTCAGTTCTAGACATACTCAAATGTATCTTTAGTGATGTCGGCATTCCCCTCTCTGCCGAGAAAACCTTGGGACTCTCTACTTCTTTAGAATTTCTCGGGATTTCTCTGGATTCTGTTCTAATTCAAGCTTCCCTTTCCCCCGAAAAGCTTGCAAGGATCAGGTCTTTCTTGGAATTTTTTCTCTCCTTACATTCTATATCAAAGCGCGATTTGCTTTCGCTACTCGGTCACCTAAATTTCGCCATGAGAATAATTCCTCAAGGCAGGGCTTTCATCTCACGGTTGTTAACTCTGGCCCATTCCGTGGAAAAGCTAGCGATCAGATTCAACTAGACGAAGGCTGCTTGTCCGACATTCAGTTCTGGAAAAGATTGCTTAACGATTGGAACGGTATTTCTTTTTTTTACAACAATGATTTTGAATCATCGCTCCAACTTCATTTATTCACCGACGCGGCCCCTTCCATCGGGTTCAGGGGGTTCTTCCAAGGGCAGTGGTTTGCATAAAAATGACCAAACGATTTTCCTAAAACAGCATCTGACTCCGTTTCATCCGCACTTTACAAGATATATCCTATAGCCGTAGCCAGCGTCATCTGGGGCCCAGAGTGGTCACGTAAACGTATCACGATACTCTGCGATAACGAAGCCACAGTCGCCATCATTAATAAAGGCATATCATCTTGCCATTCGATTATGCCTTTCCTGAGACGGTTAATTTGGCAATCTGTTGTTTTTAACTTCATTATCAAAGCTGAACACATACCCGGCCACTGCAATGTTATTGCACTCTCTCGGTTTCGATTTCAGACGTTCAGGCAGCTGTGCCCCTCAGCCAACCAGGATCCTTCAACCTGCCCTCCCTTAGGAGACATAATACTAAATTAAACGACCTGCTCACGTCAGCTAGTCATTACATTTCTAAAGGCGTTGCTCCCTCTACACTTAAAGCCTATACGTCTGCATGGTCCGCTTTTCTAATGTTTTGCTTCTCCTTCCAAATTTCTGTTTTTCCTATTCTTATTTCGACAGTTTGCTCCTTTCTCGTCTTTAATTTCGAAAATCGTAATCATAAAATCTCTTCTATTTGCAGACTCCTTGCCGGCATCCAATTCTACGCTAAATATTATAATCCTAATTTCCAAAGCCTTTTTTCCGATTCTTCTGTTCGATTGCTACTTAATGGGTTAGCTAAATCCTCCAGCAAAATAGCAGATAAACAGACAAAGATTAATTAATTCTGTCCGCAATGGCCTTCTTTCCACTTACCTTAATATTCTTCTAGAGGCAGTGTTTTTATCTGCCTTTTACGGGTTATTGCGTCCAGGGGAATTCACTTCAGAAACTAATAAATTCGATCCTGCCCGCGGCATTTCTTTTTCCGATCTTCGATTTGGACCTAAATTCTTCACACTCTTTCTTAAGCACTCCAAAACTGATGCTCAAGGTTCCGGTGTTACCCTAACGTTCTCAAAAATCAATAATAACTTCTGTCCCTTTACAGCTATGGTTACATTTCTTAAAATCCGGCCTAGAACTTCCAAATACGCACCGTTATTTATATTACCTAACGGAGCACCCCTTTCCAAGGCTTGTTTCAGAACTGATCTAACCACTGCTATCAAAAGCTGCAGTCTATCCCCCTCTCTCTATACCGGCCATTCATTCAGAATCGGGGCAGCTATAACAGCTGCAGAACGAGGAATCTCTACATCAGCGATTAAGATCATGGGCAGATGTTCCTCAGCATTTGAATCATACATCAGACCCGATTCAAAAATCATTCTCGAAGCTCAGCAAGCTCTTCAGTAACATCAGGTAAATTTTATGCAATTACTGGTGGTGGTTTTACTGGCGGTTATGGCTTGCGTGACCTCGTCTCTCATTTTAAAAAAAAGGCCCGTCTATGTTGGCCTAACGCACCTATATCGGTTCGGTCTATCGAGGCCTGTCTACGTCTGGCCTAACGTGGCTATATCTGTCGGTCTATCGAGGCCTATCTACGTCTGGCCTAACGTGGCTATATCTGTCGGTCTATCGAGACCTGTCTACGTCTGGCCTAACGTGGCTATATCTATTCGGACTATCGAGGCCTGTCTACGTCTGGCCTAACGTGGCTATATCTGTTCGCACTATCGAGGCCTGTCTACGTCAGGCCTAACGTGGCTATATCTGTCGGTCTATCGAGGCCTGTCTACGTCTGGCCTAACGTGGCTATATCTGTTCGCACTATCGAGGCCTGTCTACGTCAGGCCTAACGTGGCTATATCTGTTTGGTCTATTGAGGCCTGTCTACGTCAGGCCTAACGTGGCTATATCTGTTCGGACTATCGAGGCCTGTCTACGTCCGGCCTAACGTGGCTATATCTGTTCGGACTATCGAGGCCTGTCTACGTCCGGCCTAATGTGGCTATATCTGTCTGGACTATCGAGGCCTGTCTACGTCCGGCCTAACGTGGGAATCTTTATCTTGATATTTCCTCTTTATTCTACTGCTAAATATAACTTACTCATCACCATAAATTGTTTAAAAATTGCCTATCACGTTAAATTTGACATCGTTAGCTTTTAATCTAAATCACCATCACACGTTAGCATTTCGCTAGCCTGTTAGCTTGTCATCTCTGCACCCGGGTCTCCTGCTCTCTGAGTTCATTAGTTGGATTAGTAAATAGTGTCCAGCATACGATTGTGGTAAGTGGTAAATTGGATTAATCAACAAATACGGTAAGTCATGTCTTCTCCTGTCATTATCACTTGCACTTCATGCTGCATGTTTAGTATAGGCTTCTCCGCTGGCGAACAGGGCTTCACATGTGATAAATGTAAGGAGATAGTTAGGCTGACGGAGAAGATTTCAGAATTAGAAACACGCATCCATACTTTATCTGAGAGTAGTGAGAATGTAACAGCTTTAGACACTGATTTGGATGTGAATAGCTTAGTGAACTCTGTACATTCTTCGGTTCCGGCTGCAGGGCCCTCGCAGCAGGGCAACTGGGTGACAGTGAGGCAGCATAGTCGCAGACCAAAAAACCGCTTTTCCGTTCCGGTTAGAACATCAAACAGGTTCTCCCCTCTCAGTGAAGCACCCACTGAGTGTCCTGTTGAAAGTGCCCTAGTCATTGGCGATTCTATTACACGGAATGTGAAGATACCAGCCACCATAGTCACTTGTTTACCGGGAGCCAGAGCGCCTGACATCAAAGCAAATTTAAAAGTGCTGGCTAAAGCTAATCGTAAATTCTCTAAGATTATTATTCACGTCGGCACTAATGATGTTCGACTTCGCCAGTCGGAGATCACCAAAATTAACATTAAAGAGGTGTGTGAACTCGCTAGTACGATGTCAGAGGCTGTTTATTGTTCTGGTCCGCTCCCCGTTAGAAGGAGTGATGAGATAGTTAGCAGGCTATCATCACTCAATGGCTGGTTGTCTAAGTGGTGTCTGCAAAATAACATAGGGTTCATAGACAATTGGAAAAGTTTTTGGGGCAGACCTGACCTGTTGAAGAAGGATGGCATCCATCCCTCCTGGGGTGGTGCCGCTCTTCTCTCTAGTAATTTGGCACATAGTCTTAGAGCTAAACCTTGACTCACTAGGGCCAAGGTCAGGAAGCAGACAAACTGGCTAAACCGACCGTCTGCTAGCTGTCTCACGTCACCGGAGTCAGATAAATCCCAGCACATAGAGACTCTTTCACCGAGATATTATCATATAGAGACTGTGTCTGTTCCCCGAATTAGTAAATACAAAAAAACA
The DNA here is from genome assembly GCA_023566225.1 of Romanogobio albipinnatus. Taxonomy (NCBI): domain Eukaryota; kingdom Metazoa; phylum Chordata; class Actinopteri; order Cypriniformes; family Gobionidae; genus Romanogobio; species Romanogobio albipinnatus. The sequence goes on along the minus strand of CM042242.1, from coordinate 68,905,592 downwards.
TCAAAACCATTCAACAGTAAAAATTTAATTGATGTCCAACAAATAAACAAAAGAAATAATACAGATGAACAATTGATAAAGCTTGGGTTGCTGAATATTAGATCCCTTTCCCCAAAAGCGCTTATTGTTAATGATATTATTAAAGATAATAATCTTGATGTGCTGTGTTTGACAGAAACCTGGCTAAAACCTGACGACTACATTACCTTAAATGAGTCCACCCCCCAAGATTATTGTTATAAACATGAGCCGCGTCTGAAAGGTAAAGGGGGAGGGGTTGCTGTAATTTATAATAATATCTTCAGTATTACTCAGAAGTCTAGTTTCAAATATAATTCCTTCGAAGTTTTGGTGCTTTATGTAACGCTATGTAGTGTACATGACAAAACCCGTTCAACATTGGTGTTAGCTACTGTATACAGGCCACCAGGGCATAATACAGACTTTATCAAAGAATTTGCTGACTTTCTATCAGAATTAGTACTGGCCGTAGATAAAGTACTAATTGTTGGTGATTTTAATATCCATGTAGACAACGAAAAAGACGTATTAGGATTAGCATTTAAAGATACACTAAACTCTATTGGAGTTAGGCAACACGTGTCAGGACCCACTCATCGCCATAATCATACTTTAGACCTAATATTGTCACATGGAATTAATGTTGATACCGTTGAAATTCTGCAGCAGAGCGATGACATCTCAGATCATTACTTAGTATCTTGTATACTTAATTTAGCTAAAGTTGCAAAGCCGCCCCCTCGTTTAAAAAATGGCAGGACAATCACTGCCGCTACTAAAGATTGCTTTTTAAATACTCTTCCTCATCAGTATCATCTCCTCAGCAACCCAGATAGCATAGAAGAACTCGATGTTGCAACAGAAACTATTGACTCTCTCTTTTCCAGTACTTTAGACACAGTTGCTCCTCTGCGCTTAAAGAAGATTAAAGAAAATAGTCCAACGCCGTGGTACAACGAGCACACCCGGGCCCTTAAAACAGCAGCCAGAAAAATGGAGCGCAGCTGGAAGAAAACAAAACTAGAGGTCTTTCGAAATTCGTGGAAAGAGCACATGATCGCATACAGAAAGGCCGTAAAAACTGCTAGATCCGCTTATTTCTCAACTCTCTTGGAAGAAAACAAACACAACCCAAGGTATTTATTCGATACAGTGGCTAAATTAACCAAAAATAAAGCTTCAACTTCTGATGATTGTAAACAGCACAGCAGTAATGACTTTATGAACTTCTTCACATGTAAAATTGATAATATTAGGAAGAAAATTTTAACCATGCAGCCGTCTACTACAGTATCACATCAGACAGAGCATTGTAGTGTCACTGAGGAAAAATTACAATCATTCACTGCTATAGGAGAAGAAGAATTGGCTAAACTCGTTAAATCATCAAAATCAACAACATGTATGCTTGACCCTGTACCGACTAGGCTATTAAAAGAGATGCTACCAGAGGTCATAGATCCTCTTCTTAATATCATTAATTAATCTTTGTCATTAGGATATGTACCGAAAACTTTTAAGTTGGCTATTATTAAACCACTTATTAAAAAACCGCAACTTGATCCTACAGAATTAGTCAATTATAGACCAATCTCAAATCTACCCTTTCTGTCAAAAATACTTGAAAAGGCAGTGTCTTCACAATTATGTTCCTTTTTAGAAAGAAATGGTATCTGTGAGGATTTCCAGTCAGGATTTAGACCGTATCATAGTACTGAGACTGCTCTCATCAGAGTTACAAATGATTTACTCTTATCATCCGATCGTGGCTGTATCTCTCTATTAGTGTTACTCGATCTTAGCGCTGCATTTGATACCATCGACCACAACATTCTTTTGAATAGACTCGAAAATTATGTAGGTATTAGTGGAATTGCTTTATCATGGTTTAAATCATACCTATGCGACCGTTATCAGTTTGTAGCAGTAAATGAAGAGATGTCACACCGATCGCAAGTTCAGTATGGAGTACCACAAGGCTCAGTGCTAGGACCGCTACTCTTCACCCTGTACATGCTACCACTGGGAGATATTATTAGGAAGCATGGCATTAGTTTTCATTGTTATGCTGACGATACTCAGCTCTATATTTCTTCACGCCCTGAAGAAATTTACCAATTCACAAGATTAACGGAATGCATAGCCGCCATAAAACATTGGATGACTGGTAATTTCCTGCAACTCAATTCAGAAAAAACTGAATTTTTAATTATTGGACAAAAAAGCTCCACAAGTAGTAACCTAGAATACTGTCTAACACTTTGTGGCTGCTCTGTCAAGTCTTCGTCGTCAGTGAGGAACCTGGGTGTGCTCTTTGATACCAATCTTTCGTTTGAAAGCCACGTTTCTAGCATCTGTAAAACTGCTTTCTACCATCTTAAAAATATATCAAAATTACGGCACATGCTCTCAATGCAAAATGCTGAACAGTTAGTTCATGCGTTCATGACCTCAAGGCTAGATTATTGTAATGCTCTATTGGGTGGTTGCCCTGCTCGCTTAATAAATAAACTCCAGCTGGTCCAAAACGCAGCAGCTCGAGTACTTACTAGAACCAGGAAGTATGACCATATTAGCCCAGTTCTGTCAACATTGCACTGGCTACCTATTAAACATCGCATACATTTTAAAATCTTGCTTATTACTTACAAAGCACTAAATGGTTTAGCTCCCCAATACTTGAGCGAGCTCTTAACATATTATACTCCATCACGTCTACTGCGATCTCTAAATTCTGGCCAGTTGTTAATACCGAGAATATCCAAATCAACTGCAGGCGGTCGATCCTTTTCCTATTTAGCTCCTAAACTCTGGAACAGTCTTCCTAGCACTGTTCGGGAAGCAGACACACTCTGTCAGTTTAAATCTAGACTAAAAACACATCTCTTTACTGTGGCATACACATAAAACACTTTATCAATTAATTGATTGTTAGGCTGCATTAACTAGGTCAGCCGGAACCGGGAACACTTCCCATAACACCTGATGTACTCGTTACATCATCAGAAGAATGGCATCTACGCTAATGATATTCTCTCTGTTTTATCCCGAGGTTTACTGCAGTCAGCCAGATCTGGGCCATATCCTAATCAGATGGTGGACCAGAGAAGACCAACACAGGACCCCGAAGTGTCTGCAGAGACCGTGTCAATTATCCTCCCCCTGCAACTGCCTCATCGACACGGCATCTAAATAAACCCGTCACCAGTGTGATGACTCCGATTGTTCGAATATTATCATTAAATAATACTTAAATCGATATGTCATCCGCAATAAACCCGTCTCCAGCGTGTTGCCTCCGATCATTCGAATATTGCACTTTAATAATTATTTAATCAACATCATCCTCAATAAACCCGTCTCCAGCGTGTTGCCTCCGATCATTCGAATATTGCACTTTAATAATTATTTAATCAACATCATCCTCAATAAACCCGTCTCCAGCGTGTTGCCTCCGGTCCTTTGAATATTCCGATCTATTATGACCTCTGACCTGTAAAGCAGCCAGAATAATAATAATAATACGTTGTTTGTAAATTGGCCAGAGGAGAACTGGCACCCCGACTGAGCCTGGTTTCTCCCAAGGTTTATTTTTCTCCATTAGGTCACCTAATGGGGTTTTGGTTTCCTTGCCACTGTTGCCTCTGGCTTGGCGTGCTCAGTTGGGGACACTATATTTTTCAACTAAACATCGAAATAAATCTAATTAATAAACTAATTTAACCATGTAAACTAAATTACTGATCTAATTATTGATCTAAAGCCCACACTGTCACCGTATGGAAATTGAAATGAACTGATGACATCAAATGGCTATACAGCTGAATAAAATTAGGCTGCATTATTTTGCTGTTTAACACTGTAAAGCTGCTTTGAAACAATCTACATTGTTAAAAGCGCTATATAAATAAAGTTGACTTGACTTGACTTGACTATATCTGTCTGGACTATCGAGGCCTGTCTACGTCTGGCCTAACGTGGCTATATCTGTCGGTCTATCGAGACCTGTCTACATCTGGCCTAACGTGGCTATATCTGTCGGTCTATCGAGACCTGTCTACATCTGGCCTAACGTGGCTATATCTGTTCGCACTATCGAGGCCTGTCTACGTCCGGCCTAACGTGGCTATATCTGTTCGGTCTATCGAGGCCTGTCTACGTCCGGCCTAACGTGGCTATATCTGTTCGGACTATCGAGGCCTGTCTACGTCCGGCCTAACGTGGCTATATCTGTCGGTCTATCGAGGCCTGTCTACGTCCGGCCTAACGTGGCTATATCTGTCGGTCTATCGAGGCCTGTCTACGTCTGGCCTAACGTGGCTATATCTGTTCGGACTATCGAGGCCTGTCTACGTCTGGCCTAATGTGGCTATATCTGTTCGGTCAATCGAGGCCTGTCTACGTCCGGCCTAACGTGGCTATATCTGTCGGTCTATCGAGGCCTGTCTACGTCTGGCCTAATGTGGCTATATCTGGCGGTCTATCAAGGCCTGTCTATGTCTGGCCTAACGTGGCTATATCTGTTCAGTCTATCGAGACCTGTCTTGTCTGGCTATGTAAGGCTAAAGCAGTAGCACTAAGATAAAAAAATAAATAAAAATAAAACTGTCATGGTAACCCCTTTTTCTATCTTTCAGGAACCTCATGATTCAGGTCCGGCGTGTATTCTTTTCGTCTACCATTTTGGGGGAAGGCTGGCCCCGTCCAGTGGATCTACAATCCACCTACTTTTGGGGGTCGGCTGCGCCCCTGCCATCATCTTCAAGCAGGAGTATGCAGATCCGCTACCCTCGGATTACAAACTATGGACGGGGCCTATGCCAAAACTTTATTATGTTTGCTGGGCTGTCAATAAATGCATGCTTCATACATCATTCTATCTCCCGAGTCTTTCTGGTTGAACTAATAGGATAAAACAGTTCTGCTACAGCTTCAAACGTCCAATGGCATTTTAGAGTCTAAAAAGTTGTATTATTGATAATATAATTCATCATATACACTCATTTCATACTCACTGCAAACACGTGAATGGGGATTTAAATTTCAGTGAAGGCCAGCGAAACCCTGCACATTTGTTGAATCGGTTTCCATGAAGAAGCAGCTCTACTCACCACTCGCTGGCCATCTATATCCGCCTGAAAGCCAATTCAGCTTCAGATACTATATGGCTTTCAGCCGTTGTACGTTATCTTTGCTGAACCAGACCCACTCTCTCCTTTGCCACAATTTCCCTGTCAAACGCAAACGTCTTGATGGTTTAGACGTACCCAGGTGTGAGCTTGACACTCAATTAACCTCCAATGATAGGAATGCTTTTCTTATAGAGAGAACAGTATTTATTGTGTTTAAATGTAGTGGACCGGTCAAACTAACACAATAATCATTGAGTAATAACCATGCTGAATGGTTCAATTGTCTTGAAAATGACTGTAAGTCAACCTGGTTTTTATTTCTCGGGTGTGGAGATGTTCAAGGCCCTGTTGCTGAATTTACATAAAAGAAATGCATGGAAATAGACAATTTCAATCACAGTCCCAATCGACCTTTTGAAAAGCTTTTCATCTCTTCATATTTTCATTTCTTGATTAGAAATTATTTTTATGTGTGCTGAAACTGTACAATTAGGAACATGATTATAAACTGAGCAGAACAGGGTTGTTGTAGTATCGTTGATCATTTTATTTTTATATTGTGTGTTTTATTTATATGTTTCATTAATGTTTATTTCAGTTTTAGATAATAGTAGTAGTAGTATTAAATCAAGTTTTTCTAAGTTTTCCTTAAAGTTTTAGTTAACTCTTATGCTACGTTCACACCAAACGTGAATAGAGCGTTAGGAGCAAGTGATTTCAATGTTAAGTCAATGTAAAGGTGCGTTGACGTGTGTCTGGAGGTCCTGCGGCACAATAGACACGTTTCGCACGGCGCGATGGATGTGATTCCGCCTCGTTCATGCGAATTTGACGTAAATTTAGCGTCTTGTGCGAGTGGTTCTTTCTGTGCATTCACGCGTTTGAAGCAAATTCGCGTCTGACGTCCGAGTTGAAAAATTTTAACTTTGCCGTCATTTCACATCGCGTTACCCAATCAGGAGCCTGCTCGCTGCTGTCATGTGGTAGTTTTAAGACTTTTTCAGGTGAGAATGTAGTTGTTTAAAGCTCAAATCTGTGGTTTATTTATAAAGAGAGCGCCTCTTGCGTTTTTGGAGTTGGACATCCAGTGGATAAGCGGCGCTCAGCGCTCATTAACCCCGGCGAGAGCAGCCTTTCCTCGGCTAGTCCTTCTGACATTTGCTGCTGGCTCTGATGTCCTGTAGTGGTTCGTCTTGTGTATATCTAACGGGCGATAGACCCAGTAGACGTGATTTTGACGCTCTATTTGCGTTTGGTGTGAACGCAGCATTACGGGTCTGCACAGTTTTGGGTTTCCTTTAGAAGTTTTGACATGCTTGAATGACTCACTCGTTCAGACAGTCACCTGCTGCCACCTACTGGTGGTTTAGTTTCATCTTTCCAACATTTCTTATTTGTATATTCAAAAATATTTAAAATAATCTCATAACATTAATAAATGCAGTTGTAATTTTTCAGTGTAAATTATTTAATTTGATTGGTAACAGCCTATAGTGTCTTATTCTAATTTAATTTATAGATCAAATGTAAGAATATAAAATGAAAGCTGAAGCATAGCCTATATTTAATAAGATTATGGAAAAATGCCCTTTATAAAAAGGTAAAAATATCACAAATATGCATATTTAAATATGTCAAAGCTGATTGAACATTGGTGAGAATATTGCTTCAGAATAGATTATATTTACAAAAAAAATCCGGAAAAGCAAATATTTTACTCGGTGAATGACAGATTTACTTGTCCGAAGGACAAGCGTGTGAACAGGCTTAATGTCGAGCCCTGGTAAGAGAGCCCCCTTAAGAGTCAGTATTCTTTTATGGCTGATATGGTGTTTCTGCTAAAGCTACCAAATCTAGGTCCCAGGAATGAACTGCGATTGGCAGATATGCCTCATTCGTCTATTGCCGAGTTCATACTGCCTGATTTTAGCCCCGATTTTGACTCGCAAATTTTGACCCGAGGTTTTGCGAAATCCCAGACAAATTGTCGAAATCATAGGCAAATCGGTGCTCGTTCACGCAGTGTGAATGATCAAAGATTCAATCTGAGAGAATCACAGACGCCCGTTAGATATTTGGCATGCTAAATATCTGGACCTGTCGGTGATTCAAAATCCTGCTGTGTGAAATGTGTTTTGACCGAAAATTACATAGACGATGACCTACAGCCTAGGAGAGAGCAAGATACAGGACAGCGGGAAGTTCGGGGAGGAGTTATAGACCAGTATTTTAATAGATATATTTACAATTCTATCAAACAGAAACAAAGCACAAACATTTGCTTGACCAGCCGCAACAGCAGCACATTGCAAAATTATTGATTTACCTCCAACTCTCTTTGCAGAAAGCAATCCTTGCTCCCTACGCTCCCCAACCATTTCCCCCTCCATAATCTTTTTTTTTCTTCTCTTTTGTGCTGCAAATCAGCGCACAGACAATTTGGATCGCAAGCTTCCTGTAGTCTGTATTTTTATTTAATTCCAGTCTCACGTGAGAACTCCGGTCTGACGCACACATGATCTCGCATTGTTTCCTTGTCACTTCTTGCGTGTGTTTGGTTGTGAAACATAGTTTGCGGAGGGGACAGTTCAGTTGTCGGCAATGCTTCCTCTTGTGAAGTCATGCAGTGTGAAACCCCCTGTCTCCGATCCATCGTGCAGTGTGAACACAGCAGCAACTGAATGATATCCCAGATAGTCATGCGGTGTGAAAAGAGCAGTGATCCGACCAGTTTGAAAATCGTGCAGTCTGAACTCGGCATAACACCGTGCAAAAACCGAGACTAAAGCAGGGGTTCTCAACCCTGGTCCTGGAGGGCCACTGTCCTGCAGAGTTTAGGTCCAACCGTGATCAAACTCACCTGCCTGTAGCTTTCTAGTAATCCTGAAAGGCTTAATTAGCTGGTTCAGGTGTTGTTTGATTAGGGTTGGAGCTAAACTCTGCAGGACAATGGCCCTTGAGGACCAGAGTTGAGAATGCCCGATCTAAAGCTATGTGACCACATAGACCTTTTGCGTAGATGGGGTCAGATAGCCTGGATGCCAGCCGAACTTAGCCCCGCCCACAACATTTGAGTTCGGCAAGTTCGGTCTGGACTTGATCCATTGTGGAGCAACTATGCCTGAACAGAAGCTGTCAGGTTGGACCAGTCAGGGCGGGCTTTAGACAATGACGGACAGATGATCAACAGTAACGTAATCATCCACGACACCAAAGAGCGCTTGGGTTGAATTTGTTCTAGTCAAAAGCACTTTGCAACACTGTGTGCAGTTGAGTTCTGTTGACATTTGACAACTAACATTATGCGTCGCTCCGTTGCTCTGATTGGTTGTAGGTCTATCCAATTGAGGTCTTTCCTGGTTCAGTTGAAACACGCCCCATAATCACAGCCCAACGGAGCAGGAGCAGACTCATATTCTAGGGGTCAGACCCATTGACAAGCATTCTTGAAGGAACTCCAGAACTGAACCAACCAGGCAGTTGACCAAGATACAAAGAGTCACCGTTTTAGGGCTGTGTTAAAAGATCACAGAAGAATGAGGTGGGAACCACAGTATCTGGGGGTAAGGACACATGAGGACACAAGGAGAGGAGTGACAGAGGCGAGAGAGGGGAAGAAAAAAATTATTGTTTCAGTTCCCGGACACACTGCTGCTCAATCCTCAACCAGCTGAGAGACTCTCATGCGATGGTACTGGACATCCTTTGTGGACGGCTCGACGCTCCTCCGCCTCCGCCTGCGGTTTTGGACAGCCGGCAGCGAGTCCCCCGTTCCCTGCTCCTCCCCAAACATGGCAGACGGCAACAGGCTCTGGCCGCCTGGAAAATTGTGCTGACTCCTCGGCTCCCTCTCGGACGGCAGCCACTCCTCCTCGACCCAGAAGTACAGCAGTGAGCTCTCCGTCCACACCTGTTTTTCCATCGCTCCAGCACCACCTCCTCGGGCAGCCACTGGCAGTCTCTGCTTCTTCATGCTGCCCCTCCTTCTCAGCACCGCGAACCCTCTTAGCAATGAGGGCTCTCCGTCAGCATGTCCCTCTTTCTTCCTGGGTTTAGACACCAGAGAAACAGGACGAGAGAGGCAGGAACTGCCGGATGACGCTCATTATCAATCACACCACCGGCCTTGCCCTGTTCTCACGGCCCTCTGCTTTATCCTGCTTGACACAAAGGTGTACAGGAAGGGGCTGTAGAACTTAGAGACCAGAATCTATGAGACAGTACCCCTCAGGGGTCAGACCCAAAGTTTCCAAATCTCCGACTTGGAGTGATAGATTGTCTTTGAGACAGAAGATCTCTCTGAACCGGAATCTCCCATGGAATGCCATCTAGGAGAGATATCATGTCCGAGAACCATACTTGGGCCGACCAGAATGAAGCCACTTTTAAAAGATGGATTCGGTCCTGGCAAACCCTCACTAGAAACCCTGGGAGCAGAGCTATCGGAGGAAAGGTGTACAGACGCCTTGGCCACGCCTGTACCATGGCAGCCCGCTCCTCTGGAGGTGTGAGGGCGAACCAGAGGGGATAGTGTGCATCTCCTCAGAGGCGAACAAGTCCACTTCTGCTCGACCGTACCTCTGCCTTATGGACTCCAACACTTGTGTATAGAGTTGTCATTCCCCTGGCCTCAGTTTATTGGCTGGGCGGCTGTTGAAAGCCTTACCCCATCCTGTGAGGGACCAAGGCCCTTGTTCAGGAACCATGACTTCTTCCAAAGTCGTAGAGGATGTAGCCTGCGGTGCGTGACTCGCATGACCCTGGAGAGGTGATTCAGAGGATAGAATCCTCTGCCTTTGAGTCAGAACTGGAACATATTGATAAATTACTGATGAATGCTGACCCAAAAATGTGATTATGTAACTTTTTTTATTACAGTCTTTATGTGTCTAGTTACCCTGGAGATGATGGCAATCTCCCTTTCTTTCACAGTGAACCTATTCTTCTTTTAAATGACTTTTCAGACAAAGAGGTTATATTCACCCTCTTTGATGAAGAGAAAACCCAACACATTCATCATTTTAATGCCCATCCCACTTATTACGTACAATTATGCACCATGCATTTTACTTATTTGCATGGATCCCTTTCTTTCTGTTCACAAAATCAAATGTAGATTGTTGAAGTCAGGGAAAATAAGCCAATTAGTATCACGGATCACAAAAGATGAGACATGATAGGTTCAATTTAAAAAGGGCATCATCTAACAAGCATTAATTGCGGTTCCTTTATTAACAACACCCAGGGCAGACAACTTAAAAGCGGTTCGCAGTCCATTTATATAACGATCAAATATAATGGGTTATTCATGAGTCCAAATGGAAATGAACATTATCTGACCAGGATGTTATTTACTAGTTTTCTTTCGTAGCCTTGAGGGCTGAAGAAAAATAGATGTATATTTCTGCAAAGAGTGTGTATATGGTGGTGGTAGCTGTCATGAAATACTATTTGTTTTTTTGTGTTTTTTAACCATACATATAGAGTAAGACAACATACTGTATTGCCATATAAACTCATAAGTTCCAAAGTTGTTTTAAAAAGTCCCTATTTCCATATGCTCCGAGCATCTTTGTTAATCAGACTTCTTCAGAATATATTTCGATCACATTGTGCTATGATTGAGTGGCTACACCGCTGAGAATTTGCCAACCTGTTATTTTCAATATGAACATAAACTGTTGGACATATGTTTCTGGTTTATTGCCTCCAGATGGTTTGAGATTGTACATCACCGGTGTCCCACCTAACCATCGTCTGTCTTGCTTTGTGCAGGAAGAGGAACGCAGTTATGGTCGTGTCTCTAATGGACTGCTTGTCCCGAAATACTGAGAGTTCATGTATAATTGATTCGTGAAGAGCGGTTTGAATGGCAACAGCTTTAGAATGAATCCAACCTGTCAATTTTTATCTCATAACCATTCACGAAAGTAAACTTATTTCTGTAGGGCATAATAAGAGAGGAGCTGTCCATGCATGAATAATGTTACATAGATGTTAATGGGAAAAATCCACTGATTATGAGAGATCTGGGGCCATTTAAAGATAAAATATAAAGACAGCTTGTATAATGACTACAGAAAGTTCTTCAATGTCAAAGCTAATTATTTGGAAAATATTTAAGTTTAGCAAGTAAAGTTAGAGGAAATAAATCTGAATATAAATATTTTCAATTATGTAGTTGTATAGCGATTTTCACAATATATATATTCTTCCAAAAGCAGTTTTACAGAGAATACAATCCTCAGCTAAAAGTAGAAAGAAAGACACAAAAACTATTACACAGAAGGAGAGATGAACACTGTTTCATGTATTTAAAGGGTTACTTCAGCGATTTAGCATTAAGCTTTGTATCAGTAGAAACCTGGTAGTATAATCGAATTATGGTACTTTCCCCCCTCATATCCCCCTGACATGGAAGAATTATGCATTTTATTTCTGGAAAAAATCATCTGATGACGCAAAAATCTTCATTTTGCATCATCTGAGGATTTTTTTTGGCCTGAGGCTAAAGACTACAGCCATTAGAAGGAGCTAGTTCCGCATGTTTTCAACCCGCCCACAGGGGAGGGATCTCACTCACTGAATGTAAATGCGCACAGCTGCTCGGATCGACGGTGGGGGCGTTGTAATGGTGGGCAAGTGATAACCAGTAGCCATGGCTTTGGGAGTGGCCTCATTGGGCAGCGAAGCAAGTGCATTCTGGGAGTTGTTGTCTTTCATCCATCTTTTCTCGGTCTAGAAGGCACCAAATTAAAAAATAATTTCACATTTCTACTACATAAATTACCCAGTTTAAATACACATTTCATCTTCCCAATGCTGATGTACCCTTTTAATCAACGAGTTTGAAGTTGAAAATGGAGTGTTCTTTGTAAAGGGCGTTTGTATTAGTCCTCGCACGTTCACTTGGGGCAGGACTTCCGCCTACATCTAACGTGACCTTTCCGATGTGATTACGTAATCACTGGTGCTCCACAGAGCAGCTGCAATTTAGGTTAAAAAGTATATACATTTTTAATTTTGTTTGAAAATGTCTGATGGTTTGTCTAGATCAGACCCTATTCCTCGTCTGGGATTGTGCAGAGCCTCTGAAGCCCTTCCTTTGAAACTGCATTGATTTTAGACCTTCAACCGTTGGTTCCCATTGAAGTCCATTATGTGGAGAAAAATCCTGGAATGTTTTCCTCAAAAAACTTGAACATGAACATCCTGGATGAGATGGAGGTGAGTAAAATATCACACAATTGTCAAACGACAGAGTTATTTGAGTCTCTTTGGCACTGATAAGAAAAAAAGAGAGCTGATCGCGCTGGCGCGACCGCCGACTCGAGAGGGTTAAAAAGTATATACATTTAAAATTTGTGTTTGAAAATGGCCGATGGTTTCACTAGATAAGACCCTATTCCTCGTCTGGGATTGTGCAGAGCCCTTTGAAACTGCATTGATTTGGACCTTCAACTGTTGGTTCCCATTGAAGTCCTTTATGTGGAGAAAAATCCTCAAAAAACTTGAACATGAACATCTTGGATGAAATGGACGTGAGTAAAATATCACAATTTTCATTTTGAAGTGAACTGATCCTTTAAGAATTGAAATTGTTGATTTGCTGCCCATCTCTGGCTATATTCCACCATCTATATATTTTTCTCAAATAAATATTGTGCTCATTGATCTACAAATGCAGTCTATAGACACCTTCACTGATCAGTTGCCACAAGGATCTATTAGGCCTAATTGTTGCTTAGACATTTTGGTACATCATGAATGTCCCACAATCCACTCCATAGTGAGCCACATCGGAAATTGGATTGCACAAAGCGATAAAAATCACTCCCTGCATTCAGCTGAGCGTCTCAGGGATCTCTGCAAGGGTTTCTGGGTAAAAGGCACCTTACACGAGTGCAATGTTCTGCACAAACCTTATAATGACAAACGGAGGACAGAGGAAAGGTGGAAATAAAGTGGCTGAACCATAAGGAGGTGACGGGGGCAGAAAGCAACGTGACATGGTGAGAGATCGAACACAGAACTTTAAATTGGCTCAAGGGGAGAGGAATCTTGTGACGGATTCGCTGGGAAGAGAGATAGTAGGATAAGGGCGTCTCGTCACAAGCTTCCTTTTGTTCTTCTTTTGGCGAGATCAAAACAGAGTTTATTTAGTGTGTATATATGTGTGGCGCAGAAGATGAGAAAACACGGGCGAGGGATTTACAGAAGCCTTTCTGCTGATGTGCTGATAAGAGTATTGTGTGAAGAACTACTCAAGCATTCATACAAGCCAAACCGCAAAAGATAAGACCATAAAACTGCAGGAGGGAAAGAAAACAAACAAACCGAACAGGTAAAGGCGTTTGATACCTGCTGCAGAAACCCTGTGATGTGATGACAGCACACCCAAACACACAATGAGCCAATGTGCAAAAAAATGTTTTCCTATTTAGTGTTTTTGTCTCGTTTCTAGTGTAACATTGCTTAAGATATTATTTCTAGTTTTCTGGAATATAAAATATAGTGAGTGTTTGCTTAAAACAAGCTAAATTATCTGCCAATAGAGTAAGACAAATAATCTTGTTTCTGACTGAAATCTTGTTTGGGACAGAAACACGATTATTTTTCTTACCTCATTGGCAGATCATTTTGCTTGTTTTAAGCAAAAACTCACTTCATTTTGAATCCCCCCCATAAAACAAGAAAGAATATCCTATGTCAAGATGCATTTACTGTATAAGTAAAATTGCATAAGATATTCTATTTTCTGGAAAATAAAATCAAAATTATGTGAGTTTTCGAAACAAGAAACACAATTTCAATCAGTTTCAATCAATGTCTTGCCCCATTGGCAGATCATTTTGCTTGTTTTAAGCAAAAACTCACTTCACTTAGATTTTTTGACTTTGACAAGAAAAAAATATCCCATGTCAATATGCATTTACTGTATAAGTAAAATTGCACAAGATATTATTTCTTGTTTTCTGGAAAATAAAATCAAAATTAAGTGAGCTTTTGCAACAAGAAACACAATTTCAATCAGTTTCAATCAATTTCTTATCCCATTGGTAGATAAATGTTCTTATGTCTTTTTACTTATCTAGTAAAATAATATTGATTTAAAACTTTGTTGGACTGACTTTCTGTGCCAAAAATAATCCTTCCAGTTTCTGAAAGTTTTTTTTCGAGTATGGGTATATCTGACGGAATGTCCTTGTACGGACTCTTCTCCCGGAAAGGCGCGCACGACTAGAGCGAGAGAGCAAACGCTTTAGGGACAGTCACAGGACATCACGACATCAACAATGTCACCAAAGATGTGTGTTTTTGGTTGTCAGGGCAAGACAACCCCCAGCATTAATGGGACAGTGGATGGAGTTTGTTTTTCCGGAGCAGCAACGGAGTTGTGCAAGTGTTTTTGTCTGTTCCATGCATTTCAGCGACGATGGTTTATAAACAAGTCCCAGTTCAACTCCAGATTTGTAGCTTGTCTAATGCTGAAAGATGGAGCGGTCCCAGCGATTAAGGTTCACGGTCGTGACTCGTGTTTTGGAAGCAGGCGGTGAGTAAAACTGCTTCAAATGTCTTTGCGTTGTTGGCTATCGACTCGTTGATTCAAATGCGCTACTATTCCATTGTTTTTCTATGTAAACACGCACTAGTCTGACGTGCAAAGCCGTTCAGCTTGCTACTGTTAACATTAAATCACATATAATAGTCCATAAAACAAATTATATCCTCATAAACCATGAGTAAACACACACAAATGTTGTATAAGTTCCAGTACATACCATTGAGACGTCCTGCTGTAGTCGTCGTTACTGCTTCTCCTGTTCAATTTCAGCCTCTAGATCTGATTCTGGATCATATATGTGTGGCTAAATCTGATCGATCTCAATGGTTTATTTAGGATAACGTTTTTTTTCTCCACGTTTAATGATGTCATAGCTTTCAGACGCTCTCAACACAATAGCTGCACATGCTCGTCATTCTTTAGCTCCGCCCACACGATACGCCTCCAGCCACTCAGGTTTTTTCCGGAAAGACTCTGTAAAGCGTATCTTTCTTTTATAAATATGATAAAACTAAAGACTTTTCGGAGATATGAAGGATGCAATGCTACTCTATAGGTACTCAAGATTGACATGAGATTGACTGAAACTGAGTGTTTCACCCCCCCTTTAAGCAAGGGATAATTGCGTGGCTCATGTCACCTGTGGTGTACCCCAAGGATCGATTCTTGCACCATTATTATTTTCGTTGTACATGTTACCTCTGGGATCGATTATGCGTAAATTTAGGGCATCGTACCACTGCTATGCGGACGACACAACTTTATATACCTATCAAACAGAAATATAACTCGGCATACAGGAGACTGGAAGCTTGCCTGCATGAACTTTTATACTACTTAACTCAAATCATTCAATTTGGGCCGAAAGAGCACCCAGACGTAGACTCAATTGACACTCTAACTCCATATCTTACTTCTCACGTTTAAGATCTAGGATTTCACCTAGATAATGGACTTAAATTAGACAAACAAATCAACACCTTAGTTAGTATCAGTTTTTATCATATTCACAGATTAGCTATAAAGCCAAATCTTTCTAAAGCAGGAAAAGTTTCGAAACAGTAATTCATGCTTTTATATCAACAAGACTTGATTACTGTAATTCTTTGTATTTTGGGTTACCTCTCTCTTCCATCTCTCGCCTTCAAATGGTAAAAAATGCGGCTGCCCGTCTACTCATGGGTAGCCGCAAATGAGACCATATCACATCAATTTTACGTTCCTTGCACTGGCTGCCAGTCCGACCGTAGCGACTACATGATTTTGTTATTTGTCTATAAAGCTCTCAATAGTTTTGCCCCTGAATATCTCTCCGAGCTGATTATTATGTACAATCCTTCAAGATCACTTAGATCCCAAAATGGTCGTCTTTTGGTGGTACTTTAGGTGGTTTTGGTGGATCTCGCCTGCAACACAGTAGCGGGCCCTAAGCTGTGGAACAACCTGCCAGTACCCGTCAGAACTGCTTCTACGTTAGCCAAATTTAAACCCATGTAAAAAATACATATTTTCTTGTGCTTTTGATTATTTGTAATTTGTGTTCTTAGGCATTTATCTTCGCTATGTACAGCACTTTGGCCAACTCAGGTTGATTTTAAATGTGCTTTATAAATACAAATTTGATTTAATTGAATTGAATAATTGACTCAAGGCTGTTTCATTATTAGATAAAATTATGTGGTCAAGATGCGAAGCAGGTGTGCATTATTTTTCTAATAATTCAATGGCTCTGAGTAAAATAAATGTAAATAATTGATGCGCTGATTCAGAGTGGAGTACAGCACTGTGTTAATTTACGCATGAGCGTCTCCACAAGTGAAATAGCCAGGAACTTACAGGATTAAAGAATAATATTTTAGAACAAAACTTTGTAGTTAGAAATTTACTGTGAAATCAATGCATGCCGGGTCATTTTTACTTCAGTTACTGTGAATCAACAGCAGAATGACGCTAACATCACAGTAATACTGCGAATCCACATGATGAAGTTATCTTTAACCATGCCACTGTAAGAAATTCATGTTTTAGCTCTGTAATTATTATGAAGTCACCATTATGGTGATCAGTGTTCTTATTGCTCGGGACCTTGGACCTGGTTCATACTCAAATTTCTAATCTAGCCAAGACTTTTAGCAACACTTTCTTATAAGCATTACCTAATGATGCACATCACTACTTGACATACAAAACACACCAATGGTCAACAAATTAAACGACGTAAACCAACATTACAAAATGAACTGCTAAAAGTGAACCAAAAATAAGTTCAGCAGCACAGATGAAACCAACATCAATAAACTCTACAGCATAGTCTATTCATGCTGCATTGGGTACCTGCATAGTACATATGCACTGTGGAAATACAGTTTGATATTGTTTGCTTACAGTATATTTTGTGTTTTTCCAATACTATAAGCTCACAACTGTAAAAACTTGCCGGTGAAGTACTGTAAATATTACAAGAGATTGCAGTCAGAGACAACGCCTGTGAAATTACTGTGTGTGTGTAATGCAGTTATTAACCTGGAATATACTATAATTTCAGTGTGTATTTGGGAACATGCGCTAGTTTACAGTAAAAAAGTTTCCCCCATATTGTACAGCACAACGCTAGTGTTTGTTTTGAGATGCCATTACCTTTCCTAAATCCATACACTCTGAAACGGCATGTTTTTCAAACAGATGTGAACGACGACAGCGTCTGAACAGAATGTTGATACAGATAAAAACTCAATCACCGCCATTTCTCCTCAATCGTCAGGCTGTATTGATGAAAAGGTGCAGGGAAAGTGAAGGGGACCGACCTCGCAATTCAAGAAACACAATCACAGATAAAGCACTTTCTGAAGTTCAACATGATGTCTTAAGAGGGGCGGCTTCGCTTGTTTTGTAATGCGACTGAAGATATTTGCATCTGTATAGACCTCTCCTTCAGCGGAAGATGTAGTCTTTCACAAACAGCCAAAGAGACAGAAATGGCCATGAGCGTCCTCTTGCTTTTCATCTGTGTGACATGTTTGCGCTGCAAACTTCAACAGTGTAGCTCTCTCGTCTGCTCGTATGCATTGGAAAAACGGGGAACTATTTGCAATACAAGATGCGGTTTTCAAATCTATAGGTCAAGTGGAACATATTGATCTGTTTTTAACATCCATTAGCCCAAAGGCTTTTAAACTAAACAAAAAAGGAGAGATGTAGGACCATCAGCCTGTTGATAAATGTGTATTTAGTATGATTATTTGCCAAAAGTATCGTGAAGGTTAAGGTTAACATGCTATGCGATTCAAAATAACACTTGTATATCAATTCATGATGGCAAAAAAAGCCAAGGAAAATAGAT
>CM042242.1:68695034-68885034 GCA_023566225.1 Romanogobio albipinnatus | reverse complement strand
ATACACCAGACACGATGCAAGTGTACAAAGCAAAAATTGCAACAACAAAAAATAAAATAAATAATATTATATATATATATATATATATATATATATATATATATACAAAATTCATCTATATGAAGCATTGTAGTCTATACAGTAGCCTATATCCTATAGACACACACACACACACACACACACACACACACACACACAATTTTAAAGCACTATGTAGGCCTAGAGGCATGGTTTTGTCTAAATAGAACAAATTGATTATACACTCCCCTAAAGGATTATTAGGAGCAGCACACTAACACTGTGTTTGACCCCCTTTCGCCTTCAGAACTGCCTTAATTCTACGTGGCATTGATTCAACAAGGAGCTGAAAGCATTCTTTAGAAATGTTGGATAGCATCTTGCAGTTGATGGAGATTTGTGGGATGCACATCCAGGGCACGAAGCTCCCGTTCCACCACATCCCAAAGATGCTCTATTGGGTTGAGATCTGGGGACTGTGGGGGCCATTTTAGTCCAGTGAACTCATTGTCATGTTCAAGAAACCAATTTGAAATGATTGGAGCTTTGTGACATGGGGCATTATCCTGCTGGAAGTAGCCATCAGAGGATGGGCACATGGTGGTCATAAAGGGATGGACATGGTCAGAAACAATGCTCAGGTAGGCCGTGGCATTTAAACCATGCCCAATTGGCACTAAGGGGCCTAAAGTGTGCCAAGAAAACATCCCCCACACCATTACACCACCACCACCAGCCTGCACAGTGGTAACAAGGCATGATGGATCCATGTTCTCATTCTGTTTACGCCAAATTCTGACTCTACCATCTGAATGTCTCAACAGAAATCCAGACTCATCAGACCAGGCAACATTTTTCCAGTCTTCAACTGTGAATTGTAGCCTCTTTTTCTTATTTGTAGTGGAGATGAGTGGTACCCGGTGGGGTCTTCTGCTGTTGTAGCCCATCCGCCTCAAGGTTGTGCGTGTTGTGGCTTCACAAATGCTTTGCTGCATACCTCGGTTGTAACGAGTGGTTATTTCAGTCAAAGTTGCTCTTCTATCAGCTTGAATCAGTCGGCCCATTCTCCTCTGACCTCTAGCATCAACAAGGCATTTTGGCCCACAGGACTGCCGCATACTGGATGTGTTTCCCTTTTCACACCATTCTTTGTAAACCCTAGAAATGGTTGTGCGTGAAAATCCCAGTAACTGAGCAGATTGTGAAATACTCAGACCGGCCCGTCTGGCACCAACAACCATGCCACGCTCAAAATTGCTTAAATCTCCTTTCTTTCCCATTCTGACATTCAGTTTGGAGTTCAGGAGATTGTCTTGACCAGGACCACACCCCTAAATGCATTGAAGCAACTGCCATGTGATTGGTTGATTAGATAATTGCATTAATGAGAAATTGAACAGGTGTTCCTAATAATCCTTTAGGTGAGTGTGTGTATATATATAAATAAACCTTAAAATAGATTATATTATTTGAACATTAATTAGATAAAATGCCACTTAAGTGTACACTTAACAAGTGCACTTCATAATAATGTCAAATTAAGTTTTACTTAAAACAAGTTTTTCATAGTGCAATGTAATTATGATTTCAAAGAGTATAGGGTGAATTCAGGGTTATTGGGACACTTTTCCCCAGTCATTTATATGTAAAAAACTGTCAGAATCATCACACACAACACTCAAATATAGCCTATATCTCAAAATGGCTGCCAAAGTGCAAAATGGCGACACATTTAACATCAGTGCAAGAACAAAATGTATGCAAATCAACTTTGCGATGCTGTTTGCGAACGTTCGTTGGAACTATGGTTTCGGGAAACACGACTCGTTAAACTATGCTTATAATGACGGAACAATAGTTAGCGAACAACGCTTTCGGGAAACGCACCCCTGAGCGTCACAGCGCTCCACTTTGCTCATTACAGGCTCGTCCTCGTCAGAACCCAAAACGGAATGTAGCTTTAGGTCGCGCAACAACACCGTATTTATTTGCCCATTTATCTTGAACCCCCTCACCGAGAGCATAACTAATCGGTCAACATGATCGGCTCAACATGTAGATCTATAGATAAACTCATCTTTCAGCCATTTGACTGACCGGGTTGACACTTCAGCGTGAGAAATCGGGGGTGTGGCGTGTGAGCGTGTGAAACCAATCAAATGCGTGTGTCTCACGGCCAATGCGTGAGAGTTGGCAGCTCTGATTCGAACTGAATCGAACTTTAGTTTCGGGTTGATGGCGCAAGATGCAAAAGCCGAAATAGCACATCCAACTAAAAAAGAACCGAACGAGCTGGTTCAAACATCTATCGAAGTTTGCTGAGGATTACCGAGGACTCTAAAAGAACCGAACGAGCCGGTTCAAGCATCTATCGAAGTTTGCCGAGGATTAAGAGTTATTAACTTAGTAACTTTTTTTTAGAAGGAGATCTCAAGAAGATTAATTTCCCTTTGTTTACTGCCACCTAGTGGAATCAACAGAAACTTTCTGAAGGGACATAAACCAAACAGATTCAAAATAAAATAATTAAAATATATATCAAAATATGACTTTTTATATGCATTTATCATACAATTGTGAATAAATACAATATACTATACGCAATATTCCACCAACATTTTATCAATTTACTCTAAGGTGTGTGGGTAGGGCACTCTTTTAAATAAAAAAAAATCAAAATATGCTGCAGAGTTGCACTGGTTAAATGAACATATTTAGATATAAGTTTAGCATTTGCATTATGATTTTGCATAAGCTATTGTGTTATTAAGGGAATAAATACATTTGCTAATTTATCCGTCAAGGCACAACATGTAATTTTATTCAAAGAAGCTCCATATCGGGGTGAACTTTTACAGAATGTATAAATGAGCATTTGTATTAATATTTACATATGTCTGCAAAGTGCCATTAATGTAGTACTTACTTACTAAATCAACTTTTTTTCCTTTTGTTTTGACAATTTAGATGAAAAATATAGTAATCGATGACAGACAAAGTAGAAAACACATATACATTTGTTTACGTGGTTTAATAATCCTCATCTTTGCTTCCTTGCCTGATTATATGCATGAAGAATGTGCATCTCTTTCAAATATTTGCCATCACTAACTAGTCAAATCCAGTCATTAATTCCTCCTTTTGAACATGTTTTCATTCGTGTTTAAGCATAAATCGAACAGACTTTTAGAGGTTTATACTTAAGACAAGAAACACAATTTTTTTTCATATTCAGCGAGTAATCATCCAATGTACATACCGGATTTCTGCATGATCCGCCTGGATTCAACCCAAGTCATAGTTTTTATCAGCGTTCAGGCCGAGGCCAAGCGTCTTTTGAACTCAGTATTGATTGGAAACCATGACCGCAAAGGGTCAATCATCTAATTTCACTAGTCCATAGCCATAATATAATGTTCTTTCAACTGTCCTTATCATATATTCCCTCTAGACCTTTTACGCTGCAAATAAAGAACTTTTATGCCCGCCATTAACATGCTTTTATGTGGACGTTAAGAGATAATTGCTACCTTCGAAATTCCATTGAAAGCGTTTGCGCTGTTGGAGAGGGTAGAGCAAACGGGCGAGAGCAAAGCCAACAGTGTTGACTTCCCCATTCATCAAAGGCTCTCATTAACAGAGACAAAATCGATCTGCCGTGCCGGAGCGCTAACGCCACTGGGAATCTGCATCGTCTCCGTTTGGCAGAGCAGTCACGCCCTCCCACCTCGACTCGCCAACCAGAACACGGCTCTAATTAGATGCCGTGAAATTTGCCATATCGAGCAAGAGTGAGTATGATCCAGTGAACTCTGAGACGGAGAGGACCATTAGCTGCATGTGCTTGTGTCATTGTCTAAAGGTCACATGTCATGTCCCAAAGCCCAGAGGTACTAAAGGGCATTTGTCTGTTAAGTGTGCCGAAGGAACTGCTAACAATTATCTGGCTTCAAGATTTTGGCATTCAAAGTTTTGGCACTATAATGCAAAACCGCTATTTAATGGCAATTTTTAATCAGCTCACATTTCCTTTGTATAAAAAGAAACTAGGAACTACAGTAGATATGTGTTGACCTTTTATGTGAGACCCCCACTAAGCCATGAATGTCCAAACCAGCAGCCATATCACCCTGTAGCCAGAGACTGGTTTCCCACTGAAGCTAAGCAGGGCTGAGCCTGGTTAGTACCTGGATGGGAGACCAAATTGGGAAAACTAGGTAGCTGCTGGTAGAGGTGTTAGTGAGGCCAACAGGGGGTGCTCACCCTGTGGTCTGTGTGGGTCCTAACACCCCAGTGTAGTGATGGGGACACTATACTGTAACAAGCACCGTCCTTCGGATGAGACGTTAAACCGAGGTCCTGACTCTCTGTGGTCATTAAAAATCCCAGGATGTCCTTCGATAAAGAGTAGGGGTGTAACCCCGGCATCCTGGCCAAAAAAATGTGCCCATTGGCCCCTGTCCATCATGGCCTCCTAATCATCCCCATATATATATATACGATTGGTATCATCCCTCAGTCTCCTCTCCACCAATCAGCTGGTGTGTGGTGGGCGTACTGGCGCAATATGGCAGCCGTCGCATCATCCAGGTGGATGCTGCACATTGGTGGTGGTTGAGGAGATTCCCCCCTTCTATGTAAAAGCGCTTTGAGTGAGTGCCTAGAAAAGCGCTATATAAATGTAATTAATTATTATTATTATTATTATTAAACCGTTCTCACTCCCAAGACGTCAAAATCTGAAGCATGGTCAAGTGCCTTCCGCGTCACAATGAAGACGTTAAAGGCACCCTTAGGAGTCACTATATCGACGCACAGGTGCTCCATTGATTTCAATGAAAAATCTTTGCCGTCATACAAGTTCAAGTTCAAGTTCAGGTTTCTTTATATAGCACATTTAAGAACGGCCGCAAGTGCTGTACAACAGTAAAATACAAGTGAAAACAAGTACAAACATTAAAAAAAGTTTATAAAAGTAGTAATGTGAGAGATAAAAATCAAAACAACTTATAAGTTAAAAGCCAAAGAGAACAAGTGGGTTTTTATACTCGATTTGAACTCAGATAGAGTGGCCACAGCTCTAATTGAGAGTGGAAGATTGTTCCATAATGTGGGTCCAATAACTTCGAAAGCCCTATTTCCCCTTGTCTTTAAGCGAGCTCTGGGGATCTTAAGGAGGAATCTGCCGTCCGATCGAAGTCCTCTCGCCGGAGTGTAAGGGTGTATTAGGTTAGTCAGATAGAGAGGTGCCAGGTTGTTTAGGGATTTGTATATTAATAATAATATTTTAAACTCAATTCTGAACTGGATGGGTAGGGATATCAGAAGCGGCGTGACATGATACATTTTTTTCTTTCCCTTGTGGAACCTAGCTACAGCATTCTGAACAAGTTGCAACCGAGAAATTTGTGACTTAGAAATGCCGTAATAGAGTGAGTTGCAATAGTCCAGCCGAGATGTAATGAGGGCATGGATGGCAATCTTTAGCAAGTCTTCGGAAAGAAAAGATTTAATTTTTGAAAGTGCTACACTCGTTCTGCGGTGCCATTGCTCTCACTGATGCTCCGAAAGGTGCTAAATAGTTTGGCTATGCTTATTTAACTTTAATAGTGTTAAATAAAAAACCTTTTGTGCATTCGTCAGATGAAATGCATGCGTCCGTGCTTTCCCCGTCCATTCAATAAATGCGCGCATTTCTAGCATATTTAGGCTACTTGAACTTCTTAGGTAATATCTATGCACTGAAGCACTTATCTGATATTATTGCGTTGAACTGTCATAAGCCTCATGTCCTGTTTAAAACTGTAAACTCTGTGCTTAATGTCCCACCATTAGTTGGGCTGGAAGCCTCAAGTGAAGAGTGTGAGAACTTATTGAGCTTTTTTTACAAATAGGGTTGAGAATATTAGAGCCTGTATTAGTCCAACATCAAAAGACCCTTCCGCATCTGTCACACGCTCAGCTGTTTTTGAGCGGTTTGAGCCTGTGACACTCCCTTTTTTAGAAGAAATCATCGGTCAAATAAAACCAGCTGGCTCTCCAAATGTCCCATCCCTATGCGTCTTTTTAAAGAGGTGTTATGTGCTTGACATTATAAATGGCAGCATCGCACATGGTATTGTACCTTCTAGTTTTAAACACGCAGTGGTGCAACCACTAATTAAGAAACCTGGCCTGAACCCTACTCAGCTCTCAAACTTTCGTCCAATTTCTAAGTTTCCTTTATTGTCCAAAGTTTTAGAAAATATTATTTTTACCCAGGTGAAATCATATCTTGATGAACATGCTATTTTAGAGTTATTTCAGTCAGGGTTTAAGAGCCTTCACAGTACTGAGTCGGCACTGGGTTTTTAATGACATTTTTATTGCGGCCGACACTGGCCACTGTGTCGTTTTGGTGCTGTTGGACCTGTCAGCTGCCTTTGACACAGTGGACCATGGTATTCTCCTCTCTCGCTTCGAAAACTGGTTGGGCATCCGAGGTTTAGCCTTACATTGGTTCAGATCATTTTTAGCCAACAGAAGTTTGTGTGTCAACATTGGTGACTCTGTGTCCTCTACAGCTCCTTTCACATGTGGGGTTCCTCAGGGGTCAATCCTGGGGCCTCTTCTTTTTTCTTTATATATGCAGTTCTTCGTAATTATGGCATTTTATTCCATTTATATGCTGACGACAGTCAAATTTACGTCCCTTTGCACCGTGAAAATGACTTTAGTGCTCGTCAACTATTAGAGTGCATAGATGACATTAAAAATTGGATGTCCTTGAACTTTTTGCATTTTAATGCAAAGAAAATGTCTCGGTTACGTATGTAACCCTCATTCCCTGATGGAGGGAATGGAGACGTACGTCAGAACTGACCGACAAATTGGGATTTGTTTTCAGAGACCAATCTACTTTGAGTGTATAGAAACGAGCCAATAAACATTGGCATGTGGTTCACACATTCCATGCACCACCCCGCATTGCGGGTATAAATACGGAAGTGGAAGTACCGCATATCGTTTTCAACTGAGGAGCCGAGATAAGTGGCTCGGGCCTTCAGCTGAAGCACAGCATCTGGCAACGGGTTCTGTACGGTTCTTGTTGTTGTTGTTTTTTTATCGTTAACACTCAAGAAATTTACTTCAGCATATGATATATAGCTTAATCATCTACAATTAGGATACAGTATTAAAACATTGTTATATCATGTAGAAGTTGTTTCTTAACTGGCTGTCTACAGAGTCCGACACATTGGCGTAACATTTTTCATGTTAATCATGTCAATTTTGATCAGAACAATGCACTGTGGCTTTAATTCAGCTGACCTGATACATAAAAAAAGGTCATATTCCTCCATACAGATCCATTTGAATAAATTTTGCATACATGATCCAGACAGAAATCTTTTGTCCGGTATTTTCTGTAATCTAGTGGAAACAGCCCAAACTGTCTGCAGGGTGCTAGAGCACACAGGGCCTGAGTTACACACTTTCAACAATGAATTTATAACCCAAAAAAATCAAAAAGCGCCTCTTTTTTAGGGTGGTTATTACAGCTCAGACAACACATGTTTATCACTTTTAGCAGTGGTTTATGAAACTTCAAAGTGTTTCCTGTAAAATGACACCAGTATTGTGTATTTAGAGACACTGTATGTGTGTATGGGAAGCTTTTCAATTTGGGTCGGCCAAATCCAGGCGGAAATGTAGGGCCCTATAATTTCTGCTTTCACGGAATCGCAGAATTGGCATATTAACGCGGAATCTAGTGTTAACGCGGAATTTCCCGGAATTTGACATATTTGGAATGAAATGCTGCTTTGTGTGGGAGAAGAATGTATGTCTGGGGAAAATGCAGACCGGGGGAAGCAAATCTGGGCAACACAACCCCTCTTGCATTTCAGCTCCCCTTCAAAACAATGGGTGCGTCTCAATCAGCTCCCTAATTCAGTAGTCAGGGCATTGATCAGGGAGTCAGCCAATTGACTTGTGTCCTGATCAGTGCCCTGACTACTGAACTAGGGAGCTGATTGAGACGCACCCAATGAAAGTATGACGAATCAGCTCACCACGGCTCTGCTTTCATCTGCGAAAAAGTTAAGAAACTCAACGCTAAGCCCTCAGTACAGAGCCGGGCAGTTCCCTAGCGGGGAGTGCTGCTGTATTTTGCCTTGTTTTTAATGCACTTTAGTGTACTGTATGGAAAATAATGTCTTAAATGAACTTGAGAGAAAATGAGATGCGCGGGACAGCGTGTCTTATCCACATCATGTTAGATCTTAAAGTGACAGTAGCACTGATAATGTCTGTCATTAATATTCAAAGAACAACGGGAACAGAGAAGATTGTAGCTTTAATGATGATTAATCTATATTTAACTTATTATTTATGCAGTTAAGAAAGGTGTTGATAACTTTATTCAATGTCTGTGTAGACTATGTCTGACAGGGAAGGCCATGGGTAAATATAACATTTATTATAATGGATTTATGTAAAGATTGTTTTAAGTTCAATTAAGTTAAAAGTTGTTTTTTTTAAAGCCTAATAAATGTTGAAATTGGTGGCTTTCACAGTTATACTGTAATGTAATGTCATTAATGTTTCATATAGACATTAATATCAGTGATACTGGCCTTCATTCATCAAAAGATGCCATTACAACAAATATTTAAAATATGACTTTAAATTGTTTCTTCATTAATTTGGAGAGTAACTGAAATTATTACATTATCAAAATATTAAAAACTATGTTTTTTATTGCAATTAATCATGATTAATTACAGAAAAAATGTGATTAATTAGTTTTTTTAAATTATTATCAATTCACAGCACTAATATTTTGTTGTGACTTGAAGTATTTAGAGTGCAGTGTTTGTCCTGAAAAGTAAATGTGATGTATGTTTGATTTATGTTCTATTATATTAACATTAAAAGCACACTCTTTTTACGACTAAAATAACAGTTAAGGGTAAAAAACAAACAAACAGAATTTCCAAAAATGGAAATGGAAAAAAATGAATTTGGGAAAAAAATAAAACGGATTTCATAGGGCCCTAGAAATGGTTCCAGAGTAATTTGGTGTAAATAGGTTACTTTGTGTAAAACAAATGCCAAAGTGATGCATATCTCCAGAAAGAAGAGACTCTAAGCTTTCAAATGGTACCACATATGAGCTCAGAGCTCCTCCACAGACATTTAACATTGAAAGTATACACTTGATGGTCCGCAGAGTTTAAGTGGCAGCTCAAATAGGAGCAGCTTGAGCCTTGTCTGTGAAACCGGAGGTAAATTATAAAAAAATAAGAAGTTTCAAACTCCTCCTTTGAGAGACTGCATGTATAATTCAGTTTGCTAGACTGTTTAGTGCCTGCTGTGCATAAAAGAATGAGATTCATGTCACTCCCATCCGATGACATTTAAACTGCTATAATCAAAAAGCGGACAGGTTATTGCTAACACGCTGCGTTTAGTAGACAAAAACAACGATCATCATGAAACATTCAAGAAAAAAAACACTAGTGCACAATCTGCAAACATATTACATCCAAATATGCTCATGACGAAGGTTTATTAGCAACCATTTCATGTGAATCTTACTCTTAAATAAAACATCTTGGAAAAGGCGTCATTTCCGTCTATATTTAAGTTTATGTATAGTAGTGGTTTGCGATCATAGCACAATGACACCCTCCTCATAGCACATTTTATCTATAAATGTAGAGGGAAGGGGTGTCATAAAATTGCACTAGTCTTTCTAAGCTTTGTCTATATCAAAGTTACACGGCATGATATGTGTGCAAACCCTCCCACCAGATCTGATCCCACGAATGTGTGCCAATCGTTTGCTCTCATTTTGTTCCTAAACAACAACCTTTAGGTTGCAATCACCCTTATCAAACAAGAGTTTTGTTTTCGACAGCACTTACTTTTCCAGAGCCAAACAAGCCGCGGTCACACGCTCAACACGCTGACTCCGACAACGCATGACCTTGAGGTTATTTTCCCATCGAGTCAGTCTCCCTCCAGCTGCACATCTGGGGAATTTCAGCAGGGAAAACAAGATGGCTGTAGATTTTTAGAATCTTTAAAAGGTCACACATCCAAACAAATGCCAGCAGTGCCAAGCCTTTTCCCCCTAGAAATAGCTACATGGCAAACAAAGAGTCAGACTCCGAGTGGAGAGACATTTTTTTATGATGGAAAAGGTTTTAATATGAGTTTGGCCTTTAATTAAATGCTTTGGATTGATTATTTTGTGAAAGCCGAAACAGGAAGAAAGCAGAGAAACGTAGCAGGACAGGACTTACAATTACGAGGGAACCTTTTTAAATGTCTCTCCCAACTATTTCAGGTCTGTCATCCTCATGTCCTCATGTTTGATTTAAAATGTAAATTATCCGACAATTCAGTAGCAGTGCTATAATAGTTATACTAATGACTGATGTACTCAACAAATTGTGATGTTTGGTATTGTTCACAAACATATACGTATACATGATTTTATACACACTCACCTAAAGGATTATTAGGAACACCTGTTCAATTTCTCATTAATGCAATTATCTAATCAACCAATCACATGGCAGTTGCTTCAATGCATTTAGGGGTGTGGTCCTGGTCAAGACAATCTCCTGAACTCCAAACTGAATGTCAGAATGGGAAAGAAAGGGGATTTAAGCAATTTTGAGCGTGGCATGGTTGTTGGTGCCAGACGGGCCGGTCTGAGTATTTCACAATCTGCTCAGTTACTGGGATTTTCACGCACAACCATTTCTAGGGTTTACAAAGAATGGTGTGAAAAGGGAAACACATCCAGTATGCGGCAGTCCTGTGGGCCAAAATGCCTGGTTGATGCTAGAGGTCAGAGGAGAATGGGCCGACTGATTCAAGCTGATAGAAGAGCAACTTTGACTGAAATAACCACTCGTTACAACCGAGGTTTGTGAAGCCACAACACGCACAACCTTGAGGCGGATGGGCTACAACAGCAGAAGACCCCACCGGGTATCACTCATCTCCACTACAAATAGGAAAAAGAGGCTACAATTTGCACCAGCTCACCAAAATTGGACAGTTGAAGACTGGAAAAATGTTGCCTGGTCTGATGAGTCTGGATTTCTGTTGAGACATTCAGATGGTAGAGTCAGAATTTGGCGTAAAAAGAATGAGAACATGGATCCATCATGCCTTGTTACCACTGTGCAGGCTGGTGGTGGTGGTGTAATGGTGTGGGGGATGTTTTCTTGGCACACTTTAGGCCTCTTAGTGCCAATTGGGCATGGTTTAAATGCCACGGCCTACCTGAGCATTGTTTCTGACCATGTCCATTCCTTTATGACCACCATGTCCCCATCCTCTGATGGCTACTTCCAGCAGGATAATGCCCCATGTCACAAAGCTCGAATCATTTCAAATTGGTTTCTTGAACATGACAATGAGTTCACTGTACTAAAATGTCCGTCCCACAGTCACCAGATCTCAACCCAATAGAGCATCTTTGGGATGTGGTGGAACGGGAGCTTCGTGCCCTGGATGTGCATCCCACAAATCTCCATCAACTGCAAGATGCTATCCTATCAATATGGGCCAACATTTCTAAAAAATGCTTTCAGCACCAAAATCAATGCCACGTAGAATTAAGGCAGTTCTGGTCAAACAGTATTAGTATGATGTTCCTGATAATCCTTTAGGTGAATGTATATATATATATATATATATATATATATATATATATATATATATATATATATATATATATATATATATATATATATATATATAACATTATGTGCATTTAAGCTATAATGTTACAGAGCTATAAAGCTCTGTGTATTCTGACGCCTTTCTATCAGAACCAGCATTAACTTCTTGAGCAGTTTGAGCTCCAGTAGCTCGTCTGTTTGATCGGACCACACGGGCCAGCCTTCGCTCCCCACGTGCATCAATGAGCCTCTGCCGCCCATGACCCTGTGGCCGGTTCTCCACTGCTCCTTCCTCGGAGCACTTTTGATAGAGACTGACCACTGCAGACCGGGAACACCCCACAAGAGCTGCAGTTTTGGAGATGCTCTGACCCAGTCGTCTAGCCATCACAATCTGGCTCTTGTCAAACTCGCTCAAATCCTTTCGCTTGCCCATTTTTCCTGCTTCTAATGTAGCGTTCACACCGGACATTCACTTCACAACAGACGCAAATTTGCGTCATGGGAGGGGCTTCTGCCAGCGGCTCGTCTTGTTGAGAAATGGCTGACATGGGCTGTGTTTACACGTCTTTTTAGTTCAAATTCTACTGTTAATGTGTGACAAAACGTAGTTTTAAGACTTTTTCAGGCGATAATGTAGTTGTTTAAAGCTCAAATGTGTGGTTTATTTATAAAGAGAACGTCTATTTGAACATTTTATCTGGTGTTTTCTGAGTTGTGAGCTCCAGTGGATCAGCGGCGCTCAGCGCTCGTTAACCCCGGCGAGAGCAGCCTTTCCTCGGCCAGTCCTTCTGACGTCTGCCGCTGGCTCTGATGTCTCTGTGGTGTCTTGAGCTATATAGGACAAAATGTTAATTTGCTGCCTAATATATCCTACCCACTAACAGGTGATGAAGAGATCAGTGTTATTCACCTGTCAGTGGTCATATTGTTATGCCTGATTGGTATATATACACACACATATGCATTTATATATTTAGGTTTTATAAATATATGTCTTTACAAACTTATGACTATATATTCAAATGTACATTTATATATTCATGATTCACATAATTATTTCATGTTTGGTCCCCCATATGTATGTTTGTAGGATCATATATGATGTCTGACGAAAATCATAATGTTTTTCCATATGTAGCAGACATGGAAAGAACTGAACTGTCCACTAAATTAAAAAAAGGGATGATCTTTATAGGTTTATATTGTTCATATTGCAAAAGGGCATCTTTTTGTTTGCCGTGGCACATTTGAAGCGTTCAACCCTTGACTTCTGGACGACAGAAACTGCTTTATAAGTTCTCCAGGCGTGACATTTAATACTGAGGTTAGCACAATGTAAAGGTGGCCTCGGCTACTTCAAAGAAAGGTTGACTTCAGCCAAGCATCAAAAACCTGCAAACCAGTCCATTGCCTTCAGGGGTTCCTACATCGTGCAAGCTTGGCCTTCTGGATTTTATCTCACTCAGCGGTTTTTGCGTTCATTGATTTATTTCATGCCTGATATGTGTCCTGGGATTCTTGGAGAATGTGTCACATCTGATAGTTGGTCGACAGTACGTTGGTGATGTTGTAATCAATTTAGGCTCATAAGAAAAAAACAGACTGTAATGGTGCGTTAACACTGGACGCGAATGATTTACATGTTAAGTCAATGCAAAGACGCGAATAGACATTCTGCGGTGTGATTCGTGTGAATGAAACGGCACGAATTCAGTTAACCAATCAGGAGCTTGCTCTAGTAGTGACACCAATAAGGAGAAAATCTGTATATTAATATCTGGTTCAGTGCGCATATGATTATCACTGTGATAACATTAAATGACATGAAACACAACCCAGTCTCTTTTTGTTAAATGCAAGTTTATGTTTGATCAATAATACAAAAGTATAAGTAAAAGGTATAATAAGCTAAACATGAAATAAAGCAAACAATTCAGTCAAACATTCAAAGTCAGTGCTAGTCAGCTACAACGGTAACGTAAAGTTAAATAGCCTAAAAATAAAAAAGTAATGAAACTTCACTTTGCCCTCAGCCTAAACGATTTGCCAGGGAACAAATTATAGATCCATGAGAGTAAAGATCGCCTGTTACATTTACACAAGACGAATTATAGCTCGAGACGCCACAGAGACATCAGAGCCAGCGGCAAATGTCTGAAGGACTGGCCGAGGAAAGGCTGCTCTCGCCGGGGTTAATGAGCGCTGAGCGCCGCTGATCCACTGGAGCTCACAACTCCGAAAACGCCAGATAAAATGTTCAAATAGGCGCTCTCTTTATAAATAAACCACACATTTGAGCTTTAAACAACTACATTATCGCCTGAAAAAAGTCTTAAAACTACGTTTTGTCACACATTAACAGTAGTATTTGAACTAAAAAGACGTGTAAACACAGCCCATGTCAGTCATTTCTCAACGAGACTAGCCGCTGGCAGAAGCCCCTCCCATGACGCGAATTAGCATGTGTTGTGAAGTGAATGTCACGGGCGAATGAAGCGAGTAAACTGTTAAAGCGTCTAGCGCGAATAGCGTGATTTATTTGCGTCATTCGCGTCCGGTGTGAACGCAACAGAAGACTCTACCTGGATTTTTGAAAAACACCAAAAACATACCTATACATAAAAGTCCCTGCAGTTAGGTTTAGTGTTACAATACTGGCTGCAGTTCACCTAACAGCCACCGGTGTTGCTAAAAACAAGGGTTGACATTCTACATGCAGCCCCTTTAAACATTTTACTATATTTTGGGATTTAACTACGCTGGGGTAACAGTTGTAGAGGTCTTCACGGGTCCAAAAATTTGTACCCGAACCCGAAGAGACCCGTAAATGTGGTACATGGAACCGTCCCGGACTCATCTATTATTTGAAAAATTGGACCCGGACCCAATCAGAACCGATAAATGCCATACATTTGCTACACGGAAACGACCCAGACCCGTCTATTATGTGAAAAGTTGGACCCGGACCTGAGCAGAACCGATAAATGCCATAAATGTGCTACCCAAACCTGTCTATTATGTGAAAGCTGGGTCCATGCAGACACAGACTGGACCCGATCATATTCCACAGTAAATTGTTATTAACAAGTCAATAAATAAGTCGCGAAAATTTGTCTTACCTGCCCGTAAGAGCCATGGCCACGGACGGTAGCATTACTTATTTAAAATCATCTCTGAGCCGAGTCTGACCAGAAATATAGATATAACAAGACAGTTAATTCATTATATTGTTATGAAGTGTGCGCGCTTGAAACGGCAGATGCACATTAGTTGGAGCAACCTGAATTGTAGCCTATGCTTTTTAATGCAATTTGAGCATCATAGAAAACATTCATGTGACAGTTCACCTCAGATTTTGTTGCTGATTTAAATACATGTGAGTGTGCAAGGCTGCAAGTAGTTTGAGATTTGAAACTTGATTGCATTTACTGCTGTACACATAGAAACAGGAAAACTCCTGATCACTTTTCTGAGTATATCAGGGAATTTAATCACTTTCAGTCTTGTGTACGTTACGAGTGCGCGCAGGAACAATACTGGCTGCAGTTCACCTAACAGCCACCGGTGTCGCTAAAAACAAGGATTGACATTCTACATGCAGCCCCTTTAAACATTTTACAATATGCTGTGATTTAACTATGCTGGGGTCAGGTCGGGCCTCAGGTGCTCGAGTCTCGGGTCCTCCGTGAAGACCTCTAAACAGTTGACAGATTTACAGCTAATTTAGCCTTTACTAGCCATTGTCATATTTCATGGTCAATGCATATGCTTATAATGGACACAAACGGCATGACCCCTCCACACAGTCACTATTTCCCTTACTGTTCATTTCCCACATTTCCTTCTTATTTAAATCTAATTGATTTGTTTGTGTTCCACGTGCCTTTCTGAGCTGTATCGCTTCTGTGCAATCTTGTTCATGCTGTCTTCAACACCGGCCTGCACAAGCCACGAAGATGTATGCGTGCATGTGAGATAGAACAGAATTTCCACTTCCAAGTTCTTTTTATGGCCCGTGTTTTGCAGAAGGTAAATGAGGCCTGCAATGCAACATTTCTGAAGTCATAATTCTAGCTCTGGTTGAAGCCTGGAATTAATTCAGGCAAAAAGTCCTGTTGCTTTTCTCCAACTTCATGTTAGTAATGGGCTATTTTGTCAACATAATGCAGCAGCAAATGGAGTGTGGTAATGACTGCATTTGCTGATTGAAATGGAAAATGAAAGGTGGATATAGGGGTTCTTTGCCCAGACCCATTTGAGGGAAGGCCTCCCAGCAAATGGTCTGTGCACTCATTTTTCCCAACACGGATCAAAAGGACCGGACGGAGAGGGCGAGAGACCATTTCCACTACACTGGGCTTTGTTGCATTGTTTTTTTGTCACGGTCTCTATTATTGTATATCAATGTTGAACTTGTCAGGGTTTATTAAGAGGTTTAATTATGCTTATGGAAAAGTAAATATCTAACTAATCAGTGAAAGGACAAACATGATGTCCAGGGGGGGATGTTTGGTTTTAATGACCGTAAAAGTTAAGGTATATATCTGAAAAAACTCACAGAATATTTTAGCATGTTATTGAATATGGCAATGTTAATGTGTTTGGTCTTGGAGGACTAGATCTGCTCCTGCTTTAGAGCAAGTATGGATTTGCTACTGCTAATAGATGCACATCACAGACACACTGCTGTGAGTATGTCAAATCTGCTGCTGCATAAAGAGACATGCATCAATCCCGTAGCAGATCTAGGCAGGTGGAGCTGGGGGAGGTGGAGGGGTTCAAGAGGAACTGCGATAGCGCTGCTGGGATAGCTTACAGCAAACTAGTGACGTTCGATTCTTGAATAAATCGTTCTTTTGAGCCGGTTCTGAGTAATCCGTCGAGACGGTTGACTAATCGAACTGAATCGAACTTTAGTTCCTGGTCGATGACGCAAGACGCACAGCCAAAAGAGCACGTCTGACTCAAAAAGAACCGGTTCAACCAACTGTCGAAGTTTGCAGAGAATTACATGTCTGATGAGTAAGTTGATAATAATATGCAAGCCTAATGGTGCGTTCACATCGGACATGAATGATGCGAATAAATTGCGCTATTCACGCGTAGTTGGAGTTTATTCGCTTCATTCGCACGTGACATTCACTTCACAACAGACGAAAATTTGCGTCATGGGAGGGGCTTCTGCCAGCCGGCCGTCTCGTTGAGAAATGGCTGACATGGGCTGTGTTCACACTTGACGTCTTTTTTGTAAAAATACTACTGTTAATTTGTGACAAAACGTAGTTTTAAGGCTTTTTCAGGCGATAATGTAGTTGATTAAAGCTCAAATCTGTGGTTTATTTATAAAAAGAGCGCCTATTTGAACATTTTATCTGGTGTTTTCGGCCAGTCCTTCAGACATTTGCCGCTGGCTCTGATGTCTCTGTGATGTCTCGAGCTATAATTTGTCTTGTGTAGATATAACGGGCGATCTTTGGTCTCATGGATCTATAATTTGTTCCCTGGCAAATCGTTTAGGCTGAGGGCAAAGTGAAGTTTCATTACTTTTTATTTTTAGGCTATTTAACTTTACGTTACCGTTGTAGCCGACTAACGCTGACTTTGAATTTTTGACTGAATTGTTTGCTTTATTTCATGTATAGCTTCTAATACCTTTTACTTATACTTTTGTATTATTGATCATACATAAACTTGCATTTAACAAAAATAGACTTGGTTTTGTTTCATGTAATTTAATTTTATCACAGCCATAATCATATGCACACTTGTCTGAACCAGATATTAATATATGATTTATATAAACCATATGATTTTCTTCTCATTGTTGTCACTACTAGAGCAAGCTTCTGATTGGTTAACGCGGCACGAATATCCGCCAAAGTTCCAATTTTTCAATTTGCGTGAATCACGCGTCAAACGCTCAATTTGCAGCGCAGAATGTCTATTCGCGTCTTAACATGTAAATCACTCGCGTGAAACGCTTCATTTGTGTCCGGTGTGAACGCACAATAAGGCACATACTGGAAATGTGTTATTAAATGCCATTTTATTAAAACCTGCAAAAACCTTTCTGTAGAAATTGGATTGGATTGCTCCTGCCTGATCGATTGCTCCTATCTCCTGTCTGCCTTCTGCCTTGTCTGTATCTCTGTACATCCTTGCTTACGTTTGAATCTCTATTTTGATATTTTCTCTTTGTTCTACTGCTAAATATAACTTATAACGCATCACCATACATTGTTTAAAAATTGCCTATCACGTTAAATTTGACATCGCTAGCTTTTAATCTAAATCACCATCACACGTTAGCATTTCGCTAGCCTGTTAGCTTGTCATCTCTGCACCCGGGTCTCCCTTTTTCTGAGTTCATTAGTTGGATTAGTAAATAGTGTCCAGCAAACGATTGTGGTAAGTTGGATAAATCAACAAACACGGTAAGTCATGTCTTCTCCTGTCATTGTCAATTGCACCGCTTGCTGCATGTTTAGTATAGGCTTCTCCGCTGGCGAACAGGGCTTCACATGTGATAAATGTAAGGAGATAGTTAGGCTGACGGAGAAGATTTCAGAATTAGAAACACGCATCCATACTTTATCTGAGAGTAGTGAGGATGTAACAGCTTTAGACACTGATTTGGATGCGAATAGCTTAGTGAACTCTGTACATTCTTCGGTTCCGGCTGAAGGGCCCGTGCAGCAGGGAAACTCGGTGACAATCAGACAGCATAGTCACGGATCAAAGAACCGCTCTTCCGTTCCGGTTAGAACATCAAACAAGTTCTCCCCTCTCAGTGAAGCACCCACTGAGTATCCTGTTGAAAGTGCCCTAGTTATTGGTGATTATATTACCCGGAACGTGAAAATACAGACACTAGCCACCATAGTCACATGTTTACCGGGAGCCAGAGCGCCTGACATCAAAGCAAATTTAAAAGTGCTGGCTAAAGCTAAAATATAATATTCTCTAAGAATATTATTCACGTCAGCACTAATGATGTTCGACTTCGCCAGTTGGAGATCACCAAAATTAACATTAAAGAGGTGTGTAAACTCGCTAGTACGATGTCAAAAGCTGTTTATTGTTCTGGTCCCCATTAGAAGGAGTGATGAGATAGTTAGCAGACTATCATCACTCAATGGCTGGTTGTCAAAGTGGTGTCCGCAAAATAACATAGGGTTCATAGACAATTGGAAAAGTTTTTGGGGCAGACCTGACCTGTTGAAGAAGGATGGCATCCATCCCTCCTGGGGTGGTGCCGCTCTTCTCTCTAGTAATTTGGCACATAGTCTTAGAGCTAAGCCTTGACTCACTAGGGCCCAGGTCAGGAAGCAGACAAACTGGCTAAACCGACCGTCTGCTAGCTGTCTCACGTCACCGGAGTCAGATAAATCCCAGCACATAGAGACTCTTTCACCGAGATATTATCATATAGAGACTGTGTCTGTTCCCGAATTAGTAAATACAAAAAAACATCAAAACCATTCAACAGTAAAAATGTAATTGATGTCCAACAAATAAACAAAAGATATAATACAGATGAACAATTGATAAAGCTTGGGTTGCTGAATATTAGATCCCTTTCCCCAAAAGCGCTTATTGTTAATGATATTATTACAGATAATAATCTAGATGTGCTCTGTTTGACAGAAACCTGGCTAAAACCTGACAATTACATTACTTTAAATGAGTCCACCCCCCAAGATTATTGTTATAAACATGAGCCGCGTCTGAAAAGTAAAGGGGGAGGGGTTGCTGTAATTTATAATAATATCTTCAGTATCACTCAGAAGTCTAGTTTCAAATATAATTCCTTCCTTTTGGTGCTTTATGTAACGTTATGTAGTGTACATGATAAAACCCGTTTAACATTTGTGTTAGCTACTGTATACAGGCCACCAGGGCATAATACAGACTTTATCAAAGAATTTGCTGATTTTCTATCAGAGTTAGTACTGGACGTAGATAAAGGACTAATTGTTGGTGATTTTAATATCCATGTAGACAACGAAAAAGACGCATTGGGATTAGCATTTAAAGACATACTAAACTCTATTGGAGTTAGGCAACACGTGTCAGGACCCACTCATCACCATAATCATACTTTAGACCTAATATTGTCACATGGAATAAATGTTGATACCGTTGAAATTCAGCAGCAGAGCGATGACATCTTAGATCATTGTATACTTAATTTAGCTAAGGTTGCAAAGCCGCCCCCTCGCTTCAAAAATGGCAAGACAATCACTGCTGCTACTAAAGATTGCTTTTTAAATAATCTTCCTCATCAGTATCATCTCCTCAGCATCCCAGATAGCATAGAATAACTCGATGTTGCAACAGAAACTATTGACTCTCTCTTTTCCAGTACTTTAGACACAGTTGCTCCTCTGCGCTTAAAGAAGATTAAAGAAAATAGTCCAACGCCGTGGTACAACAAGCACACCTGGGCCCTTAAAACGGCAGCCAGAAAAATGGAGCGCAGCTGGAAGAAAACAAAACTAGAGGTCTTTCG
Source organism: Romanogobio albipinnatus (assembly GCA_023566225.1). Lineage (NCBI taxonomy): Eukaryota > Metazoa > Chordata > Actinopteri > Cypriniformes > Gobionidae > Romanogobio > Romanogobio albipinnatus. The sequence continues at coordinate 68,864,814 of CM042242.1, read as the reverse complement.
TAATTCGTGGAAAGAGCACATGATCGTATACAGAAAGGCCGTAAAAACTGCTAGATCTGCTTATTTCTCGACTCTCTTGGAAGAAAACAAACACAACCCTAGGTATTTATTCGATACAGTGGCTAAATTAACCAAAAATAAAGCTTCAACTTCTGATGATTGTAAACAGCTCAGCTGTAATGACTTTATGAACTTCTTCACATGTAAGATTCATAATATTAGGATGAAAATTTTAACCATGCAGCCGTCTACTACAGTATCACATCAGACAGAGCATTGTAGTGTCACTGAGGAAATATTACACTCATTCACTGCTATAGGAGAAGAAGAATTGACTAAACTCGTTAAATCATCAAAATCAACAACATGTATGCTTGATCCTGTACCGACTAGGCTATTAAAAGAGATGCTACCAGAGGTCATAGATCCTCTTCTTAATATCATTAATTCATCTTTGTCATTAGGATATGTACCTGAAACTTTTAAGTTGGCTATTATTAAACCACTTATTAAAAAAACGCAACTTGATCCTACAGAATTAGTCAATTATAGACCAATCTCACATCTACCCTTTCTGTCAAAAATACTTGAAAAGGCAGTGTCTTCACAATTATGTTCCTTTTTAGAAAGAAATGGTATCTGTGAGGATTTCCAGTCAGGATTTAGACCGTATCATAGCACTGAGACTGCTCTCATCAGAGTTACAAATGATTTACTCTTATCATCCGATCGTGGCTGTATCTCTCTATTAGTGTTACTCGATCTTAGCGCTGCATTTGATACTATCGACCACAACATTCTTTTGAATAGACTCGAAAATTATGTAGGTATTAGTGGAATTGCTTTGTCATGGTTTAAATCATACCTATGCGACCGTTATCAGTTTGTAGCAGTAAATGAAGAGATGTCACAGTGATCACAAGTTCAGTATGGAGTACCGCAAGGCTCAGTGTTAGGACCGCTGCTCTTCACCCTGTACATGCTACCACTGGGAGACATCATTAGGAAGCATGGCGTTAGTTTTCATTGTTATGCTGACGATACTCAGCTCTATATTTCTTCACGCCCTGAAGAAACTTACCAATTCACAAGATTAACGGAATGCATAGCTGATATAAAACACTGGATGACCAGTAATTTCCTGCAATTCAATTCAGAAAAAATTAAATTTTTAATTATTGGACAAAAAAGCTCCACAAGTAGTAACCTAGAATACTGTCTAACATTTGATGGCTGCTCTGTCAAGTCCTCGTCGTCAGTGAGGAACCTGGGTGTGCTCTTTGATACCAATCTTTCGTTTGAAAGCCACGATTCTAGCATCTGTAAAACTGCATTCTACCATCTTAAAAATATATCTAAATTACGGCACATGCTCTCAATGCAAAATGCTGAACAGTTAGTTCATGCGTTCATGACCTCAAGGTTAGATTATTGTAATGCTCTACTGGGTGGTTGCCCTGCTCGCTTAATAAATAAACTCCATCTGGTCCAAAACGCAGCAGCTCCAGTTCTTACTAGAACCAGGAGGTATGACCATATTAGCCCAGTTCTGTCAACATTGCACTGGCTGCCTATTAAACATCGCATACATTTTAACATCTTGCTTATTACTTACACAGCTCTAAATGGTTTAGCTCCCCAATACTTGAGCGAGCTCTTAACACATTATACTCCATTTCTTCTACTGCGCTCTCTAAACTCTGGCCAGTTGATAATACAGAGAATATCCAAATCAACTGCAGGAGGTCGATCCTTTTCCTATTTAGCTCCTAAACTCTGGAACAGTCTTCCTAGCATTGTTAGGGAAGCAGACACACTCTGTCAGTTTAAATCTAGACTAAAAACACATCTCTTTACTGTGGCATACACATAAAACACGTTTTCAATGAAATGATTGTTAGGCTGCATTAACTAGGTCAGCCGGAACCGGGAACACTTCCTGTAACACCTGATGTACTCGTTACATCATCAGAAGAATGGCATCTACGCTAATGATAGTCTCTCTGTTTTATCCCGAGGTTTACTGTAGTCAGCCGGATCCGGGCCGTATCCAGATCAGATGGTGGACCTGAGCCCAGAGAAGACCAATGCATGACCCTGAAGTGTCTGCAGAGACCGTAATTAGACTCCCCCTAAAACTGCCTCTTCAACACGGCATCCTCAATAAACCCGTCTCCAGCGTGATGACTCCGATTGTTCGAATATTACAAACTAATAATACTTAAATCGATATGTCATCCGCAATAAACCCGTCTCCAGTGTGTTGCCTCCGATCATTCGAATATTGCACTTTAATAATTATTTAATCAACATTATCCTCAATAAACCCGTCTCCAGCGTGTTGCCTCCGGTCCTTCGAATATTCCGATCTATTATGACATCTGACCTGTAAAGTTGCCATAATAATAATAATAATAATAATAATAATACGCCGTTTCTTAATTGGCCAGAGGAGAACTGTCACCCCGACTGAGCCTGGTTTCTCCCAAGGTTTATTTTCCTCCATTCTGCTCCTGATAGGGTTTTGGTTTCCTTGCCACTGTTGCCTCTGGCTTGGCTTGCTCAGTTGGGGACACTAAACTTTTCAACTCAATATCCAAATAAATCTAATTATTAAACTAAATTAACCATATAAAATAAACTACTGATCTAAAGCCCACACTGCCACTGTATGATAATTGAAATGAACTGATGACATCACCGTTTTCTCCAGAATGGCTATACGGCTGAATAAAATTATGCTGCATTATTTTCCTGTTTAACACTGTGAAGCTGCTTTGAAACAATCTGCATTGTTAAAAGCGCTATATAAATAAAGTTAAGAAGAAGAAGAAAGATGTAAATACATTTTAATATAGTTTATTGTGCATGCAGATTATATTTTAAGTGTTTAAGTGAAATCAAGAAGTTTATAAGACTGTTTTATTCTTTCTATATACTTTAGACATGTAGATCATATCTGCGTATATCTGTAATGTGTGCTGTAGGTACGAAACTTTTAGGAATGTTATCCAAGATGTAGGCTACTCAATATTGGTCAGTCATATTAGACATAAAGGATCTGCGGACCACAAACACAATTAACTTAAGTGAATAATGAAAAACAATAATCAGCTATATGCATTGACACAAATAACTTTTTATTTTAATGTTTCAATATGCGTTGACACAAGTTACTTTATTTGAATATATATATATATATATATATATATATATATATATATATATATATATATATATATATATATATATATATAATATAGGGGTGTAACGGTACACAAAACTGACGGTTCAGTACGTACCTCGGTTTTGAAGTCACGTTTCGGTACGGGTTTGGTACAGCAGTTTTGCACAATTGCTTTTTATTTATTTTTACTCAAAAGTGGTTTACTGAAGAAAAGTGTTTGTCCTTAAATGTCTGTCCAATTATAACTAAAAGTTTATTGAAGATATTGCTGTAAACCAGTGGTCGCCAACCCGTCGATCGCGATCGACTGGTCGATCTTTATCACTGTCCCGGTAGCTCCCGATAAATAACCGAAAAATAATTAACAACATGTAACAAGTAGAATTATGTACTGCTCCTTTAATGCAGAAGGCAGTCCGTGCCGTGGACGGAGCGCGTGCCGTGAACGTCGCATGTATGCGTGTAATATTTCTGTTGCTCTCACTGTTTATTTTCTGTTCAGTAACACAGTTGTTAGTGAAGTGTTTTGCAAACTGCCCCATGTGGGCGTGGGATCGACGACGCTGATAATAAACACCTGTGAAATATCAGATACGTGAGTTTTGCTTTCACTTGACTAACGTTACAACCATTCAGGCCAGCTATCCGGCCTCTGTGTAAAGTCGTACAAACACATTATCAAGGCACGAAATCGCTCCTTATGCTCCCAAAATGTATTATCTGCAACCTCAATTCACACAGCAACAAATTGACCGATGCTATAGCTATGACAGCGCTACTGCAGCTGAATATCTCTTCAGCAAACCGCCGCAAAGGAAAGTAAAAGTTGCAGACGCTCATACACAATCACTATCATTAAAAGTAAAGTAACTAAATGATCAGTGCTTATGCCACTCTCTCTCCTATTGCAGTCCTTGATTTGAAATTAGCTGTTTTGATCAATACAATGCAGCTCATATTTGTTGATTTCGGTGACGTGAACTCCATTAAAAATGCATATAACGTGGGAATTGAAGACACCACATTTATGTGACCAAGTGTAAATGGAATCGTTCTGATAAATCAGATATCTGATCTGTAAAAACACGAAGTGGACCAGGTATAAATAGTCCCAGCAAGATAACTGTTCGGGATGCTTGAAATATAGGAAGAAAAATATAAATATTGAATTGGGGAGGGGAGGGGGGTTAAATTAATGTATCTCTGAACGAAACTGTCTCAGTTTTGATGGCATTTTACAGCGGTACCCAAAGAAACGCTTCTTTTCCATAAGCACCATCTACTGTCAAAAAGCGAATTAGCATTTTTATTCAGTCCATCTGTTTTTGTTTTGTGCAGGTGTGTCTTGTGTATCAATTTCACAAAGCTAAAGCTGAATAAAGTCTTGAAATTATGCAATCTAATTTAAATAAAAAAAACACTGCTCATGCTACATGTGTGTACCTTTGTTTGGGTAGTGATTAAAATGCAGTGGTTGCCTCACATTTCAAATGGCAAATTTTTTAAGCTAGTTTGGGCTGTTATAGAGCAAATAAACAACAAAATAATTTGCTTAAGCAAAGAAAAAAACGACAGATGTTCTCGAAATAAATAAAAAAAAACTCTGAATCGGCCATGAAAAATCTATAAGTAGATCTTGCCTTTCATCAAGGCTGAGGTCAGGGATCTTTGGCTTGAAAAGGTTGGTGACCACTGCTGTAAACTATATAGGGAACCCTTCCTTACACATTATAATATTAAAGGTTAACAACAGAGCCCAAACTATCAGCCTAAATTCAGTTGATATTTATTTTTAGGTATAAAAACAACACTCAAATAACATAGTACGAAGAAGTTTAAACATGTGTCACAGGTCGGGGCGGGCCAAACCAGACTGCACCCACCCCTGAAAAACCCGGGAACCACCTCGAGGAACGTGTCAAGGACCAGACAGACAAGGGAATAAAATAATACAGTTTATTTATTATATTAAAAGATCAGTGAATTGGATAGGTCCTAATTAAAATCTTCTTCTTGCCGCCAGGACAGTTCAAGTGTCTCTAGACCTCCCGGGACGGGAGGGGAGGGACGATCGTGACGGACCGGAGGCTCGTCGGAGGGAAATCAGGGGGGAATCCCCGCGCCGTCCAGGTAGGTCACTGGGTAAGTACTCCTCTACGGGACTCAAGAGGGGAGGCCGTGGTCATACGAACCCCATTCAGACTGGAACCAGGTAAGTAGGCAGATGCGGGGGCGAAGCGAATCACTGGGGTTACTCCGGAGGGAGGTACTCAGAGGTGGGGGCAAGCGAGCCACTGGAACGTTACAGCAAGGTTTAACTGTCCAACAATATGTGGGACATTCGACTGGATTACCTCTCTTCTTCTTCTGAGCAGGGTAAAAGGCTTCCAATAAGGGCGTGTGGGGACCACCAGGCGGGGAGGACGCTTGGAGCGGGGCTCTCACGTCAGCTGAACACTGGGACAGACACAGCACAGTTTCGACGGTTCAACAGTATGTGAAGCTTTTCAACTGATATACCTTCTCTCCTTTTGAACAGGGTCAAGGCTTCCAATAGGGGCGTGTGGAGACCACCAGGCGGGGAGGACACTTTGGGCGGAACGCTCCACTTCAGCTGAGCACTGGAACAGTACAGCAAGGTCTCAACGGTTCAACAGTATGTGAAGCTTCTCAACTGATATACCTTCTCTCCTTTGAACAGGATCAAGGCTTCCAATAAGGGCGTGTGGAGACCACCAGGCGGGGAGGACACTTTGAGCAGGGCGCTCACGTCGGCTGAACACTGGGACAGACACAGCACAGTTTCAACGGTTCAACAGTACATGAAGCTTTGCAACTGATATACCTTCTCTTCTTCTGAACAGGGTAAGGGCTTCTAATAGGGGCGTGTGGAGACCACCAGGCGGGAAGGACACTTTGAGCGGGACGCTCACTTCGGCTGAGCACTAGAACAGACACAGCACAGTTTCAATAGTACATGATATACGAAGCACTCAGCATTAACGGGGCCGGGTCTTTTCAAAGCAGGAAGTTGGGCTGTTGCTTTATCAGACCCCTTCGTTAGAGACAGCGGGTGGAAGACTGTAGGAGACGAGTGCACGGCAGACTTCTATTACTTCTCCACACACCAATTTCACTTCACAGCACAAACCGTGTAAATCGTCACTTCAGGCACTGCAATTCCACTCGCACACCGTGCATTCGGGCCAGCACTCACCCACCGGTCTTTTCTCCCACCAGATCGGATCTAGTCCTCGATCAGGGCTTGACTTCGCTCCGGGAAAGCAGAAGAACGATGCAGCGATCATCACATTCGGCAAGGAGAGGACAGAAGTTGGAGACAGATCATTAATTCACTCGGTGTCATAGTTCACTCGTGCCAAACATTTTCCAAACTCTCCACACCACTTCAGTGTTAGTGCATATAAACAACGGATCCAATACTCATCACTTGCGTCTTTCTCACTGCTGACGATATTCCTCAAGCCTTCGCTGACAAATCCTTCACTCCTTCCTTTCTCTTCCACAGCTTCAATCTTCCCCACTCCACAGCCCAGCCTCAATAAAAAAAGAACAACCCGCTGAAAAACACAGCATCATACGGGAGGAGATCCACCCCACAGTCTGTTTTCTCTCTGTTTTTAAAGCCTCATCTGAATAGGTGTCCCTCTCACAGCATTCTCTGTAATTGCCCCACACCTGCTGTCACTCAAGCAATCAGCCCCGCTGCCATGGCAACAGATTCGCAGGGCATAGAATGGACGTTCACTGGAAAATCCTGAATAACTGCATTCACCAGGATCTTAGTCCCGTTTGGTTTTTGTCACCCCGTGACACACCCCCCTGCCAAGCCGTTCTAGTCCCTAGAACGGGATCCGGACACCCAGTCTCCGTACCTGGCTGGGGGTTGCCCCCGGTTCTCCCGTTGGGATCGCCTTGGCGGGGAGTTAGGTTCCTCTGGCCTTGGCGGGGAGTTAGGTTCCTCTGGCCTTGGCCCTATATCCAGCCTCCGGGGGGCCACAGCCCATCCCACCACGGGAGGCATCCACGCTGGTTCAGTCGGAGGTCTCTCTACAGTTGGTTCGGGGTAATTCGGACAAGGGCGCATCAGGTTTCGGTGGAGCACCCGCTCTGGACCTTCTCTCCCTTCGGGACGGATGGCATACACCGGTTGATCGAGATGCGGCTGTCGTTGGACCACATACGGCTGGGGCTCCCACCGATCACTGAGTTTGCCCTTTCCTTGTCGCCGGTTATCTCGCACCAGAACTCTTTCGCCAGGCAGTAGCGGCGCACTTCGAGCCGTACGGTCATACAACCTTTTGTTCTTGGCTGCGGCTTGTTTAATTCGGTCCGAGACCCGTTCATAGGCCAGTTGAAGGCGTTGATGGTGTCTGGCCACCCACTCCGTTACACCGCCTCCCTCTTCAGCGGCCGCAGTCCCCAGCAGTAGGTCAACGGGTAGTCTCACATGCCTTCCGAACATCAGGTAGGTCGGTGCATACCCGGTCGTGCTGTGTATGCTGTTGTTATACGCCTGGACCATTGCCGGGAGGTTGTCAGCCCAATGCCCCTGTTGGTCGTTTCCCAAGGTCCCCAAGAGACCGAGCAGCGTCTGGTTAAACCTCTCGCACCCTCCGTTCCCCTGAGGATGATAGGGCGTCGTATGGGTCTTCTTACATCCGTACAGTTGGCACAGCTCGTGTACTACCCTGGATTCAAAATTTGGCCCTTGATCGGAATGGAACACTTCGGGACACCCGAAGGGCTGGATGACATGCCTCCACAGGGCATTAGCGGTGGTAATGGCGGTCTGGTCCAGAGTTGGGATGGCCCAGGCATATTTGGTGAACAGGTCAGTGACCACTAGGAGGTTTTGAATGCGATCGACCGGCCGACCCAGCGTCAGATAGTCCATAGCGAGGATATGCATCGGTGCTTTAGCTCGAATTGGGACCAATGGAGCTCGTGTCTCTTTCCTGGCTTTGAACAGGGTGCAGCGCGGGCAGCCCTGTAGGTAAGTCCTCACGGTCCCCTCCATCCCAGGCCAGTAAAAGTGGCGTCGCAAGAGTGCCGTCGTCCTCTCCCGCCCTTGATGACCAAGCTTGCTGTGATAAGCCTCCAGCAGAGCGTGACATCTTCCCTCGGGGACCACCACTTGCCAGACCAAGTCACCCGAGCGTGAGTCCTGGAGGGACCGACAAATCACCCCTTCCTTCAGATGGAGCCTCTCTTTCTGGCCCAGTAGGCCCCTCACGATTCGGGTTTGAGCCCGGCGTCCCGCACCCTCCGGCCACTTGTCCTGTTCCAGCCAGACCCGGACCAGTGACAGGTCCTCATCCTCGCCCTGCAACACCCTCCAGCGCTGTGGGTCCCACCCCCAACTTGCGGGCGGTTCCTCCAACGGTGGTCCCGGTGCCTCCACAATGCCCACCATCATTCCCTCGTCGCGGTTCACCCCCCGCATGGGTCTCAGACCCTCCGGCCCTCCTTCTGGCCACCTAGATAGTACGTCAGCGTTGGTATGTTCCCTTCCTGGCCGGTACTGAAGCTGGTACTCAAAGTTGGCCAATTGTGCCACCCACCTCTGTTCCACCGCCCCCAACTTGGCAGTTTGTAGGTGTACCAGTGGATTGTTATCGGTCACTACGGTCACCTTTGCTCCCCATAGGTAGTCTTTGAACTTCTCACTGAGCGCCCACTTCATGGCCAGTAACTCAAGCTTAAAGGAGCTGTAGTTGGCATCGTTCCTCTCCGCGGGGTGTAGACTCCGGCTCGCATAAGCAATGACTCTTTCTTCCTCCTGCTGTTTCTGCGCTAAGACAGCCCCCAAGCCCAAGTGGCTGGCGTCAGTGTAGAGGATAAAGGGCTGGGTGAAGTCTGCGTATGCCAGGATGGGTGCTTGTAACAGCTCCTGCTTGAGCCTCTGGAAGGCGGTCTCGCATGCCGGATCCCACTGAATCGCTGGGGACCCTCGGCCCTTGGTGTGTCCCGTTCCACCCAGCAACTGGTTCAGGGGTTTGGCGATCTTAGAGAAATCCTTAATAAATCGCCTGTAGTACCCGACAAAGCCGAGGAAGGATCGAACCTGGCGCACGGTCTTCGGGGCAGTCCACCCCTGTACAGCCGACACCTTCTCTGGGTCCACAGCGATTCCTGCAGCACTCACGATATGGCCCAGGAACTTTACCTCCTTCCGGAAAAGCTGACATTTATCCGGTTGGAGCTTCAGCCCGTACTTCTCAAGGGAGCGGAACACCTGCTCAAGATGCTGAAGGTGAGTCTCAAAGTCAGGGGAATAGATAATCACGTCATCCAGATACACAAGAGCGGTATCCACTAGCTGGCTCCCCAGGCAGCGCTGCATTAGCCGTTGGAACGTGGCGGGGGCGTTGCAGAGGCCGAACGGCATCCGGTCCCACTCGTATAACCCAAAGGGAGTCGTGAAGGCTGTCTTCTCCCGGTCCCGCTCGTCCACCTGCACTTGCCAGTATCCGCTCGCCAGGTCTAGTGTGGAATACCAGGCCGCCCGGTTGAGACTCGTGAGGGAATCCTCGACTCGAGGCAATGGGAAAGCATCCCGCTTCGTCACTTGGTTCAACCTCCGATAATCCACACAGAATCTCCATGCGCCTGTTTTCTTCCTCACCAGAACAATCGGGGCCGCCCAAGGGCTACTGCTCTCACGGATGATCCCTTTATCCAGCATCCCCCGCAGCAGAGCCCGAACCTCAGAATATAATGTTGGAGGTACCGGCCGGTAGCGCTCCCTACTAGGCGGGGCTTCTCCAGTGGGAATTTGATGCTGAACGATGTTAGTACACCCGTAGTCCTCGTCATGGGTGGAGAACAACTGTGGCCATTTTGATAGAAAAGCCTCGAGCCGTCTTGTTTGATCCTCCTCCAACCCTTCTCCCCGTAGGGACTCACCTCCGAGATGGGCCGGCAGTCCTCCTTCAGCCTCCCCTCTGTGCGTCCCCGTCTGCGTCAACGCAACCTCCACTACGGTTGGGCCCACTTGACTGAACTGGACTCCTCCTGGATCTTGCACTTGCTGGGGCAACACTGAGGTAACTCGGGCTAGACACTGATGACGATGCAGTTGGATCGGGAAAGGGTTCGTGTTCCGGACTCTCACCCGGACTCGGCTGCCTCGGGCGGATGCCAGTCCTCTGGCCACTTCCACCTTAGGACCGTCGTTGTGCGGTTCTACCAACACCCACTCCTCCGGGTGGTAAAGTCTAGGGGGCACCTGGACCCAAACCATCGCCTCGCTTCGAGCCGGGATGGACAACGCATAGCGGCAAGCCACTCTTCCAGTGCTCTCCCGGTCCCCCTGCTGTTCGGCCAGGCAAACTCGGCGACAGTCAGCTCTAACGCGATCCCATTCTCTGCCCTCAGGCGTCGCAGTTGCTCGGGCCGGCCCACTCTGGAACAGCCCCTCCCAGCATTCGGAGATGACATTCATGCCCAACAGGGCGCGATGAGACCCTAGGCAGGCGTCGCGAACCACCACCACCCCCTTCTGGGGTACGACCATGCCATGGATCTCTAGGTCTGTCACTACGTATCCCACGTATGGGATGTCGAGACCGTTGGCCCCTCGCAGAGTCAGCCAGGGGGCTTCGGTCGTCGGCCGGCCCTGGGTACCGAATAGTTCCTGGACTAGGCTCTCCGCGAACAGAGTGACTTGCGACCCCGTGTCCAGCAGACACTGCACCTTCTGGCCATTGACTTGAACCATGATGACCGGACAACGGCCCACCAGGCGTTCCTTCGATAGTTGGGAAGACGAGGGGTCTGAAAAGGGGGTCCCGACCACTTGACCCACAGTGGCCGGAGACTCTAAAAACCCCCCTGCGAAGCGCGTCTGGAGGAGCACTGACGAACGTAATGTCCGGCTTCCCCACAGCCATTGCAGATAGGACGCCCCTGTTCGTCCCACTGGAATCGGGGACCCGTGGATCGAGTGAAGTGATGCTCTGGAGGGCGATTCCCGTCGGAGTAGGCTCGCTCCCGCGGTGAGGGTAATGAATGGAGGCGTTCTCGGCGGAGTTCTTCGACGACAGACTTAGACAGTTCAGACATTTGCTCACGGATATCCCTCTTTAGTTCCTCCCGGAGGGCATGCTTCCAATCGGAAGTAACAGGGGCCGAAGGCCCACTGACAGCGTTCGCAGCCAGACAGCTGGGGGGATCCATACCTTCGGTGTGGTCACGCTCGAGGGCTAGAGCCTCCTGCCGCAGCTCTTCGAACGTGAGGTCCGGCGTCCGTCTCAGTTGCACCCGCAGACTCTGACGCACGGGACCCTCCCGTAATCCCAACAGAAACTGATCTCGCAATAGGGTCTCCTCGTCCCCCAGGCCGTGATCCTGTCTTCCCCTTAGCCTGGTAAACTGTTCCCTCAGTTGCAACGTGAATGGCCGAACAGTTTGTCGAGGCCCTTGCCTACAATTAAAGAATTGCGTTCTCAGGACCGCTACCGGGGTGGTGTCTCCGTATTGCCCCGTGAGAAAATCAAAGATGGCTTGGACTGTGATGCGGGTTGCTTCCGGCGCTGCCTGTACTTCTCTTCTTGCTTCTCCCTCCAACGAATTTAGCACAAACTGTACCTTCTGAGGGGCACTTAGCCCTTGGAGCCCTGCCAGGTATTCAACCTGGGTCTTCCATGCTGACAGGCTCAATTCTGACCCTGGACCTCCGTACTTCTGGGCCCACGGGGCCCCCATAAAGAAAGGCATAACTGGCTGCCGGGCCACTGGCTCTTCTTCTGCCATCTAGGTCCTTGATCGCTCCACTCGAGGTGGTAACCCTGCCGACTACGCCAAGTTCTGTCACAGGTCGGGGCGGGCCAAACCAGACTGCACCCACCCCTGAAAAACCCGGGAACCACCTCGAGGAACGTGTCAAGGACCAGACAGACAAGGGAATAAAATAATACAGTTTATTTATTATATTAAAAGATCAGTGAATTGGATAGGTCCTAATTAAAATCTTCTTCTTGCCGCCAGGACAGTTCAAGTGTCTCTAGACCTCCCGGGACGGGAGGGGAGGGACGATCGTGACGGACCGGAGGCTCGTCGGAGGGAAATCAGGGGGGAATCCCCGCGCCGTCCAGGTAGGTCACTGGGTAAGTACTCCTCTACGGGACTCAAGAGGGGAGGCCGTGGTCATACGAACCCCATTCAGACTGGAACCAGGTAAGTAGGCAGATGCGGGGGCGAAGCGAATCACTGGGGTTACTCCGGAGGGAGGTACTCAGAGGTGGGGGCAAGCGAGCCACTGGAACGTTACAGCAAGGTTTAACTGTCCAACAATATGTGGGACATTCGACTGGATTACCTCTCTTCTTCTTCTGAGCAGGGTAAAAGGCTTCCAATAAGGGCGTGTGGGGACCACCAGGCGGGGAGGACGCTTGGAGCGGGGCTCTCACGTCAGCTGAACACTGGGACAGACACAGCACAGTTTCGACGGTTCAACAGTATGTGAAGCTTTTCAACTGATATACCTTCTCTCCTTTTGAACAGGGTCAAGGCTTCCAATAGGGGCGTGTGGAGACCACCAGGCGGGGAGGACACTTTGGGCGGAACGCTCCACTTCAGCTGAGCACTGGAACAGTACAGCAAGGTCTCAACGGTTCAACAGTAGGTGAAGCTTTTCAACCGATATACCTTCTCTCCTTTTGAACAGGGTCTAGGCTTCCAATAGGGGCATGTGGAGACCACCAGGCGGGGAGGACACTTTGGGCGGAACGCTCCACTTCAGCTGAGCACTGGAACAGTACAGCAAGGTCTCAATGGTTCAACAGTATGTGAAGCTTTTCAACTGATATACCTTCTCTCCTTTTGAACAGGGTAAAGGCTTCCAATAGGGGCATGTGGAGACCACCAGGCGGGGGGGACACTTTGGGCGGAACGCTCCACTTCAGCTGAGCACTGGAACAGTACAGCAAGGTCTCAACGGTTCAACAGTATGTGAAGCTTCTCAACTGATATACCTTCTCTCCTTTGAACAGGATCAAGGCTTCCAATAAGAGCGTGTGGAGACCACCAGGCGGGGAGGACACTTTGAGCGGGACGCTCACTTCGTCTGAGCACTGGAACAGTACAGCAAGGTCTCAACGGTTCAACAGTATGTGAAGCTTCTCAACTGATATACCTTCTCTCCTTTGAACAGGATCAAGGCTTCCAATAAGGGCGTGTGGAGACCACCAGGCGGGGAGGACACTTTGAGCAGGGCGCTCACGTCGGCTGAACACTGGGACAGACACAGCACAGTTTCAACGGTTCAACAGTACATGAAGCTTTGCAACTGATATACCTTCTCTTCTTCTGAACAGGGTAAGGGCTTCTAATAGGGGCGTGTGGAGACCACCAGGCGGGAAGGACACTTTGAGCGGGACGCTCACTTCGGCTGAGCACTAGAACAGACACAGCACAGTTTCAATAGTACATGATATACGAAGCACTCAGCATTAACGGGGCCGGGTCTTTTCAAAGCAGGAAGTTGGGCTGTTGCTTTATCAGACCCCTTCGTTAGAGACAGCGGGTGGAAGACTGTAGGAGACGAGTGCACGGCAGACTTCTATTACTTCTCCACACACCAATTTCACTTCACAGCACAAACCGTGTAAATCGTCACTTCAGGCACTGCAATTCCACTCGCACACCGTGCATTCGGGCCAGCACTCACCCACCGGTCTTTTCTCCCACCAGATCGGATCTAGTCCTCGATCAGGGCTTGACTTCGCTCCGGGAAAGCAGAAGAACGATGCAGCGATCATCACATTCGGCAAGGAGAGGACAGAAGTTGGAGACAGATCATTAATTCACTCGGTGTCATAGTTCACTCGTGCCAAACATTTTCCAAACTCTCCACACCACTTCAGTGTTAGTGCATATAAACAACGGATCCAATACTCATCACTTGCGTCTTTCTCACTGCTGACGATATTCCTCAAGCCTTCGCTGACAAATCCTTCACTCCTTCCTTTCTCTTCCACAGCTTCAATCTTCCCCACTCCACAGCCCAGCCTCAATAAAAAAAGAACAACCCGCTGAAAAACACAGCATCATACGGGAGGAGATCCACCCCACAGTCTGTTTTCTCTCTGTTTTTAAAGCCTCATCTGAATAGGTGTCCCTCTCACAGCATTCTCTGTAATTGCCCCACACCTGCTGTCACTCAAGCAATCAGCCCCGCTGCCATGGCAACAGATTCGCAGGGCATAGAATGGACGTTCACTGGAAAATCCTGAATAACTGCATTCACCAGGATCTTAGTCCCGTTTGGTTTTTGTCACCCCGTGACACATGTAAACTTCATATTAGGCAGTTTTTGCAATAACTTCTAAATCTAATTATACAATATTTTTTCTCCAACTCGTTATACAATATTTTTTCTCCAATTCGTTGTTGAAATATAATCATTTATACACAGTGTCTGTCATTATCATGACAGATTTATTTAAACATACATGACATAATCAAGACATCACTAACAGATTCAATAGAATATAATGAATATATAGGCTAATATAGTGCGTATATTTAGTGAAAGAGTTGATTTCTCTAGTGGACACTGGACTGTGCTTTGGGGCTGGAGTGGATCTGTGTGTGGCCCAGACACACAAAATGCTAGGGCCATTGTGGACAGTTCTATGCTCTCTGTGCTGAGCGCTGGAATTTCCCTCTTGAGAGCAGGCTCACGATCTTCACTCACTGGAATGGACTCTGAAATTTCTCTCACTGGAACAGACTCTGGAATTTCAATTCACTGGAATGGACTCTGGGATTTTATTCACTGGAACAGATTCTGGGATTTCACTCTCTGGAGTGAACTCAGGAATTTCAGTCTTTGGGACAGACTCGGGAGTTTCAGTCTATGGAACAGCATCTGTGATTTTACACACTGGAACAGACTCGGGAATGTAGATCCATGGACATTCAGATGTGGACCGTTTCTTCTTCCTCAGCCTCCTCCTTTGTGCTGGGGTTAATAAGGATTTAGGTCTAGTGTGGATTCTTAAACTGATACGGACTGAGGTGGTGGTACCTGGACTTGAGCACACTCTGAAACGAACTCGGAAAAGGAACTTCTGGAATAAATTTTGAGAGCGGTTCTGGGGTGAAGATCGCATCTCAGTACCACATTCAGATATTGCTTGAGGGTGAAACTTGAATCTCCCACTGGTATGTATGATCACAGGTTAGTGTCTAATCCACTCCAAAATAAATGGACTTAATAAATTAACTTACTCTCAGTACAGGATGTCAAATGGCAGAATTGCACAAGCTCCTCAGCCTATTGATCCTCCGTCCATCTTGATTAACAGAGCATAGCTTCTCCATTGTTGAGTCCTTGTTTTGGTCCTGTGTTCTGTCACGGTTAGATGGCTGTAATGAAGCGCACGACAAGGAGATGCAGACTTTTAATCTAATTATCAACACACCAAACAGGAGAATAACTCAGAGAACGTACAACCACGTAACACATAGCACTAACACAATACAGGACAAGGAACAGACTGAAACTGAGGGCTTAAATTAATGAGGGCAAACAAAGGAGCTGATTAGTTCATTAACGAGGGACAGGTGAATAAGTAAACCAATGAAAACATACAAGAAAAATGTGTCAAAGGAAAACATATATTTTAAAGCATTTTAACAATGCCATATCCACTACAGCATTAGCTAAAATGCTACTTTTTCACACCAAGTCCTAGTCATATTCATGAGTTATGATCACAGCAACTCAAGCAATTTTCTCTTGCACAAATGCTCAACTGTAAAACACTGTATAACTTGCCACATTCTGTTTTTAAAAGAAGATATTAGGAAGAAACGAAATACGATGACAAGTAAATGCTGATGTTATAATCGATGTGGCAACTTCATTTTTCAAATCAAAGGATAAGACTGGTGAGAATATAGTTATGAGTGAAACCAGGCATGTTTAACTCAAAGTGCTAATTATTCTGTACTACACATTTTTAGAAATAGTGCATATATTTACAGTTGCAGTTTCATATTCAGCACTATATGAGGGGTGGAGGTTATGGATTGGTTTAATGACTGAATTAATCAATTCAAGCAGACAGACACACACTAATAATTTCCTTGTGTCAGAAATGATCATATCCCTTGAGCACATCACAGCAATCAATTTCAATTTAATACAGTTTTATATATCGCATGCACACAGCATTGCACACTTTCAACACCCCCTAACCCCCCCCCCCCCCCCCCCCCCAAAACAACCTCTCAACTCCAGAGTTGTTTGGAAAAGGCAATTTCCAGCTTAAAGTCTTGACAAGCTTTGTGAGGCATGACGCCTGAACCCTGCCATCAATCAACACCTGTTCAACTGCAGGCCAACAGACCAAGTTACACTTATTTCTCTGCCCTGTGTGAAATGTCAGCTCTTATGTCATGTTTCTTTTCTTTTTTTTTTCATGATGCAGTTTAGATCAGATCATAGTGTAGATCATATAAGACTCAAACAAGCTCTTTTGAGTGTGTGTGTGATGGGGTGGAAATTACCTTTTCTTGACCCTGTTTGACAGATTTATGCTGACATTTGAACAGAATTTTGCTTAAATAAAGATTTTTTTGACTGTTTTTAATCTGACAATGGAGAGCTACCAGTTCTGATGATCAGTCAAGCAGGAATATTATTGAGTGATGCTTAAAATTGGCAAGTTATCTTGATTTATCGGTCTGGCTGATGCACTGCTCTATAACTATCATTTTAACTCTTGAAATTGCATAAGTAAAACAGTAGTGGCCAAAAGTGACATCTTCACCCTTTATTTCAATATTATTACAATTTTGGTTCACACTTTAGTGTCCAATTCTCACTATTAACTAACTATTAATACAACTTTTGTCTTAATAAAGTCCTAACTATGTCTTATTAATAGTTATAAGGTAGTTGTTAAGTTTAGGTATTGGGTAGATTAAGGGATATAGAATATGGTCATGTGGAATAAGGCATTGATATGTACTTTATAAGTACTAATACACAGCCAATAGGCTAATAATATGCATGCTAATGTCACGGTGTATCTTGGTTTTGTTTCATGTTCATGTTTTTTGTTTGAGTTTAATCAGTCATGTTTCTTGATTTTGTCATGTGTTCCTGTTTGTCATGTGATTCCCTTGTCCTCATGTGTTATGTTCTCATTGGTTGTTTTAGTCGTGTTCTCAGTTCAGTTCTGCCATTGGTTCATTGTCTTGATTGTTCACAGGTGTGTCTTGTTAGTAATTAGTCTTTGTGTATTTAAGCCCTCATGTTTGCCTTGTTCCCTTGTTGAGTATTGTTACCTGTAACCACTGTTGGTCAGTTTGGTTTCAAGTCAAGTCGTTTCCAAGTCAAGTCAGTTCCAAGTCAAGTCAGTTCCAAGTCAAGTCAGTTCCAAGTCAAGTCGGTTTCAAGTCGAGTCGGTTTCAAGTCGAGTCGATTTCAAGTCAAGTCAGTTCCAAGTCAAGATTGTTCCAAGTCAAGATTGTTCCAAGTCAAGATTGTTCCAAGTCAAGTCAGTTCCAAGTCAAGATTGTTCCAAGTCAAGTCTGTTCCAAGTCAAGTCAGTTCCGAGTCAAGATTGTTCCAAGTCAAGTCAGTTCCTAGTCAAGATTGTTCCAAGTCAAGATTGTTCCAAGTCAAGTCAGTTCCAAGTCAAGATTGTTCCAAGTCAAGTCTGTTCCAAGTCAAGTCAGTTCCGAGTCAAGATTGTTCCAAGTCAAGTCAGTTCCGAGTCAAGATTGTTCCAAGTCAAGATTGTTCCAAGTCAAGACGGTTTCAAGTCAAGTCAATTTCAAGTCAATACTGTTTCAAGTCAAGTCTGGTCAAGTCAGTTTCAGGTTAAGTCAGTTTCAAGTCAAGTCCTTGTTCCCTTGTTGAGTATTGTTACCTGTAACCACTGTTGGTGAGTTCTGTTTCAGGTCAAGTCGGTTTCAGGTCAAGTCAGTTTCAAGTCAATACTGTTTGAAGTCAAGTCGGTTTCAGGTCAAGTCAGTTTCAGTCAAGTCTGGTCGAGTCGGTTCCAAGTCAAGACTTCCAAGTCAAGTTGGTTTCAAGTCGAGTCTGTTTCAGGTCAAGTCAGTTCCAAGTCAAGACTGTTCCAAGTCAAGACTGTTCCGAGTCAAGACTGTTCCGAGTCGGTTTCAGGTCAAGTCGAGTCGGTTTCACTGCTCTATAACTATCATTTAGTAGTGACCAAAAGTGACATCTTCACCCTTTATTTCAATATTATAACAATTTTGGTTCACACTTTAGTGTCCAATTCTCACTATTAACTAACTATTAATACAACTTTTGCCTCAAAGTCCTAACTATGGCTTATTAATAGTTATAAGGTAGTTGTTAAGTTTAGGTATTGGGTAGATTAAGGGATATAGAATATGGTCATGAGGAATAAGGCATTGATATGTGCTTTATAAGTACTAATAAACAGCCAATATGCTAATAATATGCATGCTAATGTCACGGTGTATCTTGGTTTTGTTTCGTATTCATGTTTTTTTTCATGTTTCTTGATTTTGTCATGTGTTCCTGTTTGTCATGTGATTCCCTTGTCCTCATGTGTTATGTTCTCATTGGTTGTTTTAGTCGTTTTCTCAGTTCAGTTCTGTCATTGGTTCATTGTCTTGATTGTTCACAGGTGTGTCTTGTTAGTAATTAGTCTTTGTGTATTTAAGCCCTCATGTTTGCCTTGTTCCCTTGTCGAGTATTGTTACCTGTAACCACTGTTGGTCAGTTTGGTTTCAAGTCAAGTCAGTTCCGAGTCAAGACTGTTCCAAGTCTGGTCAAGTCGGTTTCAGGTCAAGTCTGTTTCAAGTCAAGTCCTTGTTCCCTTGTTGAGTATTGTTACCTGTAACCACTGTTGGTGAGTTCTGTTTCAAGTCAATACTGTTTGAAGTCAAGTCGGTTTCAGGTCAAGTCGGTGTCAAGTCAAGTCAGTTTCAGTCAAGTCTGGTCGAGTCCTTGTTCCCTTGTTGAGTATTGTTAACTGTAACCACTTTTGGTGAGTTCTGTTTGAAGTCAAGTCGGTTTCAGGTAAGTCGGTTTCATGTCAAGTCTGTTTCAAGTCAAGTCCTTGTTCCCTTGTTGAGTATTGTTACCTGTAACCACTGTTGGTGAGTTCTGTTTCAAGTCAATACTGTTTGAAGTCAAGTCGGTTTCAGGTCAAGTCGGTTTCAAGTCAAGTCGGTTTCAAGTCAAGTCAGTTTCAGTCAAGTCTGGTTCAAGTCGAGTCCTTGTTCCCTTGTTGAGTATTGTTAACTGTAACCACTTTTGGTGAGTTCTGTTTCAAGTCAATACTGTTTGAAGTCAAGTCGGTTTCAGGTAAGTCGGTTTCATGTCAAGTCAGTTTCAAGTTGAGTCCTTGTTCCCTTGTTGAGTATTGTTACCTGTAACCACTGTTGGTGAGTTCTGTTTCAGGTCAAGTCGGTTTCAGGTAGAGACTGTTCCAATACGGTTTCAGGTCAAGTCGGTTTCAGGTCAAGTCTGTTTCAGGTCAAGTCGTTGTTCCCTTGTTGAGTATTGTTACCTGTAACCACTGTTGGTGAGGTCAGTTTCAAGTCAAGTCCTTGTTCCCTTGTTGAGTATTGTTACCTGTAACCACTGTTGGTGAGTTCTGTTCAAGTCAAGTCAAGGTCATCGTTTGTTTTGTATCTGTTCATGGTTTGCTCACTTTGGATTTATAATAAACTGCACTAGGGTTCATCAAGCTTGAACAATCCTCCAGTGGACATCCATTACAGCTAATAAGCAACAAGTATTACAGAAACAGCTTAACTTTATAATCCTATCTTATCTGTTTGGCATGGCAATTTCAGTTAGGACCTCATTTAGGACAAAAGCTATTACAGGATGACATTACTTAAGTGCATTATCTTAACTATGGATAGGAAACTGGTATAATACATTATAATGCTTATCTAAACATTTAATGCATTAGACTTTCTATATGTCTGTTCAAACGCATTACAAACAGTTTCAGAATCTGCAAATATTATTATACATAAAAGATATAATGCGGCATTATGTACATTATGAATACCTTTTATAATGCATTATACATAAAGGCTTTAAGTAAAGTGTTACCAAAATAAATCAGTATATATACTGTTGGATGGCTCTGTTTTTAAAGAAAACGGAGTAGAAAACAGCATTGCTCTGTGACATCGTTATGGAAATTGCAAATGGCCCCTCCAAGTGGGTTTGCACATTTGCGGGGTGCTTTATTTGATTTCAGCTTTATTAGTTCTACAGCAAAAGTTATTCATGCCAAATGCTTATTAGGGGTGAAGTGAGGGGTGATCTGTGCGTAAACACATGCTTTAGCAAGGAAATATAAGCCAGACTGTACTGAATACGTTATGACTATTTCATCGTATGGTCTAAATCGCTGTATTTCAGCCACTGCAACATTGTCAGAGTTGTGCATCATTCAGAATTGATTCGTGAATGTCTTTTAAATTTGAAATCACTTTTTTTTTTTTACTAGAATTTTAGGTGGGAAACGATATTGTAAATATGTTTGGTCTTTTTTTTAATTATTATTATTAATTTAACAGTTTTTAAGTGTTTACCAATCCTTAAAGTACTTTTTTTCTTAACATATACTTCACACAATTAGCCAAATAGTTAAGTTTCTGCCCAAACCCATATTTTTTTTTAAATAAATAAAAACGCTAAACTTTTTTCTGCATATATACTAACTCTATCAAAACACAGCAAACCTCATTCTGTCGAAACACTAGTTTTCTATACAACATGAACATGTAGTCAATCATAGCGCAATGACTGTCAAAATACTAACAGTTGATGACTACAAAATCTGCATTACTTCTCATGTTTCAGCTCTAGCTGCAGACAATATGAAATCTGTTGTTTTTATAATTAAATTCCCTTCTACTGCAGTAAAAGTAGAATGATTACATGTAAGCATGTAAGTGTTGAATGTGTGAAATCTTGGTAACGTACTATCTAAAAGAGAGTTATTACTTTATAGAATGTACGGTAGAAAAAAATAAAAAATAATGAAATTGCTCAGGGCAGCCACTGGTCAAATGGTGCAGAACTTCAGGTGCCACCTGTTGAAATCTCTTTCTGGGGGTGGGATGGCACCCATGCAGACCGCATATTCTGTGTAAATGGAACGGTTGTATTTGGAATTGTTGTAGTAAAAGCTTTACCCAAATATTTTACTGAAATGAAAACATGAAATTGCTGCCATCGATCAACAACTATTAAAGTCATATCAAGAGAATCAGTAAAACCATTAAGGCCAACTTGGGCTGTTTTAGGATGATTAGTTTGACTTTTGCATTTTTTTTTTTTATAAATTCTATGATTTTCTCACACATCATATGGCTTAACCACATGGTCCCAAGCTCACCAGTCATCAGTTAAGTCGGATGTGTAGGGATGCTACGAAATGAAAATTCTTGGCCAGAGCCGAACGCTGTTTTTCCAATTTGTTTCCCATTTATTTAGCAATTTTTTTCACCGTTGCATAAATTTGCTTGTTTTACTATTTTGTCTTGCTTTTAAAATTTTTTTTTTTTTTTTTTTAAAAACTACAATTTAAAAATATTTATTAAGCACTAGACATTTTTTAGCATTCCAGCAGACATTATACAAACACAAGTTATACACAATATAACTTGAAAGATAAATAAATAAAATGTATTTGGCCATCTTATCTTATCTTTGGCCTATACAAATTGTGTTTGTTTGTTCATCAAGTCAAGTCAACTTTATTTATATAGCGCTTTTAACAATGCAGATTGTTTCAAAGCAGCTTTACAGTGTTAAACAGGAAAATAATGCAGCATAATTTTATTAATAATGTATAGACATTCTGGAGAAAATGGTGATGTCATCAGTTCATTTCAATTATCATACAGTGACAGTGTGGGCTTTAGATCAGTAATTTAGTTTATATGGTTAAATTAGTTTAATATTTAGATTTATTTGGATATTTAGTTGAAAAATTTAGGAAAATTTAGTGTCCCCAACTGAGCACGCCAAGCCAGAGGCAACAGTGGCAAGGAAACCAAAACCCCATCAGGTGACCTAATGGAGAAAAATAAACCTTGGGAGAAACCAGGCTCAGTCGGGGTGCCAGTTCTCCTCTGGCCAATTAACAATCAATCGTTGCGCCCATGGTTTTCATTGGATAAAGGCACTCGGTACCTAGCCAATGCCTTTCCAACAAAGGTTTGATTGATGGACTTAGTAAACCAATCAAAAGGCATTATCTTGCACAGTTTATGTAAGTAGGATTTGGTGAATACTACTAGTGCTTAGGCTTTCATAACACCAGCACGTGCCTGCCAGTGTTTAGGGCAGAAACTGCAGTGGAGAAGATCGTTCCACCAGCTGGGAATGTTGAATGAAAATGTTCTGGAAAGGGATTTTTTCCCCCTGGTACCACAAGCCGTCGTTCCTTTGCTGAGCGAAGGCTTCTGGTGGGGGTGTGGATTTGTAGAATGGAGTCAAAGTAAGTCGGAGCAGAGCGCGTGGTGGCTCTGTATGCAAGCATCAGCGCCTTAAACGATGCAAATATTGATATTGCCTCTAGTTTTATCTTCATCTCATTTTTAACCCTTAAATGCATACCTTGGGTCTTTAGCGACCCGAGATGTCATTCACTACCCTCCTCCTCATTCATGTTTTAAAGTTAGATATCAACCTTCTTAGTATTCCTCAATCAATCCATTTTAAACAATATAACAAGAAGAAAAAAAATAATTATAATTGAATGCCTGTTTTTCCACTAGTTTTTTTTTTGTGTCAAAATTGTATAGGGTCACTAACGACCCGAGGTGTGTAAGATTGTACGCATTTTTTTTAATCTGCACAATAATAAATAAATCTATAATGACGAAATGAGTGCAATTCACCTTTATTCCACAAGGTGGCAATGTCTGATACACAATGATGAAGTGACGTTTCACTCATATTTACCTCAGACAGAAAACTAAACAATAATATGGTGAGATTATTAATATGGTGAGATTATTATTAGTGGGTTAAACCACTGAACTGATATGCAGAAGGTTGCTGGTTCGATCCCAGCGGTCACCACCAGTGTGTCCTTGAGCAAGGCACTTTACTCCATGTAATAAGGGCACTGTAAGTCGCTTTGGATAAACTGTAAATGTAATGTGTGTGTGTGTGTGTGTATATATATATATATATATATATATATATATATATATATATATATATATATATATATATATATATATATATATAAAAACTTGAAATGGCTCAGCGATTTACTGCAGAGACAGTACTGAACGCAATCAAATATTAGTGTCACTTGATGATGGATCTGGTGAAGGAAGCTGTCAGTGATCAAAATATTTATTTTGAAGACGTTGAAAATTTATTTTGAGGATATGCGTGAGATCGCGAATATGAGGGAAATGCTGAATGTACTGGGAAATGAGTCCTCTGTCGAGGACAGTGATGATGGTATAAAACATCTGCTCAAACTGAACCCTTCCAAGCTCCAAAAGGTAACAAAATATGTTTTATTTTATTCTTCTGTAATTGTTACTCATATATCAGGAGTTGTATATATTATCGCAACAGGTTTAGATCTATCCATGTTAGATATAGATCCGGGTCGCTAAAGACCCGAATATGTAAGAATGTTTGGCAAAACAGTCATGCATTTAAGGGTTAATAATGTTAGTCTGTAATTTTGAAAAGCTCCTCTAGGGACAAGTGTTGTGAGTTAGCTTTAGCTAAAAACACTATGATGCATGCATCAGATGAATGTTCAAGTTTATCTACAGTATGTCTTTTGTATCTGTCCCTATCCAAATAAACTAAATAAATAAATAAAACTAGTCTCACATAGCCAGAGTGACGGCAGAATGTCTGGACTTCATCGCAGCTTTCGTTGGTCAAGGACCACCCAAGATGACGTTTGACCAGTGTTGGGCACGTTACTTTAAAAAAGTAATTAGTTATAGTTACTAGTTACTTCTTACAAATAGTAACTGAGTTAGTAACTGAGTTACATCATTATAAAAGTAACTAATTACCAGGGAAAGTAATTACTGCGTTACTTTTTTTTTGTCAAAAGTTCAAATATGTCAAATAACTTGGATGCCCCCAATTTAAATATGTTAAATGAATGAATTAGACACGAAACATTGTACATTAATGTACACTATTGTAATGTTGCTGTGGGACAATGTGAGAGACACCTATCAAATTCAATATATTGTAAATATTATCAGTAGACCTACTATAGTGTAAATATTATCAGTACTACTCCTTTGGTAGTGAAGCTCACGTTATCGCCTGGGTTTTTAGCCGCTCATTTTGTGGCTGTGATGATGTGAGGCTTCATTAGATTAGAATTACTGGCCACAGACGTGGAGAGACTCTTTCTTCCTGGGCATAAGTTGCACGTCACATAAACATTCTTACCTTTCACCTCAACAATGGAAGAGTAGCGCTTATACTTCCAGTTTGCGAAAGCTAACTTTGAAGTCGTTGGACTTGCCATCGCTGACTGTGCATATGCGTGTGCGACTGTGCGTCATAGTGTGTGTGTGTGTGTGTGTGGACTCAACCTATCAACCTCAACCTTGTCTCCCACCCACCAATCATCATCAGTTATGTGTACCGCGCGCGCGCACACACACACGTTGCAGGTCCGACTGACAGAGAGCCTGTTCGGATGAAAACCGCTTCAGTGAGCTCAATTATAGTAACGCCGCATTTTTTTTCTCAGTAACGCTAACGGCGTTGCAACATTGGGAAAAGTAATTAATTAGATTACTCCGTTACTGAAAAATGAACGCCGTTAGTAACGCCGTTATACTTAAACGCCGTTACTCCACTGCGTTTGACTGACATGTAACGCAACCAATCACAGTTTGTTTTGCGTCATGTTTAGGGGCGTGATCATGTAAAGTCGATGTCCCTGCAATAACAGACCGGCGTGCATCTATAAATGATTAATTCAAGAACGTTGTGCAAGTTTACTGCAACAATGGAGCCGCAAACTTTTGAAAATCCAGCGTTTAGTTGATCCCGGTAAGCGCTCATTGTAACGGTTGTAAACACGACGCCGTTCTTCGGAGTTTGGAGTCGCGGCATTTGTTTCCAAGAGGACCGTTAAAGAACACAACACGCAGGTCTCGCGGACATCCTGTACAATTCAACCAATCAGATGACGACTTCAAAACTCCTGAAGTGTTTCCAGAAAAGTGTGCCATACGCATCAGACGTTCAGCCAACGGTCCGTGGTCGTGACGTCTGAGACAGAGACTAATCAACAACAAACCCATCATATGTGGCCTTTAGTGACTTTTGTTGCAATTGTGAGTTTATTTTTGTCTGGCTATCACCTGACCAAGCTCAATTTAAGATTGAAAATTGATCTGGGGAGTCTGCTCTGTATTTTCTACTGCACAAGAGGCGTGATCATCGAGCATAATTCAAATGACTCTGTACGCAATTGGATAGTCCTTCAACCAATCAGACCACAAGAGGCGTGACCAACGGGCATCGATCCATCGCTTCTCTATCCGTCATCATGTTAAACCTGCCAATAGCGCGCCAGGTGGGTAAGCCAGTCTGTGATTGGTTCCCGTAAAAGTGTGACAGAAGCAGTAGAAATGAAAGTACAGGTTTCCAGACTGAGTTGTAGGGCGAAACCAAATCGCCGGCAGATCAGGCTGGGTTAAATTTACATCTCACAATTCTGACTTTCTTCCCTCTGAATTTTTGGGATATAAACTAGGAATGGAGAGAGTCACAATTACCTTTTTGTATTTTCTATTCAGCTTTCATGGGTTTCACATGCGTAAAGGGGAGCACATAAAGATGCACAGTCCAGCACACATTATTCCTCCTCTCCCCTACCTTTTTCTCCCTTGCCCTGATCCAACTACTCCTCTTCTCCTTCACCTATCCCTCACACAGACATTATTCTATCTCTCTCTTGCCATGGCCAATGAGTGATGTGGATGTTGTCATGTGACTGCATTTTGGTTCGTTTCAACTGGTTCGGACCAAAGCAATCATTGTGTGGTGTGAAAAGGAACCAAAAAAGCTGAAAAAATGCTACAATGTATGATTGTTTGCCCTTGGTTCGGACCAAATGAAACGAACGAACGAACTAGAGATGTGAAAGCACCATAAGACATTTGCCCCAATAAACTCATTTAACTGGTTATTAACCCTCTGGGGTTCTTCTGTCTTTTTTTTTTCTTTCTTTTTTTTATGTTAAAAATCGTAGCTTCATCAGAATGGTCTGAAACTTGGTGACTTTATTGGTACTTGGTATATGAACACCCCAAAAAATTGGGGACAGGATTGTGGTCGTAAAAAAAAAAGTCACACTCAGGACCTTCGGGTCAAAAATGACCCCCATAGGAAATGAATGGGAAATTCGGTTTTTTTGTGCATACAATCTACAAGTCAGCCTGGATGTTTTTTTCTGCATCCTGGCTGATTTGTAGATTGTATGCACAAAAGAACAAATTTCCCATTCATTTCCTATGGGGGTCATTTTTGACCCGACGGTCCTGAGTGTGACCCATAAATGAAGAACCCCAGAGGGTTAATAGTTAGTAAGGCAGTTTAGGTATAGGTCAACCAGAATATGTGCTTTACTGTATATGTGCAACTAAAATATGTGTGAAACCAGTTAATTAAATGAGAGTAAAGGCATAAAGTAATGCATAACATTAACAACTGCTGTTTGCATAGTATTCTGAGTTTGCGTTTCACAGTTTTGATTATTTTAGAGATACTGAATCTGTGACATGAGTAAATGCATGCTCACATTTAGCCTAGAACTGCACAATTTTTTGAGTGTATGTTTCATCTTGAAAACTCTTGTAGAGAACAGACATAAAACTCATTTAGCCGTGCAAATACTAGCCTCGCTCGCTGTGACATCAAGGCCAGATTTAAAACAGGACTGGTCTGAAACCTGCTGTCAAAACAAAGAACACTGCCCCGCTCGTCTCTTTGCCGGGCCAATTTATTCAGCGTTGCATGCAGACATAAGTGGCACGGCGACCCCTGACCCGCTCTTCTCCCAAGAAGAACATTGAGTTCCCCGTCCTCTCCTGCCCCGCAGACAAACACGAGCCAGGAAACGCGAGGTGCTGAACTGCTGCTTATTTGATAAAAGATCTATTTCCTCAATCATGCTGATGTTGATTTAAGACTCACTCGGCAGGGATGATAAATAATGGATCTGGTTCATTGTTTACGGTCTGAGAGCAGCGCCCGACTTTAAAAAGATTTCTCATTTTATTCTTCTATTATTTATTTCAGTTCTCGAACACTGTTGCCGAGCAGAAAACAAGAATTCACATACTAATGTGTTTTGAACAGTGAATTACTAGCTTAATAGATTTAATGAACAAACCACGTTTACTTTTGGTGTTTAATTGCTGCATTTGAAAGATAAACAACATCACTCAATGTCAAAAATATAAATGCATCTACCAATTTAATCTGTTGGAGTGACTTTACTTTAGCTATAGACTGCTGGTCATGTGATCCCGGACCACAAAACCAGTCATAAGGGTAATATATATATATATATATTGTTTATTTTTATTGAGATGTATTCATCATCTTGAAGCTGAATACTATTTGAAAATCTGGAATCTGAGGGTGCAAAAAAATCTAAATATTGAGGAAATCTCCTTTAAAGTTGTCCAAATGAAGTCCTTAGCAATGCATATTACTACTAATCATACACTTTTGATATATTTACAGTTGAAAATGTTACTGAATACCTTCATGGAACGTAATCTTTATATCCTAATGATTTTTGGCACAAAATATTTTTTTTTAAATTTTGACCCATACAATGTATTGTTGGCTATTGCCACAAATATACAACTTATTCAACTTATGACTGGTTTTGTGCTCCAGGGTCATAAATTGTACATCTTTTTAAAGGTCTAAGGGTTTAGCGTCAATATTCACTCTCAGTTTTTTTGATAGCAATATATATAATACAGTAATATTGTTATGAAACAGCAGTCACTTGGGTAAATTGTTAAAGTCAGGTTTCCATTGAAAAACGTAACATTGCCCGCAAAGGTGTTAAATCCGAGAAATATTGATTAATTGTATCCATTGTTTGTAATTTTGCTAAATAAAGACAGCCGTGGCTGTCAAAACAACAGTAGCAACATTCATTAACTGATATCATATTAATATTCTTTCCTAAAGTACTAAAATATGTTTTGTACAGTAGTGGCAAACATTGATGTCCGGCCTAGGAAAATTGGCATCTTCACCTATTATTCAAATATTATTTAAAAAGTGTTAAAGATTTTGTAAACATATTTCGTAGTTGTGCTTGGAATCGATTGTTTAATTTTGGGGAACACTTTACAATAAGGTTCATTATTTAACTACTTAGTTAACATGATCTAATAATGAACTGCACTTATGAAGCATGTATTAATCTTTGTTAATGTTAATTTCAACATTTACTAATGCATTATTAAAATCTTGTTAACATTAGTAAATGCACTGTGAGCTAACCATGAACAGCTGGATTTATATTAAAGCTGCACTATGTAAGTTTTTTTCAGTAAAACACCTAAAAACCACTAGGCCAGTGTTATATATTTTGTTCAGTGCTTACAATATCCCAAATGTTCCCAACTATTTGTAAATCGTGAGATGCTATTTTACCCGAGGAACCGGGACGTGTGAGGGCGTGGCCTGTCGATTACATCATATCTGCGTTCCCCTCGGTTTCCAGGTCTTATTCTGCAAAAACACTTTACTCTCACTGCAGTGTGAACAAGTGTCATAGCAGCCATAGATAAACATAATAAAGGTTAGATGTCTCGTCCGCACTGCTGGCCAATGGAGGTCGACGTCCGCACCTGGCGGCCATCTTGTCACAGTCGGCTCGCTCACTCGTAACATTGTGTTTTATTGGTGCATGTACTTTTTTAAATAACCATAACTTGCTCAATTTTCTACCGATTTTCAAACTGTTTGGTTTGTTGTAAACGCCAGAGGTGTAGTTATGACACTTCATACCTATGAATAATTATTCCTAATTTGTTCAAGCATCCAGAATTATAGCCACGTTAATAACGTTTGTAAGAAACCAAACCATTTGTAAATGCGTCAAGATTTCAGCGAGATAAGAGTATTTGTGTTCAGATAACTCACCTTACATCAGGAACCACAGAGCCCGCCAGAAAGCTTGCCTGTGACAAGATGGCCGCCGGTGATGACGTTAGAGACTCCGCCGTAAGACTTTATTATGTATATCTATTATAGCAGCCGGCGAGAGAACGCACAGAGTAACGTCATCACATCATCAACACACTCAGATGTGACTAATATGATCAACAGAGCTGCGTTACCTCATACTCATGGCCGGAAAAGCGTAAATGGCGACTGTGTCATAATAAAGTCCCGCTGCTCGCGAGGTGTGTGTTGCGTTCATCTTATTAACAATCACTCCAGCGGTTCCTCAGCTCCACAACACTCGGTCCTGCTCTGCTTCAGACTACAGTAACGTTAATAATCACATCCATCAACATGATTTCTGCCGAGTCCTATCCCGATTCTTTGAGTTCTGACTTCTGTGTATTCTTTCAAAAGAGACGCACTTATGCCTGAAGTTCCAAGGATTCTTCAACTGTAGTTGTTCAAACATTAACAGGCAAGCCAAGGTTTTTCAGCTTTCACAAACTGACCTTGCTGTGCCGATTGGAATTTCTACAGGGTTTCTGCTGGCCAAAAATAAATAAATAAAGCCGCTGATATAGTTTTTTTTATATATATATATAAACCTCAGCTTTAATTCATAATGCAATGATCAGTCTCAAATGATTATTCTCTGTGTTCATGACTTCTCTTAACATATCCGTGTGGCCTTCCCTTAAGTGCTGTTGAAGATAAGCAGATCTACATCAGATTAAAGATTCAGTTTGCTGAGTTAATACGACGGGTTAATTACACTGAAGAAAAAAAATGTTTTACTGCCTGTTCAAATTGCTTAGTTAAAATGAGCCACTTTTACCGCAAAGTATCAAAAGTTACATCCAGTCATAAATAGCATGTCTGCTTATCAGTCTGTCATCCCTGAACATACAATATGCTATGCAATAAATACAAAAGGTACACTCTAAAAAATGCTGGGTTAAAAACAACCCAAGTTTTGTTGAAAATGGACTAACCCAGCAATTGGGTTGTTTTAACCCAGTGAATGGGTCATTTTAACCCACTGTTGGGTTAAATGTTTGCTTAAAACAACCCAATATCTGGGTTAAAACAACCCAATTGCTGGGTTAGTCCATTTTCAACCCAACTTGGGTTGTTTTTCACACAGCATTTTTTAGAGTGTAGATAGATAGTGGGTATGCATATTATATTTTTTAATGTTGACTTTCTTTTAGTGCTGTTTTAAACTAGATTATTCATAATTTTTCTGTTTAAAACATGTTTTTAATATATTTTATAATGTAGTAATTGCACAGTAATTCACCAAATTAATGTAAAAACAAAGACAGTATATTTAAAATATTTGTTCAATGGCATCTTTATATGAATGAAGGCCAGTATCACTGATACTAATGTCTATATGAAATAGACCCTACCCCATTTTAAACATTAATTATAGCCACTCAACATTACAGTGTAATTGAAGGCTTTTTAACATTTATTATTAGGCTTCAAACTTCATTAGTAGTTAGTGCTGCTGTGACTTTAACCCTCTCGAGTCGACGGTCGCGCCGGCGTGATAGGCTCTCTTTTTTTTCTTTTTTGCGGGCTATTGTGCGGGCTATTATGTTCTTTTGTCCTCTCAGATGATCGCCATCATTATTCATTAGATATCACGCCTCCTCGCATACGAGCTTTGTGAAGAAAAACTGTCTTACAAATTTTAAATCAGTATATTGTTTTATGTGAATGAGTAGGCTCAATGATTCTCACATCAGTTTAAAACAAAAACTCTCGGAAAATACACACATTATTCAAAAGTCTTGTGGACATATATCTATTGTGTGTTTTGGCCTTAATTATTATTTTTTTTATTTTTTTTAATCATGCATAAACATTTTTCTCTCAAAAATACAAGCATGTACATACATGTTGCTTAGATATTATGGTAGCCAAGTTTTGTGCTGAATACAGTGTAATTACACTTTTGCCATTAATGTGTTTATAAGCAACTGAAAAAAACACAAAGGTCAGAGCATGTAAAATCTTCTAAAGTCCCCCAAAAGAGCTCAGACTCCTAGGGGTTAAGATCTGCCGCTGCCGAACATGACGCGGATCTGACGCGCTGTCACACACGTCCCATTTCCATTTAAGATGTTATTTAACTCATTTAAAACTGTTCTTCTGATGATACTCGACAAAACGGACAGGCATAATTCTGTGTGCTATAGTTTGCTCGAGCGAAAGAGAACTGGATTCTGGCGTTCTGTGCTCATGATGCTGGCGCGTAACCCACACCACTCAACCTAGTTGCCAATGCGTATCATATTCACGTAAAACGTCATTTTGGCGTATAAATTGCACGAAAAAAACAAATTGTGTTATAGATATGCATTTCATGAGAACGTGTTGATCTATAAGAGCACATTAAAAGCTGGAAAAACCGCCAAAACTGACAACTCCGCAGAGAGTCATGGGCGTAAGGGCAGAGCAAGTTTAAATATCCTTTCTAGTCTGTATTTCCATCTTGTAATGCCGCTGTTTTGGGGTATTTTTTTTTATATAAATTATTTGTAGAGCAGATACTGAGTTTTTAATGGGTTATATGAAATATATGTATTGACTGCATGATCATTTCACCGTATTATGTACTGCCATGCGAGCCGCGGATTAAGCTGGTGCGCGCAATGAGTAACACTGAGCTAAAGCAACACACAATAGAGCTCCGGAGGTCACATGACCCATTCTGTTTACGACGCCATTTTGACAGGCAAGAACAGCCGGCGCCAGCATGAGTTTCAAGGCAACGGAGTTCACTGCGCACTTTAATTCAAAAGACATAGACTTTTACATAGCAAAACTTAATATATTAAACATTAGGGGTGGGAATCTTAAGGCACTTACCGATTCCGATTCTGTGAGTAACGATCCGATTCCCAAAACGATTATTGACGTACATTTCTGGTAACTTATCCTGCTGTGCAAATACATGAACTTCACATTTTAACCAAAATTGGAGCTAATATGTTTTTTGTTTTTAGTTAGAATATCTGTTTGACAGTATTTCCATATTAAAAATGATTATGAAGATTTCTTTCAATACTTTTATTAACAAAGTTATATTCAAGAGTAACAAGCTCTAATTAAATATAGTAAGCCATACAATTGCCAAGAAAAATCATTAAGAATAAACAGTTCTCAATTTGCAACTAGTGTGACAATTTTTCAGTTTCTTTAGAACATTTTAACAAAAAATGTCTTTAACCAAAGTAAACTTTTTTTTGCTTTAGAGCCACAAAAAAATCTTTAAAACATAGGCTAAAGCAGAAGAAAAACAACTTTAGCGCTCGCTGAGAAGCCAAATTCAGTGTGTGCGCATAACATCTCACATGAGAGAACTTGCCGAGCTGCAACAGTCATGTTAGTGACATATAACGAATCACTCACCAAAACGAAGTCTTTGTTCAGAATTTTCCATTCGTTTGAAACATTGTGCAGTAGTTCAGCAATATTCCATAAGTCATTCCAAAAATTATGCCACGGATGTTGGTAGGTTTATGTCCCGGCCACCGGGATAGGAGTGTTATTAAGCATTAATGGCAAGGAAAGCTCCTTATAGCCTACTTGAGCACCACTTCGTTATTTTGGCTCAGAATTTCGTTTGTTGGAAATATGAACTTAATTTAGAAATGACTTTGAAATTAAAAACTTTTCATTTAATGAGCAAAATACATTTTTGAAATGGGGAAGCAGCCACAACGAGCGCAGACACAGAGCGGCCAGAGAAACGAAGGAACGACTGCTGTAAGGCGTTTGAACAAAACTGCGTAAAAACTGCATAAAACGTGCGGGTGTTGAACGCTCTCACCGGGAAAAGTGTCCCCACGGGTGCGACGCCCCTGAGCAGGTCCTAGTTTGTCCATTTTATCTTAAACGAAGCCAATTCACCAGCATACGAACGTTTGCCTATCAACAGGTTTTTCTGTTTGGCCGATGACCGCGCACACACACTAGTGAAGTGGCCGTTTGAATTGAACACAGAATCGATTCAGAATTTTTGAGAATTTCGTTAGATAACAAATCGCGACGCATCAACCTTTTCTCCCACCCCTATTACCTGCCATCGAGCACATCCAGAGGAAACGCTGTCTGCATCGAGCTCGCAGCATCCTCAAGGACTCCTCTCACCCAGCCCACAGACTGTTTTCTCTCCTGCCCTCCGGCAGGCGTTTCAGGATCCTCCGGACCAGGACCAGCAGACTAAAGAACAGTTTTTTCCCCAGAGCTGTCTCTGCTGAACTCAAACCCCCGTTGATCCACTTCCCTCATAAACTGCTAACTCTCCTACCTCACATCTGTCTTCACTTTGTTATTTGCACTACCGACTGTTTATTACAGTAACAACTGTTTACTTATGCATCTTGCACCACCATATCTTAACTGGATTATGCTCATTTGCACTGCCGACTGTATTTATAGTACCAATGTTTACATTTGCATTTTGCACCGTACTTCTAACTGTAATATGCAACCACTTTCCACTGCACTTTTACATTTTTTTTCGGATAGCTCTGTCCATAATTTATTGCACTACCCTAATCCACTGCTATATTCCTCATATTAGCCTAACATATTGTATACCTCTATCTGTAAAATTCTGTTTATAGTAATAGCCATCTGTATATTTATTCACTGTACATATTCACCTGTAAATTCAGTTCTGTTTATAGTAATAACCATCTCTCTATTTATACATATTTATATATATTCAGTACATTTCCATGTCCTGCACTTACACAACCATTGTATATCCTGCACTTGCTGCTATTGCACTTCTGGTTAGACCTAAACTGCATTTCGTTGCCTTGTACTTGTACTTGTGTAATGACAATAAAGTTGAATCTAATCTAATCTAATTAAACATAACAGATCCCTAAAATGCTCCCGAGGTGCTTTTCACGTGTATCGATAAAGGAACGGATAGCTTTCCGGTCAGGACACACGTTGCGCCAGCTGTGCGCAAGTTACAACTAGCCTAGTTTTGACGTAAATGGGCACTAAGTTACCTAATATGCACTCCTAAATATTTTTGCGTTGCACCATTAAACTTAGTTGAAGCCTAACTCTACGTATAAACGTAATATTTACAGAAGCCGCCCGTCTGTTCTGGCATCCTGGTGCACATCAGCTGTCCATCATGTTGAAATGGTAAGGTTTAAACTGTCCGGTTTTAAATTATTTTATAGATACCAATGATACAGCCGCTCTAGCGCCCCCTGGTTGCCTGCCAAAATGGCGGAGTTTAGGCTGCGTGACGTCAACCTTCGGAGCTCTATTGCTTTACATTTTGTCCAAACTTAATTTGATTGTGTTCAATCCACTTAAAAATAAGTCAAATTGAAGTTTACTTAATCCGTTTGTGTTGAGATTAAATGAATGATTTGTGTTGCATTGACTGAAATTGGGCGGGGCTTGTTAGTTCCCATGCTTTGCATATGGCTAAATAAAGAGAGAGCAAATGTTTTTTTTATATGTAAACGTGTTATTTTTTTAACATGATGAGAAAGGGGGAGACTTGTGTCAATTATGTTGGAATTATTAGGACGATTTAAATTACAATTTCACTATTTAGATAGAAGAGTGGAGCATTTGCTTAGGCTGTGGATTAATATAACTAATGTCATAAGCATTAAAAGCTCCTTCAGGAAAGCCGTTAACATTTAAGATGCTAATGTGTGCTAATTGCTAGCTAAAAGCTTGTCAACTAGCTAGTGCAGTTTTATAATTCAGTTGTGTAACATTAAAATATATGAAATTGAATGCCTGAATCATGTCAGGGAGCCGTATAAAATTCACTTTGAGACGACTTAATTGAGTCACTTAAAATGTATTAATTCTATGATGTTGAAGTTACATGAACAAATTATGTTTGTTTAACTTAATTGATTCATGTGGGACCGATTTACTCAATTAAATCATGTAAATCCGACACACTTTTTTTTCCAGTGTAAAGCTACAGATCATCAAGGTATCTTAAAATAACTCTCTAAAAAATTGTGCTACTAAAATTGGTTCTTTGGCTTGTAATCATAAGGGAACCACTTTAAGTGCTGTATAGCACCAATCTTGCTTCAGTGGTTCTTCAGCGGTTCTTTGGCTGAGGTGCTATATAGATGAATACAATTAAATCATGTAAATCCAACACACTTTTTTTCAGTGTAGAGCTACAGATCTAGCCTGACAAGCCAGACCCACATCAAGATGTTGGGTCTGGAAACTCACCATTGGCAGGGCTCAATTCGAGGGGCGGGATAAACGGTTGTCTTTCAAATTCCCTCTGCACGCAATTGGATAGCGCTACAACCAACCAGAGCAACGCAGAAGGTGAAGTGGAGCTAACGTTACTTGATAGATTAAACTTTTACCATATCCGGTCGGTAAAACTCCGAACACATCATTCAGTGCCGTTCTTTGTTCTTTTCTCAAAGAAAAGCTTGACTCCAAGTCGTCCAGAGCCGCGGCCAAATCCGATTTGAAAGACCGCTGTTTGCCAGCTTCTTTGTTGATCAGTAGCACGCAGAACCGCCGCAACTCTGCCATCATTATGATAAGCCCGCCCACCGACTCTATACACGCTGTGATTGGCCTGACCAGAGTTTGGTTTTTCTAGCTCACAGGTCTACCGAGAGTGCTAGACTACCCTCGCGGCAAATTAGATTTGCTACCACTAGGGTGCGTCTAGATTTCTAGGCTACTACAGATCAAGATATCTTAAAATACACTCTAAAAAATGTTGCTATATGGCACTAAAATTGGTTCTTGGCTCGTAATCATAGGGGAATCTCTTTAAGTGCTGTATAGCACCAATATTGGTTCTTCACCGGTTCTTCAGCGGTTCATTGGCTGAGGTGCTATATAGCACCACTACCGTATAAA
Source organism: Romanogobio albipinnatus (assembly GCA_023566225.1). Classification (NCBI taxonomy): domain Eukaryota; kingdom Metazoa; phylum Chordata; class Actinopteri; order Cypriniformes; family Gobionidae; genus Romanogobio; species Romanogobio albipinnatus. The sequence continues at coordinate 68,828,488 of CM042242.1, read as the reverse complement.
GAACATGTTAAAAAATGGTGCTATATAGCATCAAAAGTGGTTCCCCTATAATTACGACAAAAAACCACTTTTAGTGCCATATAGCACCATTATTTTTTTTTGTATAACCAGTTAACTGCATAGATACAGTATATTGCTAAAAGTATTGGGACGCTCCTCCAAATCATTGAATTCATTGATTTACGGTGTATAAATCAAGCACTAGGCATGCAGACGCTTCTACACACATTTCTGAAAGAATGGGTCGCTCTCAGGAGCTCAGTGAACTCAATGATGCTCTGCACTGGACTCTAGAGCAGTGGAGACGTGTTCTCTGAGTGACCAATCACGCTTCTCTGTCTGCCAATCCCATGGACGAGTCTGGGTTTGGCGGTTGCCAGGAGAACTGGACTTGCCTGACTGCTTTATGCCAAGAGTAACGTTTGGTGGCGGTGGGATTATTGGGTGGGGTTGTTTTTCAGGGGTTGGGCTTGGCCCCTTAGTTCCAGTGAAAGGAACTCTTAATGCTTCACCAAGACAGCTCCTAACTTTAATGCTTCACCAATGCTTCACCAAGACTAGCTCCTAACTTTGTGGGAACCGTTTGGGGACGGCCCCTTCCTGTCCCAGCATGACTGCGCTCCAGTGCACAAAGCGTCGCTCCGTAAAGACATGGGTGAGCGAGTTTGGTGTGGAGGAACTGGACTGGCCTGCACAGAGTCCTGACCTCAACCCGATAGAACACCTTTGGGATGAATTAGAGCGGAGACTGAGAGCCAGGCCTTCTCGTCCAACATCAGTGCCTGACCTCACAAATGCGCTTCTAGAAGAATCCCCATAAACACTCTCCTAAACCTTGTGGAAAGCCTTCCCAGAAGAGTTGAAGCTGTAAGAGCTGCAAAGGGTGGGCCGACTCCATATTAAACCCTACGGATTAACAATGGGAAATTAATGTGCATGTAAAGGCAGGCGTCCCAAAACTTTTGGCAATATAGTGTATCTTCCAATGCACATGTATGAATATCACATGTAGACGTCAAGAAAAAAATCCCAGTTTTATCCATGTTAAAACACAACTTCTAGTACATAAAAGGGATATTTCCCTCTTTCCGACTCATCAGTCCAAAATGATGATTACTAAAGCATTCGCTCATTTATTTAGTGTTTTCCTGAATCTTGCCTGCGGATTGTTTTCCTTGAAACCGTACGAATCCACATGATATATGATTTATCATGTGTTTACTCCACATCTAGTCCATGCAACACTTCAGTTCGATATCCAGAGCTTATTTGAACCTAATTTTAGTGTGAAATTTTCAAATCAATATTACATGTTTCTCCCTTCAGTGTCTGATCCACAGCACTTCACATCTGACGTTCTTCATTATGTTTTAATTTAGCATCACATATTTTGTTTGTTTTTGGCAGACAATGAGGGAGTGCATTAATAAGACATTTATTTCCAATTGATTTATTTCCCAAATGATGTTAGTACATGGATATATTACAGTGTCCATGTTACATATTGCATTTTATTGCAATAACAAGGACGGTACGATTGCAAACAGCTTGAAGTGCATGTTGTTAATTATAAAATGGACATTTCTGATTTGTGAATTTATTTAATTCAGGATGTCTCAAAATAGTGTTTTGATAAAAAAGAAAATGTGTGTTTTGTCTACATGGCTACAACTGCAAAACTGGATTGACAGAAATCATTGTGTTTTCTTAACATTGCATTCCTGACAAACACATTTCAATTAGTGGCCAAGCTCCGAAGGTTCGTAGGGCTATATTGTAAACGTTGGCGTTCCTATTCTTCTTCTACTTCAGCTTTTGAGTCTATGGTAGCCCATAAAAATGATCACCGGCTCAACATTGACTACACCAATTTTGGAGTCTCTAACTTGATTACGTTTACATTTATGCATTTGGCAGACACTTTTATCCAAAGCGACTTACATTGATTTCAAGGTACACATTTTACATTTTGTCAGTTCTTGCTTTCCCTGGGAATCGAACCCATGACCTTGGTGTTGCTAGCGCCATGCTTTACTGTTTGAGCTACAGGAAAGCCGCTAGCATCACCAACTGTCCAAAGTTTCACTCATGTTTGGGCAAATAACTTTTGAACCGCAAGGGCTAGAAACCTCTGATTCCTTAGTTAAGGGGGGTGAAATGCTGTTTCATACATACTGAGCTTTTTACACTGTTAAAGACTTGGATTTTTTTCGAGTATGGGTCTGTGTGACGTCAAATATGGTGGGATTTCCTTATACGGATCCTAAGGGCACTTCTCCCGGAAGGGCGCGCGCACCCGTAGACCAGAGCGAGAGAGCGAAAGCAGTACGCCCATCAAAGTGCTTTGTTGATGTTGTGAAGTCCTGTGATTGAAGTCAATGTCACCAAAGATGTGTGTTTTTGGTTGTCAGGGCAAGACAACCCCCAGCATTAATGGGACAGTGGATGGAGTTTGTTTTTCCGGAGCAGCAACAAAGTTGTGCAAGTGTTTTTGTCTGTTCCATGCATTTCGGCGACGATGGTTTATAAACTCCAGATTTGTAGCTCGTCTAATGCTGAAAGATGGAGCGGTCCCAGCGATTAAGGTTCGCGGTCGTGACTCGTGTTTTGGAAGCAGGCGGTGAGTAAAACTGCTTCAAATGTCTTTGTGTTGTTGGCTATCGACTCGTTGATTCAAATGCTCTACTATTCCGTTGTTTTTCTATGTAAACACGCACTAGTCTGACGTGCAAAGCCGTTCCGCTTGCTACCGTTAACATTAAATCACATATAATAGTCCATAAACCAAATTATATCCTCATAAACCATGAGTAAACACACACAAATGTTGTAAAACTCGCGCATGACAAGCTGCTAAGCAAGTATATAAGTTCCAGTACATACCATTGAGACGTCCTGCTGTAGGCGTTACTGCTTCTCCTGTTCAATTTCAGCCTCTAGATCTGATTCTGGATCATATATGTGTGGCTAAATCTGATCGATCTCAATGGTTTATTTAGGATAACGTTTTTTTTCTCCACGTTTAATGATGTCACAGCTTTCAGACGCTCTCAACACAATAGCTGCACATGCTCGTCATTCTTTAGCTCCGCCCACACGATACGCCTCCAGCCACTCAGGTTTTTTCCGGAAAGACTCTTTCTTTTATAAATATGATAAAACTAAAGACTTTTCGGAGATATGAAGGATGCAATACTACTCTATAGGTACTCAAGATTGACATGAGATTGACTGAAACTGAGTGTTTCACCCCCCCTTTAATGGCAATTCGTTTGTAATGGAATTCAAGTTGATTAGTTAAACCGTATTCGAAAAATGTGTGAACAAATTTTACGTAGCGCTTGCGAAAATAGCCATAAGACTGTATCTCCTTAAGGTCTTATCATATTCAGACCAAACTTGGTCCATGTCATCACACACATGGCCTGAGGCTACATGCTGCATTTCAGAGAAGTGCCACCTACAGGTCCGGAGATACAAAAAATGTCAATTTTTGCTTATAACTTCTGAAAGGTTTGTCCGAAAATCATATTCTCATGTCGGCCATTTTGATCAGAGGCCATTTTGAATTCTGTATTAAAATGCTGTATTTTATGAACATGCATTAGCGTATCATTATGAAACTCGGTACGGTTCATCGGCACGATGCCCTGAAGAAACTTGAGAAGTTTTGAGCCAGCGCCACCTAGTGGTAAAGTATTCACATGCTTATAACTTTGGTTTTGGTTGACTAATTTTAATGAATAATCGTATCCTTAGATTCCTGAATCCTTGCCGAGTCCAATAATACCAAACATGCTAGGTTTCGCATTATGATTGTGCAACGTTGAGATTTAGCGCTTAAACAACTTCTGCAAATATCTTCGAAACCGGTCATTCGATCAAGATGAAACCACCGTGGAAAAATTGGAATCATAGCAGGTTAATTTTAGGTCAAGAACCAAATGTCAAAAATGTTATAGTAACTGGCACAAAAATGCTATCAAAGTCAGGTATGGGTCATTTTGTATGTGCTCATTAATACAAATGTCTATAACTCGTAAACGAAATTAGATATTTTCATGTAATTTGACACAGTGAGAACAAGTGAGACTGTGCCATTAGGTGGCACTATAATTGAACAAAACATGAAATTGGCTCTTACTACAGTGCCACTGGTCTTGATTGACTAGACTGATTGAAAATTGGCATGCAGTGTTTTTGGCTCATTACTATCATAGTCTATTATGACATTGGTGTACCTTGAAAAACATACTGACAAAAAGGATCCAAAGCTGAAACTGCAATGGTTTTGCAGATTGTTATATTTTACAAATGCATTGGCATATTGTTACGAAACTCAGTATGTGTGTTCGGCACCATGCCATGAAGGTACTCAAGTTCAGGGCAGATTTGTAATTAGCTTGTATTATAAGCAATTATATATCTCATAACAACTCAATGTATTTATGGGTTTTCAACCTTTTCTTTTCTTGAAATAGTCTCCAAATGTCTTTACTAATTGTTGCAATTGGTCTTTGTTGTTTGCTTCTGTTGTACTTTGCCCTGATAATTGCTGCTTGCGGCTATATTTGTCATTTTATATATATGTAATGCATTCAAATGTTTTTTTTTTTTAAATCCGTATAGTAAAATATTATCCCATTGAAAAGGTCAAAATTAATCTAAAAGTAATCAAAGTTCACTCTAAAAAAATCTGGGTTAAAAACAACCCATTTGCTGGGTTAATCTATTTTCAACCCAATTTGGGTTATTTTTAACCCAGCATTTTTTAAAGTGTAGTCAGATTATAATATCTAAAATATGCAACATAATAGATTACATTATTACAATTTATGCCATGAAATTTGCAAACAGTAATGGATGCAAAATATACAGTTGTCCATGCAAATATTCAGTAACAGTGATATGTCATCAAACATTTATATAAAATTAAGTTGTTCATTACAAGCTTTATAACCTCATACTCATATTCAGAACCAGAACTACTTTGTGCGCCCAACTGGTGTTATTAATTTTAGCATTAAGCTCCAACGGCTAATTAATGCAAACTCTGGTTTGTATTGGTAGGATTTTCTAAACCCTAAATTAATAGCAATTTCTTTTACTAATACTTTTGAATTAGTCGCCGTCTGTGCCTCTGCCTGAGGATGGCTTCTCTTTCTCCTTTTCCACCAGTGTAATGTGTATTGAGCACCTTTCATAGCATCCTCTGTGTGCCTCGGGCCAATTAAAGACTTAGAGAAAATGGTCTGCAACTAGTTCACTGTTTTGTCTTTTGCTCTTTGGTGCTGAGAGGCAATTTTTAACATTAAGAAGATGAAGAAAAAAAAACAATCTAATTTCCTTCTGTATGGCTTAAACTCACAGTTTAGCATTTATTCCTGCAAGAAACGACAAAGCAGAATAGACTGCGATCCCTGTGTACGAGAGAAATAAAGCATGGCTCACATTAGAGTCTGACTTTATATTAATCGCAAAAAATTAAGCATACTTTTAGAACCATTAGGATTTTTAGTATTGTGATATTATTTCATGACAATAAAGCACATTTTCCTCCCAAATCCATGATACTATTATATCTTTCTATTAATATTAGTGCTGTCAAATTGATTAAATGTTGTAAATATATAATATATGTGAGTGCATACACACACACACACACACACACACACACACACACACACACACACACACACACACACACACACACACACACACACACACACACACACACACACACACACACACACACACACACACACACACACTTCTATGTTAGATGTGATTATTCACAATTAATCAATTTAGCAGCTCTAATTAATATGTGTATGAATTTTAATGATGGTTCGGTAACACTTTTAATTCATTAAAAGTAACACATTTAATTAATAACATTTAATAACGCAATCTATTAATCATGTATAACTAAACCAACTGAGGAACATTATAAGCCATACATTAACCCATGATGATCTGTGCATTGGTTAAGCATGAATTATTTCATATTAGTGCAAACGTAATGTTCTCATAAAAAATATAGCACTGCATAAAGATAATGAAAATCGTAAATTAAAGACAGTACAACAAATAGTCACTCAAAAAGACTCTCACTCACACACACACACACGCACGCACGCACGCACACACACACACACACACACACACACACACACACAGTATCTTTGTGGGGACTCTCCATAATGGTTTGTATAGTGTAAAAACTGTATATTCTCTTCCCCTACACTAACCCTACCCCTAAACCTACCCATCAGACAAAACTTTATGCAATTTTACATTTTTAAAATAACTCATTTTGAATGATTTATAAACTTTTGGACCTCAATTTAGGTCCCCACAGTGACAAGAGTCCCCATGAGTCTGTGTGCATTCAGGTTGAAGTCCCCACCAGGATAGAAAAACATGTCCGCACACACGTACACATACACACACACACACACACACACACACACGTACACATACACACACACGCGTACACGCACACACACACACACACGCGCGCACACACATACACACACACACACACGTACACACACACATGCGTACCCACACACATGCACACGCACACACACACACACACACACGCACACGCACACATGTACGTACACACAAACGCACACATATACACACACACACATGTACATACACACACGTGCGCACTCACACATGTACGCACGCACACACACACGCACGCACACACACACACATGCACACATGTACACACACATGCGTACACGCACACGTACACACACACTCTCCCTCTCTCCCTCTAACAAGTTTCTGACCCACTTTATATTAGGTGGCCTTAACTACTATGTACTAACATATTAATGAATCGTGATACAATGCACTTATTGTGTACATACATGTTTTTACATTGTACTTACATTTTGAAAAATACCTGCATGTAATTAAGTCTGTAATTAATTTCAGTAACACTTGAGTATGGGGAACACATATTCACTATTAACTATGATTTTTGCCTCAATAAACTCCTAATTTATCTCGAATAAATAGTTAGTAAGGTAGTTTTTCTAGCATTTAAGTTTAGGTATTGGGTAGGATTAAGGGATGCAGAATACGGTCATACAGAATAAGGCATTAATATATGCTTTATAAGTACTAATAAACAGTTAATATCCTAGTAATATGCATGCTAATAAGCAACTAGTTAATAGCGATAATTGAACCCTAAAATGAAGTGTTACCTTAATTTCTGTAGTTACATTTGTAAATACACAGTTGACCCTTTCCTTACACCAAACCCTACCCTTAAACTTACCCACACCACCACACCTGTCCCTAACCCTACCCTTAAACTTACCCATACCACCACACCTGTCCCTAACCCTACCCTTAAACTTACCTACACCACCACACCTGTCCCTAACCCTACCCTTAAACTTACCCACACCACCACACCTGTCCCTAACCCTACCCTTAAACTTACCCACACCACCACACCTGTCCCTAACCCTACCCTTAAACTTACCCACACCACCACACCTGTCCCTAACCCTACCCTTAAACTTACCTACACCACCACACCTGTCCCTAACCCTACCCTTAAACTTACCCACACCACCACACCTGTCCCTAACCCTACCCTTAAACTTACCTACACCACCACACCTGTCCCTAACCCTACCCATAAACTTACCCACACCACCACACCTGTCCCTAACCCTACCCTTAAACTTACCCACACCACCACACCTGTCCCTAACCCTACCCTTAAACTTACCCACACCACCACACCTGTCCCTAAGCCTACCCTTAAACTTACCCACACCACCACACCTGTCCCTAACCCTACCCTTAAACTTACCTACACCACCACACCTGTCCCTAACCCTACCCTTAAACTCACCCACACCACCACACCTGTCCCTAACCCTACCCTTAAACTTACCCACACTACCACACCTGTCCCTAACCCTACCCTTAAACTCACCCACACCACCACACCTGTCCCTAACCCTACCCTTAAACTTACCCATACCACTACACCTGTCCCTAACCCTACCCTTAAACTCACCCACACCACCACACCTGTCCCTAACCCTACCCTTAAACTCACCCACACCACTACACCTGTCCCTAACCCTACCCTTAAACTTACCCATACCACCACACCTGTCCCTAACCCTACCCTTAAACTTACCCACACCACCACACCTGTCCATAACTTTACCCTTAAACTTACACATACCACCACACCTGTCCCTAACCCTACCCTTAAACTTACCCACACCACCACACCTGTCCCTAACCCTACCCTTAAACTTACCCACACCACCACACCTGTCCATAACTTTACCCTTAAACTTACCCATACCACCACACCTGTCCCTAACCCTACCCTTAAACTTACCCACACCACCACGCCTGTCCCTAATCCTACCCTTAAACTTACCCACACCACCACACCTGTCCCTAACCCTACCCTTAAACTTACCCACACCATCACACCTGTCCCTAACTTTACCCTTAAACTTACCCACACCACCACACCTGTCCCTAACCCTACCCTTAAACTTACCCACACCACCACACCTGTCCCTAACCCTACCCTTAAACTTACCCACACCATCACACCTGTCCCTAACTTTACCCATATACTTACACATACCACCACACCTGTCCCTAACCCTACCCTTAAACTTACCCATACCACCACACCTGTCCCTAACCCTACCCTTAAACTTACCCACACCACCACAGCTGTCCCTAACCCTACCCTTAAACATACCCACACCACCACACCTGTCCCTAACTTTACCCTTAAACTTACCCATACCACCACACCTGTCCCTAACCCTACCCTTAAACTTACCCATACCACCACACCTGTCCCTAACCCTACCCTTAAACTTACCCATACCACCACACCTGTCCCTAACCCTACCCTTAAACTTACCCATACCACCACACCTGTCCCTAACCCTACCCTTAAACTTACCCATACCACCACACCTGTCCCTAACCCTACCATTAAACTTACCCATACCACCACACCTGTCCCTAACCCTACCCTTAAACTTACCCACACCACCACACCTGTCCCTAACTTTACCCTTAAACTTACCCATACCACCACACCTGTCCCTAACCCTACCCTTAAACTTACCCATACCACCACACCTGTCCCTAACCCTACCCTTAAACTTACCCACACCACCACACCTGTCCCTAACCCTACCCTTAAACTTACCCATACCACCACACCTGTCCCTAACCCTACCCTTAAACTTACCCACACCACCACACCTGTCCCTAACCCTACCCTTAAACTGACCCACACCACCACACCTGTCCCTAACTTTACCCTTAAACTTACCCACACCACCACACCTGTCCCTAACTTTACCCGTATCCCACCTCAATATCAGCAATGGTGTTTTGCAATACAATTTCGACACAGTAAGTACATTGTACTTATTTTTTGATGTAAGTACATAGTACTTAAGGCCACCTAATATAAAGTGGGGCCCAAGTTTCTAGTCTAGTAGGTTGTGGCATATATATTTCATAAGTAAAAATGTATTTTCATAAGACTGATTCCATCATCTCCGTGTGAGGGTCAGTGCTGTTTCAGCTCATTGCATTGCTCATCACAGGCTAAATATAACGTTGAATATGTGAAAACAGAGAACAAAAAAGTGAATTATTCTTGCACTGACAGTAACAGCTGTTGAAACCGCAGTCTTCCTGTAGCCTTTCCATTTCTTGGTTGAGTGCTGTTTGGCTTGTGTTGTTCCCTTGCCATGTGCTCTTCTGGCTTGTTTTGTTTGGCCATGTGGTCTGGGTCATGTCATGTTGCCTACACATGTCTTTTGTTGTGTTTTCTATCTCACATCTTGGCCCCGCCCCCCTCTTGTTTTCTTTCTTATTGGTTGATTCGCCCCTCCTGCTCTCCTCCTTTCATTCCCTATTAATTCCCCTTGTGAGTTCTGTCCTGCACTCGTTCATTCCCTCTTGTTAGATCAGCTTTGTTAGGCTGTGATTAGTTTTCTTTGGTTGTCTTTTGTTTGCTGTGTATTGGTTCTGTTGCTTTTCTGTCCTCTCGTGGGTGCTTTGTTTACCAGTCCTGTTGGCTGAATCTGGGATCATTTGTTTTATCTCTGCATTAGTAGAGAACGAACAGCAGTGTGTTTTCCGTCAGTGCTGAGAGAATGCTGAGTCCCAATTCGCATACTATCCGTACTAAAGAGTAGTCAAGACCACCTTATCCGAGACTAAGTCGAGACCAAGACCAATGTGTGTTGAGACCAAGACAAAACCAAGACTTTGAGGGGTTGAGGACAAGACCAAGACTTTGAGGGGTGGAGGACAAGACCAAGACTTTGAGGGGTTGAGGACAAGACCAAGACTTTGAGGGGTTAAGACCAAGACTTTGAGGGGTTGAGGACAAGACCAAGACTTTGAGGGGTTGAGGACAAGACCAAGACTTTGAGGGGTTAAGACCAAGACTTTGAGTGGTTAAGACCAAGACTTTGTGGGGTTGAGACCAAGACAAGACCAAGACTTTGTGGGGTTGAGACCAAGACTTTGTGGGGTTGAGACCAATAATTTTTGGGGTTGAGACCAAGACTTTGTGGGGTTGAGACCAAGACTTTGTGGGGTTGAGACCAAGACTTTGTGGGGTTGAGACCAAGACTTTGAGGGGTTGAAACCAAGACCAAGACCAAGACTTTGAGGGGTTGAGTCCAAGACAAGGCCAAGACTTTGAGGGGTTGAGACAAAGATAAGACCAAGACTTTGAGGGGTTGAGATCAAGACAAGACCAAGACTTTTAGGGGTTGAGACCAAGACAAGACCAAGACTTTGAGGGGTTGAGACCAAGACTTTGCGGGGTTGAGACCAAGACCAAGACTTTGAGGGTTTGAGACCAAGGCCAAGACCAAGACTTTGAGGGGTTGAGACCAAGACTTTGAGGGGTTGAGACCAAGATAAGACCAAGACTTTGAGGGGTTGAGACCAAGACAAGACCAAGACTTTGAGGGGTTGCGTCCAAGACAAGGCCAAGACTTTGAGGGGTTGAGACAAAGATAAGACCAAGACTTTGAGGGGTTGAGACCAAGACAAGACCAAGACTTTGAGGGGTTGAGACCAAGACAAGACAAAGACTTTGAGGGGTTGAGACCAAGACAAGACCAAGACTTTGACGGTTTGAGACCAAGACAAGACCAAGACTTTGAGGGGTTGAGAACAAGACAGGGCGAGATCATTTTTCATAATGATAATTACAAAAATATGTGCGCCAAGCATCCGGACAGTTAAGCAGTTAATGCTAGTGACATGAGAAAGCAAACTGATATGTTCATATTAAGAATTGGATCCGATTTCAGCCTTTGTGTAGATATTTAAAGATGGTCATCTTTAAGCACGACTTTAAACTCTTTACAATATAATTCCATTTCTAACATCATTAGTATTGTTGAGTATTGAGTATATGAGTATTGTTCCTTGTTAGATTGTTACTTTAACATTGATTCATTTCAGTTATATTAAGTTTAGGTAATGCACTATGAACTAACATGAATGATCAAGGTATAACTCATATATTAATATATTAATATTTATATATTGAATTTAAAAATCCTCCCCACGTGCATCAATGAGCCTTATGACCCTGTCACAGGTTCACCACTGTTCCTTCCTTGGACCATTCTTGGTGGTCATAATATTATTGTGTGTGTGTGTGTGTGAGTGAGTGTGAAATACACAGTATATATTATATAGTTAATGATATAACTTCTCCACATCACCTGATGTCTCACTCCATCCTGACCATGACATTTCGTCAGCATCTGTTTCCTCACCACCATGTACACGGCACTGTCAGTTGTTTAAAAGTGAAAGGAAAGCTGGTGTGTCGCAGCAACTTTGAGCCGAGAAGTAGGACAGCCAGATAACATCATCACAGGCCACTGTCACCCACCGGCCCCAGGGGGAACATCACGCCTGCAGACACAGAGCAGGCCTGACTACATGCAGTAGATTCAAGAAGGCTTCTGCTCAGATAATGCATTTGGACTGCAGGTTTGTTTCAATGTTGCTGCACTGTAGCCCGGAGTCAATGATGTTTTTTTTTTGTTTCTTAAATATTAAAATAAATGCAATTAAATAATCAAAAGTAGACAGCATTTCACAACATATCCATATCGAGCTTAGAAACACTGCAAGTTTAACGAATGCGAAGGTCAATTCGTGGACCTGCAATTTAGAAGACACACTGGAAATAAAGTTATTTTACTTGCTGATAGTTTCCATGGAAACATTCTTGAAATCGTTGAGGCAATAAAGCTCTCTATTGAGAAATAGCATACTTCATCTTTGCTACTGTAGAGTAAATATTGAGCAAAGAATAATGTGACTTAGAAAGCTAACTTATAATGAATGTGCACCAGACAATATTCAAACTTTCTTATTTGTTTTTTTGGATTTAAAATAAATTAAAAAAGAAACACGTTTTGGTAACAATTTACTTAAAGCATTTATGTATAAAGCATTATAAAGGTATTCATCACAAATCATATCCAATTATCACTATTAACTATGACTTTACCTCAATAAACTCTTAATTTAGTTATAAAGTAGTTGTTAAGTTTAGGTCTTGGGTAGATTAAGGGCTGTAGAGTATGATCATGCAGAAAAAGGCATTAATATGTGCTTTATAAGAACCAATGAACCGCCAATATCCTACACTCTAAAAAATGCTGTTGAGTGGTTGGGTTGTTTTAACCCAGTGAATGGGTCATTTTAACCCAGCGGTTGGGTTAAATGTTTGCTTAAAACAACCCAATTGCTGGGTTAGTCCATTTTCAATCCATCTTGGGTTGTTTTTAACCCAGCATTTTGTAGTAATACGTATGTTAATAAGCAACTATAGTGAGAATTGGACTCTAAACTAAAGTGTTGCCAGGTATTCATAATGTATGTCCTACAGACAAATGTGGTGAAAAGTCCACACAATGGATTTAAATGAACACGCATTTTGATTGACAGTCATATGTAATTTCATGATGACAGACGTAACACAACACTGTCATTATTTTTACGCCAGCTAGAGAGCGCATTTGATAAAGGTCGTAATAAGGTGCTTGAAAAACGACCTATAGAGTTGTTTTTTTGGAGGACAGTCTGTTCTGAGTACGCTCAAAAAAATGCTGGGTTAAAAATAACCCAAGTTGGGTTGAAAATGGACTAACCCAGCAATTGGGTTGTTTTAACCCAGCGGTTTTTAGAGTGTAGGGTCCAATTCTCACTATTAACTATGACTTTTGCCTCAATAAACTCCTTATTACTGCTTATTAATAGATAGTATGGTAGTTAAGTTTAGGTATTGGGTAGGATTATGGTCATGCAGAATAAGGCATTAATATGTGCTTTATAAATACTAATATTCTACACTCTAAAAAGTGCTGGGTTAAAAATAACCCAAGTTGGGTTGAAAATGGACTAACCCAGCAATTGGGTTGTTTTAACCCAGCGGTTGGGTTAAATGTTTGCTTAAAACAACCCAATCGCTGGGTTAGTGTAGTAATAAGCTAATAAGCCACTATTTAATAGTGAGAATTGGACCCTAAAAGCGTTGCCAGGTTATAATCCATTATAACTGTTCATAAATAATTGTACCTAAAGTTAAAATGCATTATAATAACATCTGAAATTGTTTGTTTGTCTTGTGTTTTAATGCATTACTAAAGGCGTGACATAAGTATTATAACAGAGGTTACATTTATTCCTGAGGACATGCAATGCATTACAGGGAATAATTAATGCATCGAAAATACTTTTATAATGCATTATTTATAAAGTGTTAGCCACGTTTTTAATCAATTGTAATCATCAGTGGGCAGATCTTGCTCATAAAAACACTGATATTGTACCAATGCCAACACAATCTAGAGCTGGACTCTCATTTATCTTTTTTTAATATTCAGTCCATTCACAGATAATCTTTCATCTTAGCTTTCAGATCTCATTTGCACTTCCAAATCTCAACTTTGCAAGATGTGTTTAGTACAAATATTGTTCTGTCACTCCAAATGAAAAGGCACAATTATTAGCTAAATACAAAAATATATAAATTTGTTTTTTCCTCATGCACATACTATGTACGTATTATAGTTATTACAATAACTGGGTAATAACTAACCCTGGACTTAAATCTAGCCTTAACTCATGTAGTTACATTATATGACCAGTATTTTCCTGGGGATGTTACACTATAGGCGCACATACTGTAAAATAATAGTATTTTAATGCAGTAATTATGCTTTATAATGCATTGCATGGTCTAATGAATAATTGTAACCACAGGTATAATACATTATAATACTCATTAAATATTCATTAAACACAGCTTTAGAAAGTATAATGCATTAAAACACACAAAAAACAACCAGTTTCAGAATCTACAAATACTATAATACAGTTTAACTTTGGTTACAGTTATTTATGAAAAGATACATAAAGGGTTTAAGTAAAGTGTGACCAAAAATTAAATGTTCCTCTCAATAGAACAGCCCTCACTGGGGTGGTACCCTTTCAAAAGGTACTAGTACACACACTTGAGGTACTAATACGCTCCTGTCAGGGGCTGATGAGGTAAAGGTGCAGCTTTTGTACCTTTTCTTTTTGAGAGTGTATGATTTCAAAAGGACAACAGATACAGAACTACACTCTAAATAAAGCAATTGGGCTGTTTTAAGCCAGCCATTGGGTTAAATGTTTGCTTAAAACAACCCAATTGCTGGGTTAGTCCATTTTCAACCCAACTTGGGTTATTTTTAACCCATCATTTTTTCGAGTGTACTCATGGTCCTTATTTGTGTCAACTGATTCTTTGGAATTATTTGGGTGTTCTTTGGTATTATTTTTGGGTGAACTACTCCTCTACCGCTTAAAGGGGACATATTATGGCCCTTTTCACAAGATGTAATATAAATCTCTGGTGTCCCCAGAATGTCTGTGAAGTTTCAGCTCATTTATTATAGCTTGTCAAATTTGCCATTATTTGGGTGTGAGCAAAAACACGCCGTTTTTGTGTGTGTCCCTTTAAATGCAAATGAGCTGCTGCTCCCCTTCCAAAAGAGGGCGGAGCCTTTACACAAGCTTCAGATACTCCAACAACAACAATAAAACAGGCCAATCTCACTCAGACAAAATGTCAGAAATAAGCAGTTGTGGAGCAGCCGTACATGTTTGATCCGGAGCCGGACACAGATGAGAGACTCAGGAAGAGCTCGACACTTTTAGACGCATCTGGACGGTGGTTGTTGTGGAGTTACGTTGATTCAGCTCATTGACTAGCATGTACCATCATGTTAATCTATAAATGTTGTATAGGTGCTCGTGTGGGAATGTATCAAGTCCACCACCTGACTATACAATGCATAATAAATGCGCATTTTCACTATAAAACTAACGACACCGCTCTAGTCTCTGTCAATACAGTCAGAGACAATGGTAACTTTAGCCATATTAGCCGTACGACGTTCTAGCAAACTTTCACAGAATATGAAGTGCCATCCTCACTTGTTCTGGATATGAAGCGTTGGTATTGACCCGTCCTTCAGAAACAATCCAGCGTTACTGACCCTCGTTGGTGAAGAGGTCATGAGTCAATGATTTGAGCAAAAATATTATATTTTACTGACGTTCTTCAGTACTTTTCCTTCATAAATGAACTTCAGCCACGGTGTCCTCAGTGGCACTGATGCTCTATAGCCGCGTTTCCACCGAAATTACCCGGAACAATTTGTACCAGGAACTTTTTTCCCCCAGACCTGCTACTGTCTGTGTTTCCACTGAGGTCTAAAGTACCGTGAAGATTAGGCAAATTAGTCCGGAGACGTGGGACTGCGAGCGACTGTTCCTCCCAGTCAGCGATGGACAGTCATCACTTTTGTGCGATACTGTCTGCAACAATAACAAGTGGAGGAGATGCAAGCAGCGCTGCTTTTGCTGGTTATGTATTGGTTTACTAAAGAGGTCATTAACAAAACGGCGGAAGAGAGACGAGCACTGATACTAAAGCGTATTCTGAAAGCTCGTAAAGCTAGATTTAAAATAAGACAACGTATATTATTATCAGATATTACGCACATTGACCGTGAGATTGCTGAGCCGAACGCACGCCATCGGACAGAAAGAGCAAGAATGATATTTACTGAACGCAGAACGAACCTCGCAAGACTTTTAAAAATGCCGGTTGAAATAAAATGCTGCGTGAGCTCAACCAATCAGCACATTCAGCGCCCAAGTCCCACCCTCGAAAGTTCCTCATCACCAACAGAACATGTGTAATGTTTTTGGCGCAGACATCATAATACTCGAGCGCTGATACAGCGAGTAAACAGAAATGGCGTCTCTGTGCTCTTCACTCAGGGATGCTAAAAGAGCCAATCATCAACAGTCATAGGCGGGGCTTCCCTGCTCTTATGTAGGGGGACATGTGAGAGATTGATAATGATTGATGGGGACTATAAAAAAGTATTGAGTGGACTTTTACCAGGCTGGTTGTTTACACACACAACTGTGTTCAAACACCTTATAAAAGTGAATTTTGCATAATATGTCCCCTTTAAACCTCTGCATCCACCGCAACATTGTCATGTGGATTCAACACATACCAGATATGGGCCGTCTGGGTAATTCATTGAGTCTGCATCCCATCTTGTTGCATATAAATGAGCACCGTTTCACCAACCCCATTTAAAACAACCCGGACAGAGTCCGATTCAGACCGGGATTACATTTATTACATTTACATTTATGCATTTGGCAGACGCTTTTATCCAAAGCGACTTACCCTTATTACAGGGACAATCCCCCTGGAGCAACATGGAGTAAAGTGCCTTGCTCAAGGACACACTGGTGGTGACCACTGGGATCGAACCAGCAACCTTCTGCGCATCAGTTCCATGGTTTAACCCACTGGACCACTACATCTCACATGATTTGCATCACAGAAGCATCACGTCCTGTCGAGCAGCCCCGGTGAAGCGCGGAAGTCTCTCACACCACCACCATGTGCGTTCGGAGATGTGAAACTCGTGTTTATGGTCTGCCACAGAGGTCGGGGATCACAGGCGGGAGACCTGGGGCAGCTGTCAGCCTGATGACAGGAGGATGGTGTTTAAAGATCACCCCCTGTCCCTCTCCTGCGCTTTTTGGCCAGCCTTTAATGTGCTCTCTCTCTACGCCACCCTCCCTACATCCCACAGATAGCTGCATTTCCTAAGCACACGGCTGGCTCTCCTGAGCCGAGATTACATAGCCCACATTCCCATTGAAGCACGGACACAGTCCTTGTGCCAGGCCTTCGTATAGAGAGAAGCTCCATACCTCATCAAAGTGAAATCCCAAGGTGTCTTCAAAAGCAGCTCAGACTCTGCAGGCTGTGTAGGGAAAGGTCACAGATTCAGAAGTGCAGGATTGCTGAATGAGTTATGTTCAGCAAGACTGCTTCCACATCAGAGCTAAATGTGATTCATAATGGAGGTGAATCAAAACTTCATTAAGAACGTGTCATTGTACTAATAGCACAGAGACTCGTTTTAATACGTGGTTATTAATTGAACATTCTCCGAGCACATTTTTCCTCCAATTGGAGATTTTCGATACGTCAAGACCAGACATGTCGTGGTTTGGGGCAGTGAAAAACAAACGTTGTTACCTCATTACCATGCAACCACCGAATTGCATTAAAATTGGCGCTTTGAGCAATACTTTGCACATAATTAACAGTCACTTTCTCTTTCAAACACTGTATTGAGCATGTCGGTTACATCAAATAATGTTGGTTCTCGTGTGCCATTGATATCAAAGCTGGTCTGGCACATCTTGTTCATTTGTGCGAACAAGAATGAGAATTGCTAAAGAAGGGATGCTTTACAATGAGCAAAAAAATCAATTTCCATCTATTCCTCACACTTGGAATATACAGTAGTATAACCATCCGGTGCTCTTTTCATGTCGGTCAAAAATGTTCAATGAATTTCAATTAAATGAATGTACTATATTTTAGTTTGATACTATTTTTGATATTAATTTGTATTTTGAAGGGGATTTTATGGTACGTAATTAAATTTATGCAGTACTTTCTAAAAAATGCTGGGTTAAAAATAACCCAAGTTGGGTTGAAAATGGACCAACCCAGCAATTGGGTTGTTTTAACCCAGCGGTTGGGTTAAATGTTTGCTAAAAACAACCCAATCGCTGAGTTAGTCCATTTTCAACCCAACTTGGGTTATTTTTAACCCAGCATTTTTTAGAGTGTAGTTATAATCCATTTATTGACTTTTTGAGCATAGATCTGAAAATGAAATCCCCAGCTTAAAGGGTCATGAAACCCTAAACCAAATTTCGATATTCTCGGTATTATCAACTGGCCAGAGTTCAGAGAGCGCAGTAGACGTGATGGAGTATAATATGTTAGGAGCTCGCTCAAGTACTGGGGAGCAAAACCGTTTAGTGCTTTGTAAGTAATAAGCAAGATTTTAAAATGTATGCGATGTTTAATAGGCAGCCAGTGCAATGTTGACAGAACTGGGCTAATATGGTCATACTTCCTGGTTCTAGTAAGTACTCGAGCTGCTGCGTTTTGGACCAGCTGGAGTTTATTTATTAAGCGAGCAGGGCAACCACCCAGTAGAGCGTTACAATAATCTAACCTTGAGGTCATGAACGCATGAACTAACTGTTCAGCATTTTGCCGTAATTGAGATATATTTAAACTTTAAAGGGTCATAAAACTCTAAACCAAATGTTCTGAGATTTTGTGTGTTGAACATCAATGTTACCGTCTGTTAGTTTTGAATGTGGGAGAAAAACTAGTTCATTTTAGTTTTCAACTTCCTGGTTTAAATTTGTCTTCATGTCGACGTCATAGGCTGTGACGTCTTCTCGTACTATAGTATGGCGATGACTCATCGGTGTCTCATAAATATTCATGAGACTGCGTGTCTTTGTCCTATGAGAAGGCGCGTTGCTGAATTCATGACAGCATGTGCTTAATTATTCATGACAGCACGCATTCATAGGCATTTTCCTCTGACTGGCGCTTAGGGATGAGCGGCAGGGTTGCCAGGTTTTCACAACAAAACCCGCCCAATTGCTACTCAAAACTAGCCCAAAACAAGCCCAATCTCTTTTCAGGGGGGCATCTCCAGTAAAAATCGCATTTGGGGGGGTTAAATATGTGTTTTTTTGGCATGGTTGCCAATCTAAAATTCGCATTCCCGGGGGCTAAATATCATATAATTGGGGTCGCTTCAACCCGCGGACATGAAAAACAGCCCGCGGCAACAGTGTTGAAGTAGCCCAATTCCGCGGGAAAACCGCGGACTTGGCAACACTGATGAGCGGTACTGGGGAAATACTGTTATATATTTTATTTCAAACGGTACAAAATCATGATTTTGCTAATTTCGGTATATGCTATATAATTTTTTTTTACATAATTTTGTGTGTATTTGACTAAGGAAAAACAACTTAATTTGGAATGCACAAACTCTTTGGGCTTGTGTGTGTGTTGTTGGCATGAGCGCAAAGAAAACTCTTTTATGGTGCGTTCACACCGGACGCGAATGACGTAAATAGTTTTTAGTTTTCTCGCTTCATTCTCGCGTGACATTCACTTCACAACAGATGCGAATTCGCGTCATGGGAGGGGCTTCTGCCAGCGGCTCGTCTTGTTGAGAAATGGCTGACATGGGCTGTGTTTACACGTCTTTTTTGTTAAAATACTACTGTTAATGTGTGACAAAACGTAGTTTTAAGACTTTTTCAGGCGATAATGTAGTTGTTTAAAGCTCAAATGTGTGGTTTATTTATAAAGAGAGCGCCTATTTGAACATTTTATCTGGTGTTTTCTGAGTTGTGAGCTCCAGTGGATCAGCGGTGCTCAGCGCTCATTAACCCCGGCGAGAGCAGCCTTTCCTCGGCCAGTCCTTCAGACATTTGCCGCTGGCTCTGATGTCTCTGTGGTGTCTCGAGCTATAATTCGTCTTGTGTAGATCTAACAGCCGATCTTTACTCTCATGGATCTATAATTTGTTCCCTGGCAAATCGTTTAGGCTGAATGTTTGACTGAATTGTTTGCTTTATTTCATGTTTAGCTTTTTTCTTATACTTTTGTATTATTGATCATACATAAACTTGCATTTCACAAAAAAAGAGACTGGGTTGTGTTTCATGTCATTTAATGTTATCACAGCGATAATCATATGCACACTTGTCTGAACCAGATATTAATATATGATTCATATAAACCAGATTTTCTCCTCATTGTTGTCACTACTAGAGCAAGCTCCTGATTGGTTAACGCGGTGCCTCATTCGCGCAAATCGCACCGCAGAATGTCTATTCACATCTTTGCATTGACTTACATGTAAATCACTCGCACAAATCGCGTCATTCGCGTCCGGTGTGAACGCACCATTAAAGAGCTCCCATCCCATGTATCACGAAATGCTATAAAATTGCTTGCATTTTCAAATTGGCGAGGTTTAAAAAGACGTGGGCAAGTGATTTCCGTCAGCTCTCCCGAAAGTGTTGAATCTGAGCGCAGATTGCTTTTATAGTGCAGGTGCGACGTCTTTTGAAGCCAGAAGCAATTTGCTAATTTTGGGAGCTTGAGATGGGAAACGCGCAGTATTGCTGAAATTACTTCAGCATAGTTTACAAATGCCTGATTTGATGTGATAATCTTTGTTGATTAATTTAATAATAAACATTTGACGTAATTTCCCGCTTTATAAACCCCAAACTTGCGAGAGTGAGTAAGATTATACACAATACCCGCGGCAAAATTCAGACCCTGTATGGTCTCGATTTAATATCGGTACTTCGGTATTAGATTGTGGTACCGTACCGAAGCCAAAATTGTGGTATCGAGCCATCCATTCTGGAGCTTCAAACAGTTAAGTGAGAGATGCATTAATGGATCAAAACGAGTGTTTTTTTCCGCTTTGTATGAGTTTCTGCGTGTCCTACGTTCTCTTCAATAGATCCTGAGTCTTCACACAAACGCGATTCATCCACACTGTGAGTGTAACCGCTCTTTACGGCCATTTAACGACCAAACGGCTTATAAAAACTCCACAAAATAAGCCTCACAAGTTACGCAACAGCGTGTTCAGATATATTTTCGATGCAGAGAACAAATTGCGAATGGCTGTGCATTTAATTGTCCATTGAGTTATAGGTGTCACAGTATACACTCACCTAAAGGATTATTAGGAACACCTGTTTAATTTCTCATTAATGAAATTATCTAATCAACCAATCACATGGCAGTTGCTTCAATGCATTTAGGGGTGTGGTCCTGGTCAAGACAATCTCCTGAACTCCAAACTGAATGTCGGAATGGGAAAGAAAGGGGATTTAAGCAATTTTGAGCGTGGCGTGGTTGTTGGTGCCAGACGGGCCGGTCTGAGTATTTCACAATCTGCTCAGTTACTGGGATTTTCACGCACAACCATTTCTAGGGTTTACAAAGAATGGTGTGAAAAGGGAAACACATCCAGTATGCGGCAGTCCTGTGGGCCAAAATGCCTTGTTGATGCTAGAGGTCAGAGGAGAATGGGCCGACTGATTCAAGCTGATAGAAGAGTAACTTTGACTGAAATAACCACTCGTTACAACCGAGGTATGCAGCAAAGCATTTGTGAAGCCACAACACGCACAACCTTGAGGCGGATGGGCTACAACGGCAGAAGACCCCACCGGGTACCACTCATCTCCACTACAAATTGGAAAAAGAGGCTACAATTTGCACCAGCTCACCAAAATTGGACAGTTGAAGACTGGAAAAATGTTGCGTGGTCTGATGAGTCTGGATTTCTATTGAGACATTCAGATGGTAGAATCAGAATTTGGCGTAAACAGAATGAGAACATGGATCCATCATGCCTTGTTACCACTATGCAGGCTGGTGGTGGTGGTGTAATGGTGTGGGGGATGTTTTCTTGGCACACTTTATGCCCCTTAGTGCCAATTGGGCATGGTTTAAATGCCACGGCCTACCTGAGCATTGTTTCTGACCATGTCCATCCCTTTATGACCACCATGTCCCCATCCTCTGATGGCTACTTCCAGCAGGATAATGCCCCATGTCACAAAGCTCGAATCATTTCAAATTGGTTTCTTGAACATGACAATGAGTTCACTGGACTAAAATGGCCCCCACAGTCCCCAGATCTCAACCCAATAGAGCATCTTTGGGATGTGGTGGAACGGGAGCTTCGTGCCCTGGATGTGCATCCCACAAATCTCCATCAACTACAAGATGCTATCCTATCAATATGGGCCAACATTTCTAAAGAATGCTTTCAGCTCCTTGTTGAATCAATGCCACGGAGAATTAAGGCAGTTCTGAAGGCCAAAGGGGGTCAAACACAGTATTAGTATGGTGCTCCTAATAATCCTTTAGGTGAGTGTATATATGTGTTTGTGTAACGGTGAGCTTACAAATCCATGTGTATACTGAGTTAATGGTCATTTCCAGCGTGTGTTTGTGGGAAGCTTTGATGCTTTTAATGAGAGCGAAATAAAATGGTCTGAAGCCGTTGATGTGCTGTCAGTCTCCCCTCGTCCCCCTCCACTCCGCCGCTAAACCACGCCCACTTTTATAGCATTTTTCAAGTATAGCAACTGTGGTGAGAACTGACGGCTGCTGAAACCGGGGGTTTTATGACCCTTTAACCTCTTAAGCCCTGAAGGCATTCTTAGAGTTGTTTTGTCTTAGAGTGACATACACAACTTTAAAGACTCGTAACTCCAAAACTATGGCAAGGAGAGTCAAAATGTATGGATAATTTGTTAGAACACTAGAAAATATACATTTGTATTACATTTGGGCAATCTAATGCTGAGAAACTGCTGATAAAGGATAAAAATATTATTTATTTTTTAAATACTTTTACATATCTTTCTTATTTGACATGCGATAACTGAGTCAGGTAGTAGGTAGGTAGTAGGTTTTGGTGATGTTCCCCAATATGTGGTCTGCATCTGGATCTTGTGGTGATAGCATAACGTAATCAAAAGTTACAGCATTTGGAACAAAGGTAGCCTTTTTGTTCAGTCTTTGACACCCGGAAGGCATTTTTATCAGTGCACAGACATTTTGAGGGGCAGTGGCCCAAACCAAAAAAAGGGGCACTGGGGCAAGGATTGGGTGCTTGTCCATACAAATGATCCATCTTACCCTTACTAGTCAGTCAAAACAGTTTTGATCTAATTCTATGTCTATCGAAAATAGTGATATATGACATTGTATTATGTCGAATATCCAAGTTTTTGTGTCTATTTGTTAATCAATGATTTGTGGACACAATGTTTTTGGCTTTGTGGAGTAAATGTTATAGCTTTAATTTTGAAGAAAAAACATAAAATTACACTCCTGGGGTAAGATGACCCAACCATATTTGGCACAGAAGGCCCCAAGTGGCATGTTGTTACGGGTGTTATTGTTTTTTTCTTTTAATGTAATACTTATTGTAATTAACGGGGCTATTATTTAATATTTTCATGAGTTAGATGTACATTTCAGGCATCTTCACTTTCATTAAAACCTATAGGTTAATTGAGTTCTATTATGACAAAATCTATTATGTTTTTTATTTTTTATTATGACATATCTTCAATTAAAATATGGGCAATTAAATAAGTAAATATTGATATGCTTGTACATAAGTCATAAAAAATACCTTTCAGATGATTATCTTTTACTGGGATTCAGATTGTTCTTTGATCCGTTATTCAATTATTCTACTAAATTGTCATAATAAAATTAAGTAGATTATTTTTAGTATTTTACATTATGATACGGAAGATGTATAGCCTAAATAGTAGCTAATAAGAATTATATCAAAAGTAATTTATATATTCTGCAGCAGTTTATGGGTTATTATATGAAATTAGGCCTATATATATTCTACAAAGTGTGCCATTGACAGCAAAGTTGATGTTATTTATATTAGATCAAACTTGATTAGACAAGAATTATAATTTTCTTCCAAGAACGTGTATTTTGTACAAGTTGTTAGCACGAATAGAAGATCAGGAACAAAATAATACTGACAGAAATACAAAAACAAACTACCAAATTACTAATTCCGCGGATTGTAATGCATAGCCTACTGTTAATGTAACAAATTTCTGGGTTAAACTGTCATAAATCTTGCATGTTTTAGAGCACAGACTTAAAGGGATAGTTGAACAGAACACAAATGAAGATTTTTAACTCAAACCGTTACAGTGTGATAGTCGTATAATGATGTCAATGGGGATATTTTAGAGTATGAGAGCAATGAGAGTAAAAACACACAGACATACGAATCCTTATTAAACCATGCGGCTCGTGGCGACACATTGATGTCTTAAGACAAGAAACAATCAGTTTCTGCGAGAAACCCAACAGTATTTATGTTATTTTTTTACCTCTTATCAGACGTATGTCATCTAGTATTCCCAGCGCCATAACTTCCGGTGAATAAGGTCAAAATACTGGCGCGATCAAAGATATATATAAACGTAGATGCCTCATTCGACCGATCTGCGCAGGCACTAATGAGGAATCTATGTATATATCTATGATTGCGCCGGTATTTTGACCTTATTCGCCGGAAGTGATGGTGTGGGGACGGCTGATGCAGAGCCATAAAAAAAATGAAATACATTTTTAAATATGGTTTCTTACACAAATGCATCGATTCGCTTCAGAAGGCCTTTATTAACACCCCGGAGCCGCGTGGAGCAGTTATTAGACGGACAGATGCATTTTTTATGGACTTCAAAAACAGAGCAACTATTACTGCTATTATAATGCTTGGATTAGCCAGAACATTTTTAATATAACTCCGATTTTATTTGTCTGAAAGAAGAATATCATTTACACCTTGGATGACTTGAGGGTGAGTAAATCATGGGCTCATTTTCATTTTTGGGTGAACTATCCCTTTAAGGTCTTTGCACACCGAATCCGGTATGGACGTTTTTTCATATTGACAGAAGAGCTTTTTTGAGCTTGACAGCATCCAACCCCATTGTACAACATGTAGACAATCTTGTGCCTTCTTCATAAAAAGAATGTCCATACCAATCTGTTTGCTTTTATTGTTTGCACATTCGACTCATGGGCAAATTGGACAAAATCTACAAAACATTCTCAGAAGCCAGAATGCATAGAAAAAAAAGGCTTCTAGTGTTTTTTTTTTTTTTTTTGAAAATGCAGAATGTCAAAGTGGTGTTTGACACCATATTATTCAAACAATGTGAATGATAAATTTCAGGGGAATAAAATAGTTTTCTTATTTACCCACACCATCCATTTAGTTGGCGCCTAAAAAAAATCCAGTTCAACCTGACAGGATGTGTTTGACAAATGAAGAGTAATTGATGCAGCCGTTGGCGTCCTCTTGTCCGGCCATCAGTCGATCCACCTCGTCCTCAGTCATCCGCTCGCCCAGCGTGGCCAGGACGTGCCGTAGCTCGGCCCCCATGATGGTTCCGTTGCCCTCCTTGTCAAAAACTCTCAGTCCTTCCACAAAATCCTCAAAGTTGCCCTGATCCTTCGAGCGGGAGATATGCTGCAGCATCGGCAAGAAGGTCTCAAAGTCCACCATCTTGGAGTTCATTTCCTCCGCTCTGGGTTTTCCCAGGACCTTCAGCACATCTGCGTTGGTGGGGTTCTGACCCAAAGCTCGCATCACGTCCCCACACTGGGCGTACGTAATCTTCATCTCTCCTTTCGGCGTGCGGTCGAACAGTTGAAACGCCTCTTTGAACTCTTCGATCTGGTCTGCGGTGAACTCCAGCGTGATGGACTTGGGATCGAAGGCGGGTTCTACTGGGATTTCGGGCTCTGGCGGTGGAGCCGGTTTGGGGGCGGCTGGGGTCGGAGCGGCATCTTTCTTGGGTTCGGCCTTCTTGGGTTCTGGCTTCTTGGGCTCGACTTTCTTGGGAGCCATGATGCTGATGTGAAGAGTCTCCTGGATGAGCGGGGAGAGTCAGAAACAGAGACTGGATGGCAGGGAGCAGCTCAGGGCAGATTGTCTGTTAAAGCTTTTATATCATTTGACCCCAGGGAGGAGAGAACGGCCTGACAAACAGGCCCTATAACACACTATAAAAGGAAGAAATCCAAAATAGACCTGGGCGGCAGTGTCGTCAACAATGAGCTATTGTTCCCAGCTGCCACTGATAGTGCCAGAGAGACTCCTATCAAAGCCCTTCCCGCTGCTCCGGGTTTACACAGACTCAACTCATTCATGAGCAATGCTTGTATTAACAACAACCATCCGAGCGCTCTCAAAAGAGTCAGGATGTGTTCATACATGTCGTTCTCTTCTTCTGTAATCAAATCTAGGCTGTGTTTTTTATTGTCACTTATACAATGATTCTGTGATTAAGTAAACACTACATTAACAAATGTAATATCTACACTGTAAAACAATACGGTGCCTGTTTTACTCAATAAAATTGAGGCAACTATTTGCATCAGCTTTTTGAGTATTTTAAACTCATTTTATTTGTGTTTATCCAATTAGACGTTGAGTTGCCATTACTTAAGAGCCAAAACATGCAATTTTATCAATTTAGAAAATTATAGTTTTAAGTTTATCCAACATAATCTTTTGTGCAATCTTTATAAATGTCCCCTTGTAAGCCACGCATTGTTACTTTTTTTCCAAGCTACTTTTATTTTTTAAATGTTTTTCTATAAATTAAATTCAGATTTTTAAAAAGGACCATTAAACAGTAAACCAGCATCTCAATGCAACAGTGCAAAACACAGTACTTTATTTTTTTACCTTTACATAAACCTGACTTAAAGTTAAAAAAAGAGGATAGCAACAGTATTTCATATTCACATAACAGTTATTCAATGACCCTTGGTCTGTTTAACCCACTGAGAACTTAAAAATGTGTTTTGAACAATGTTAAAACATCAAATTCAAATAACTATTAAATCAGCTGATAAAAATGAATCACTGAGAAAAGTGAAAACCAATTTAAAGGGTTAGTTCACCCAAAAATGAAAATTCTGTTATTAATTCCTTGCCCTTCCAAACCTTCGTTCATCTTCAGACACAAATGAGATATTTCAGATGAAATCTCTGACCCCTCCATAGACAGCAGTTTAATTAACACTTTTAAGGCCCTAAAGGTAGGAAAGACATTGTTAAAATCCATGTGACTCCAGTGGTTCAACATTAATTTTATGAAGCGATGAGAAAACACTTTATGTGCAAAAACAAACAAAAATAATAATAAATGGAGCATTCCAATAGGGTCCTCACACCATCGGTGCTCGGGCCCTAATAACAACTTTATTCAACAATTTCGTTTCAGCGCCAGTCAGAGAAATCGTTAGCCAAGTCATGTAATTCAAGGCAAATTTAAGTATTTATCAATAATACAAACATTTAGCGTTATCATTGCATCTGTCTATAAGCATCAAACCATTTAACAGTTCATATTTAATGTCATTCTCACCTTTTTGAGTGTTGTTGGGTTGCCAGCAGTGCAAATTCAGTCCTGTCACCCATAAAAATGCCGTCTGTCATGAACATTTGTGTTTTTGCAACAACCAAATCCAATTGTTTAGTCGTTTAAATAAATTGTACTTAAAAAGTATCTCGCACAAAAGTACTTCACACATATAAAATGCCAAACATTACCAGTGTTGGGGGTAACGCATTACAAGTAACTTGAGTTACTTTTTCCAAGTAACTAGTAAAGTAACGCATTACTTTTCAAATTTACAACAAAATATCTGAGTTACTTTTTCACATTAATTTGACTGACAGCTCTCCTGCCCCCATGTTGAGAAGAATAAGTGCAGAGGCGTTGTGTGTAAACATGATAGTTATTGTACAGTCCTTCCAGAAAAATGCGGCTTTTTTTGTGATTGTTGTGGGCAAAAATCCTTGATTATGCGGCATGTTTTCTTAAAAAATGCGATGGAAAATGCGGGATATTTATGCAATTTTATGCGATGAAATTGCGGGAACTTGCAAAAACTGCGGTTTGATGAAAAAGAGAAAAAAAGCACATCACAGAAAGTGCTGGGAATATTTAAGTTCTCATCTTGTTTTATTGAAGACCTTAATAAACACACGGCTCAAATTTACAAAACATTGAGTCAAACAAGTTCTGTAGCTTTACAAAAGGAATATGCTACAACTTCTGAAAAAAAATAATAAATAACTTCCTGTTTTACAGACATTTGAGTGCTTCCAATGCACAAAGTGCAATCTCTTAAAGGGTTAGTTCACCCAAAAATTAAAATTCTGTCATTAATGACGTCCCCTCATGTCGTTGGACACTCGTCAGACCTCCGTTCATCTCTAAATAACGACTTATATAGTGTTGACCGATTTCAAAACACAGCATCATGATGCTATGAATCAGCGAGTCGATTCATGATTCGGATCGCGTGTCAAACTGCTGAAATACGTGACTTTGGCGATCCAAACCGCTGAATCGACTCATTGACTCATAACGCTTCAAAGCTTCATGATGCTGTGTTTTGAAATCGGTCAACACACCGGGAAACTGCTTTGCGCTGTGTTTTGCTGTTATTTTTGTTGGAAAATGGGAATTTGCGTGCTTCATCATGGTTTCACCGATATCTATGGTTTCTCCACGGGGGTTTTTAGCTTTTCGATGACGTTCGCGTCGGGTAATTACGTCACTTCAAAACGTTCCCATGGCAAACTTTCTGCTAATATATATATGACTTTTTTTGCAACGAAAATGCGGGGATTATGAAATCATGCTAGCCCCGCATATTTTGCACGCGGAAATAGGCAATTTATGCGGCGAAAGTGCGGCGTATTTGAAATAAATATGCGGACTTTGGCTGATTATGCGTTAAATCACGCGATCGCATAATCGCGTTTTTCTGGAGGGACTGATTGTAGTTCCAGACTAAATGTGACCATTTATTTATCTCACTTGCACAATAAATATTCTGTTCTCCTTAAAATGAATAAAATCAGTCAAATGCAAAATCAGAGTACTATGCAAACCTCCAATAATTAAATGTTAAATAAAATAACTATTTGTATGCATTGAATCTACCTTTATATTTAATTTACCAGTGTCTCGCTGTTGACCTTTGATGATGAAAATTACTAGATTTTTAGTTTTTATTGGTAAAACCTTTTCTCCTGCATCCTATTCTACCATTATCCAGAAGAGCTGCGCCCTCTACTGTTCATGCATGAATTTGCATTTTTACCTCAGCCTGGGGCTTATTATTTCAATTTTGGTATGAAGAGGTCTTTACAAAAATATAACTTTTTTGTTATAAAAACAAAAACAAGCCCAGCCCAGGTGAGAAAAAGTAACGTAAAAGTAACATAACGCATAACGAGTTACTTTTTAAGGGAGTAACGCAATATCACAATGCATTACTTTTCAAAGTAACTTTCCCCAATACTGAACATTACTCAAGATAATACACACACCATTTAATTGTAAAAAACATGTGTTTACTACAACGTTATATTAATTAAGTTACTCAAAATATTAAGTAAAGTACCAAACGTAGATTTATGTTTTGTTTTGTTACAATTACAACCCCACAGAGTAATTGTTCCCAGTGTACATGAAACAGTTACTAACTTCTATATTGGTACTCAATTCAAGGTTGTAGAAATTAAAGTGTAAATGGCAGTGTTATAAAATGAAGTAAAACTACTTTTCTGATACTGGGGTTCCCATCATGCATTGGGGTTTGAATAATTAATAAGGTTGATTGTTGGCTGTTTTCCAGCTGTATTTTTTATCATTGCTTGTGTTGTTAGGTTAAGTAATTTGCCATTTGGAGTTCATTTTCTACTCTAAACGAAACATTGATACTCAAAAACGATCCATTGAATGTTACCGTCACTGTGTATTGAGTCTCTGTGTTCGAGTGCCACGTTACTTATATTATGTAGATACTGTTTATTATTTACTCATATGTTTCTAAGTAAAGCATACACTTAAAAGCGTGAGTTAATCCAGTGTTATATTGTTTGAGTAAAAAGTATCACTAACTAAGCAGAAATTACTCAATCTTTTACTGGCCAAGTTAAAATTACTTATTTTCTATGTTCATTTTACAAAAAATATGGTAACACTTGAGTATGGGGAACACATATTCACTATTAACTATGATTTTTGCCTCAATAAACTCCTAATTTATTGCGAATAAATAGTTAGTAAGGTAGTTTTTCTAGCATTTAAGTTTAGGTATTGGGTAGGATTAAGGGATGCAGAATACAGTCATACAGAATAAGGCATTAATATATGCTTTATAAGTACTAATAAACAGTTAATATCCTAGTAATATGCATGCTAATAAGCAACTAGTTAATAGCGATAATTGAACCCTAAAATGAAGTGTTATATAGTATTTTTAGGGGTTCAAGCATGAAATGCTGAAACCCTATTGTAATTGTAAGAATTCGTAAAACGCATCGTGCAGGCCAAACCGTAAGGCCTAGAGACATGAAACCTGGCCAGATGGTAGGCCTCAGTTTGGGGACAACCTATCAGCGTATGACCCCGAATGGCCCATAGGTGGCGCTACAGCAACCAAAAGTTCAAAATTGCTCATAACTCTTAGACTGTTTGTCCCAGGATCAAGTGTCTTATATCGTTGGAATCCTTGGCTCAAGGCGGACAACATTTTCTGCTATGTCGAATTTTGTCCAAAACCTACTTTTGCAAACTAGTCCCTGGTTTTTCGCCCGATCGGAACCAAACCAGTCTAGGACAATTCTCTGGACTCTCTAGATCAATAATTATCGAAAGAAAGTTGAACTTTTGCATTTGGATGGCTATAACAGGGTCATTTAGAAAAGAGGCGTGGCAAAATACACTCAAAAGCCTATAAATTCTAAGGGAAAACTCAAAACTTCACGAAAATTGGTGGGCATGTGTGACATTAGATCCTGAACAAGCATGCAAAGCTTTATAGAGATCGGACCATAGGTGGTGCTATAACTGTTAAAAACCATATGTTTCCTATGGTAAATTGCCTATATTGCCTGTAATTTAAGTTTTATTTAGCAAGATTTTAAACACTGAAATAATAGATGGAAAACTCAATGTCTTTTGATGCTTGTGTGCTTAAAGGCCTTAAAGGCTTGAACCCCGCTAAATGCTGCTTGCAGCTTTAATTTTTCTTGTTTCCAGTCTGAATATCAAAAAAGTCTTAAAGGGTAACTAAACCCCAGTTCAGAGCTTAACTCCACCCACTGGCAATATTTGAAAAATGCTGGAAAAGTGGGCAGAGCCCAGCGGATGCCACTAAAAATAGATCAGATACATGCACTGTATTTTCATTCAAATGAACTGAATCAATAAGCAGTGCAGGGCCAATAAGTTCAATCCTAATAGCCCATTATAAACAGATTTCCTCAAATAAAAGTTACACTATATACGCCAGCACGTTACGGTATTGTTGTTCGTTACCGCGGCAACCACGTGTCAGAGTTAGTGCGTCTCATGTATGAAACTTATCTGTACACAACATGACGGGCGGCAATAATATTGCAAGAAAAGCCTGAAGTGTACTGACAGCTGCATTATTTAACCGCATTTTCTTCATTACAATGTTAAAGCAAGTGTCAAGTGAGTTTCATTCATAATGTTTCTACTTCATGTAACATGAGAGTTCATACTGGAGTGAAGCCGTTCTCATCATGTGATCAATGTGGGCGTGGTGAGCTCGTGCCAGGGGCGTGGCTAGTGAGCCGTTGGAAGAACCATCATACGTCACGATGACCCACAACGTCCAATAGGAAAATTAAACTGCAGTCGCCACCGTTCAACCTTAAGAGGGCAGCACTCAGACGGTTTTACACCATATGTTATAGAATTAAAACACTTTATACCCAAATGTCAAAACATTTACTCGCATCAATGAACAGCACTAATAAAGCCCCAGTCTTGCGGATCATTAGCTAAAAAAAGTTGGTTTAGGGTTTAGTTACCCTTTAAATCAAGATGCATTTACTAGATAAGTAAAATGACATAAGATATTTTTTATTTTTCAAACAAGCAAAATTATCTTCCAATGGGGTGAGAAAAATAATTGTGTTTCTGTTTGGGACAAAAACAAGAAACAACATTTCAATCAGAAACAATAGTATTTTTCTCATCCCATTGGCAGATCATTTTGCTTGTTTTAAAAATAAAAAATATCTTATGTCATTTTACTTATCTAGTAAATGCATCTTGATTTAAGAATTTTTAGATATTTAGACAAAATTACTGAGTAAAGGTCCTTTCACACTGGACGTGATTTTGACACGCGAATAATGTGTGCGCTGGTTTTATGTTTTGATCGGCTGTTTGTGTAATGAGTGCTTCCACACCGAACACAAATGTGTTGCGGCGAAAAAACTACGTTTATTTTTTCATTTTGATGTCGATTTATTTTTTACCTCTCGCAGCGACAGAAAAGGCTTAAACCAATCACATACAAGGAAACAAAGTTGACGAAATGTCCAGTTGATGTCATTAGCTATTCAATCAACGTTAACCTTTGCGAGGTATGGCATTTCTCATGAGATTACAGCTGTAGTTGTGTTTACAGGTGTACAGATGCAGCTGCGCTTGCAAACTGTAGGCTACAGACAACGATAACATGAGTTAAAACTTGTTTAAAAAAAATGTCTAAACCTAAAGCCGCGTTTCCACCGCAGGAACTTTCCCCAGGAACTTTGGGCTGGTACTCGGTGTGTTTCGACCGCAGGGTCTAAATGAAGTTAAATATTTCCCCCTCCGAGAGTCCCTGCTCGCGAGGTAGTATTTTCTCAAAGTTCAGGAACTTTCGAGGGTGGGACTTGGGCGCTGAACGTGCTGATTGGTTGAGCTCACGCAGCATTTTATTTCAACCGGCATTTTTAAAAGTCTTGCGAGGTTTGTTCTGTGTTCAGTAAATATCAGTCTTGCTCTTTCTGTCCGATGGCGCGTGATCGGCTCAGCAATCTCAGCGTCAATGTGCGTAATATCTGATAATAACATATGTTGTCTTATTTTAAATCTAGCTTTACGAGCTTTCAGAATACGCTTTAGTATCAGTGCTCGTCTCTCTTCCGCCGTTTTGTTAATGACCTCTTTAGTAAACCAATACATAACCAGCAAAAGCAGCGCTGCTTGCATCTCCTCCACTTGTTATTGTTGCAGACAGTATCGCACAAAAGTGATGACTGTCCATCGCTGACTGGGAGGAACAGTCGCTCGCAGTCCCACGTCTCCGGACTTATTTGCCTAATCTTCACGGTACTTTAGACCTCAGTGGAAACGCAGACAGTAGCAGGTCTGGGGGAAAAAAGTTCCTGGTACAAATTGTTCCGGGTAATTTCGGTGGAAACGCGGCTATAGAGCATCAGTGCCACTGAGGACACCGTGGCTGAAGTTCATTTATGAAGGAAAAGTACTGAAGAACGTCAGTAAAATATAATATTTTTGCTCAAGTCATTGACTCATGACCTCTTCACCAACGAGGGTCAGTAACGCTGGATTGTTTCTGAAGGACGGGTCAATACCAACGCTTCATATCCAGAACAAGTGAGGATGGCACTTCATATTCTGTGAAAGTTTGCTAGAACGTCGTACGGCTAATATGGCTAAAGTTACCATTGTCTCTGACTGTATTCACAGAGACTAGAGCGGTGTCGTTAGTTTTATAGTGAAAATGCGCATTTATTATGCATTGTATAGTCAGGTGGTGGACGTGATACATTCCCACACGAGCACCTATACAACATTTATAGATTAACATGATGGTACATGCTAGTCAATGAACTGAATCAACGTAACTCCACAACAACCACCGTCCAGATGCGTCTAAAAGTGTCGAGCTCTTCCTGAGTCTCTCATCTGTGTCCGGCTCCGGATCAAACATGTATGGCTGCTCCACAACTGCTTATTTCTGACATTTTGTCTGAGTGAGATTGCCCTGTTTTGTTGTTGTTGGAGTATCTGAAGCTCGTGTAAAGGCTCCGCCCTCTTTTGGAAGGAGGGCGGGGAGCAGCAGCTCATTTGCATTTAAAGGGACACACACAAAAACGGCGTGTTTTTGCTCACACCCAAATAATGGCAAATTTGACAAGCTATAATAAATGAGCTGAAACTTCACAGACATTCTGGGGACACCAGAGATTTATATTACATCTTGTGAAAAGGGCCATAATATGTCCCCTTTAAGCGGTAGAGGAGTAGTTCACCCAAAAAGAAACAACAACAAAACAAATCCCACTTTCTTCTGTGGAATACGAAACAAATAATTCCAAAGAATCAGTTGACACAAAAAAGGACCATGAGTACACGAGAAAAAATGATGGGTTAAAAATAACCCAAGTTGGGTTGAAAATGGACTAGCCCAGCAATTGGGTTGTTTTAAGCAAACATTTAACCCAATGGCTGGCTTAAAACAGCCCAATTGCTTTATTTAGAGTGTAGTTCTGTATCTGTCGTCCTTTTGAAATCATACACTCTCAAAAAGAAAAGGTACAAAAGCTGCACCTTTACCTCATCAGCCCCTGACAGGAGCGTATTAGTACATCAAGTGTGTGTACTAGTACCTTTTGAAAGGGTACCACCCCAGTGAGGGCTGTTCTATTGAGAGGAACATTTAATTTTTGGTCACACTTTACTTAAGCCTTTGTGTATCTTTTCATAAATAACTGTTCCGGGTAATTTCGGTGGAAACGGGGCTTAATTGTGTCCGCTACTATAGAAAGTGAATGTGTTTCCGTCAGTACGACTGTGGCACTGAAATGTTTACATTGTGACTCAACTGGAAACAGCTGCTCCGGATCGATCGGTTCCTGAAATTTGTGGTTTGTCTCGTCAGATGCGGTGATACTGTCTCTGGAAGAGCTCCTCAAATTATCCCATGGACATTCGAAACTTTGATATCTTACACATTTTGCACATCAACTTGGTGTGCATAAAGGAACATCCTGCATCTTTTTCACGGAAAGAACACGGTTAAATGATGTTTACTTGATTACATGCATTTGTTGAGTAACGCGGACAGTGTGTGACCCGCCGCGGAGATAAAGAGCTGTTCACACACAGGCCACGTTCGAGCTTAGATTAGATCCGATCACGCTGCTTTCCGTCCTTTGAGCAAACACCTCGAGCAATCCAATATCTTTCAATATAAAGGCATGACGGAGTGCAGAGGGCAGATGGATGTCTGAGAGGCGTGTCGAAATCAGATTCATTGCTACAGATGTTTACGTATTCCTTGAAGGCACATTTCATTCGAAGCTTATGGATGAATATGACATCAAACGACATACGACATGAGAGCATGGAAATCCTTTCAGTGCATTTTCTTAAGAAATATGAGCATATTTAGAAAGATGGAGTATCGCATTTAAATGCCATATGCTCTATCATATGCATTACTGCAAAACCACATTAGAGGAGATCGGCTGGAAGAGCAGCACTGAATATCAAAGGGATGGTTCACCAGTTTTTGTTTTTTTTTGTATGCTGATGTTCTTTCCATGGAAAACAAAAGGCACATTTTTAAAGAATCTTTAGACATTTTTCCCTCCCTAACAATAGCAATTCATAGTGACAAAAGTACCAAAAAGCACCTGTTAACTCTTTCACTACCGGCATTTTTAAAAAAGTTGCTTTTTTGGTCAGTTTCACAAAAGTTACATGGCCCCCATAATATTTTCTTGTATGAATATGCAATGTGACAAAAGAAAGAACCCTTTAAAAAAAAAAAAAAAAAAAAAATATATATATATATATATATATATATATATATATATATATATATATATATATATATATATATATATATATATATATATATATATATATAGCTTCATGCATTCCTATTTTATCAACACTTGAATGTGGGCAAGTTTCATAAAAAAAAAAAAAAAGTTTTTGTCAAAGACTACGCGCCCTATTTTAACTATCTAAGCGCATGGCGCAGGTGCTCTTACGGTGTGTCCGAATCCACTTTTGCTAGTTTAACCACAGAAAAAATGGTCTGATGTCTAATCAGTGAGCAAAATTCTAGGTCTAATTCTAGTTGGGAAATACCCACAGAAAAAATGGTCTGCGCGTCCGGCGCATGGTCCAAAAGGGTCTTAAAGAGTAGGGTTGGGCATCGAGTTCTTCAACATGAATGTTTCTTCTGAACATGAACTGTTCCTCTGAATTTGAACTAAATATAGCTTATAGAAATTAAATAATGTAATATGAAATAATGAATGATTTTAATTTTATTTTAAATAATAGACTAATTCACAGCAAGGCTGTAACAGGTCAAACAGAACAGTGAGCTAAATTCTAGGTCTAATTCTAGTTGGGAAATAACCACAGAAAAAATGGTCTGCGCGTCCGGCGCATGGTCCAACAGGGTCTTAAAGAGTAGGGTTGGGCATTGAGAACTGGTTTCAACTTGGAATCGTTTAAAAATTAACAATGTCATTGGAATCGTTTTGAAAATTTGTTTTGATTTCGATCATGCACACGTTTTGGTTTCAATAGTGGCCCCCGGATTAACGGGAGTGCTTGCAAAATTCTAGGCTTACACGGCTTACCGTGCCCGTCTGTTGCACGGTAAGCAGCGCTCAAAAGTGAGGCTTTATTTCGCTTTTAAAAAAGCTTGGGTCGGCACATTGCACAGGAGGATGCTCTACAAATATGTACAAATATGTGGTGTACAAATGAACTAGTGTAGCGTGTTTGAGAATTATTGATAAATTATTCGTCAACGAAATTAACACTGATATGTAAGGTTCGATATATTACAATTATTCACCGTATATAGTACAGAAACTTTCTGTTAACCAGTTTTTCACCGTAGCATTTTTACAATCTTTTACCGTTAAAATCATGATAATGTTTGCTGTTTGCATCAATTTTTGTTTACCATAAAAATGGAAATCATGGTAAAACAGCTTAGCTTAGAAAGTGATGATTTTTTTTTAGAAACGGTTTCTATTTCTATTTCTGCCATGATAATCTCAGGTAGTATTTATGTGCTTTATCTAATGTTAAAAGTGTGTAATGTGACTTTGAATATCATTTATTATATTACATTTAAAAACGGTAGGCCTAGCCTAAAAACATTTACTATGTGCACAACTTCTACAGCTGTAATAATATTCCATTACAACTTTTAATACATGTCTACATTAATAACATAATTAAATTCTATATGAATATCCCACATTTCTGCCACAGTACCATGGTGCAGTTACAACAGTAAATCCATGGTAATTATGGAGATTTGTGGAATTCTGACTGTATTGTTTTTCCTGTTTATCGGTGCGCTTTAATCTGGCTTTAAACTAGTTTAAATCACAGAGACATTTGTGCTTTTCTTTGAATGCACTTCTCCCTGGAACTCACAGCGCTGTTTAACGCTTGCCTGACCGAGACGATCCATTTGGACTTTGACCCGAGCGGATTTGATCCAGACTATCATTCAATCAAAGACTACATTACCCATAATCCTTTTCCCTGACTCATCATCACTCATTGTTTACACCTGTGTCTCATTACCCCATTTATCTCACTGTATATATAAACCTGGTCATCTCAGTCATTCTTTGCAAAGTCTTGTTTGTTGTAATACTGTGTAAAGGTTTGAATCAGATCAAATAATAACTCAACGGGGAATTTAATTACAATGAAAGAGACTTGAATTACATATAAATAATTCAGAATTAATGTTTAACACCTTAACTTATTCATCCACTGATATGTAAGAACTTAAAGGGGAGTCTGTTAAAGGGAAGCAGGTCTATTAGCTCAAATGAATGAATTAATAAATTCATAGGGAATTTTGAGAGAGTCTATTTTACGGCCGAGCAAATGACTCGTCCAGCGTTCATTTGAACGGGCCGTAAATATCAGCTCTGGATATTAATACCCGAGCAATAGTGAAACACTATTGGTAACATAGATCGGCAGTTCAAGACATTATTTGTAAGCACATAACACAAGAACACTTTTCTTTGAATACAAACGGAACTTTTATTGATTACTAACACATAAAACTAATATCTAACACAAACACACGCACTTGCACATTCACACAAGTTGCAGAAAGCAAGAAAGTGAGGAAAGAATGAGTTTGAGAGAGAAAAATTATGAAATCCCAAGCAATATATGCATTTATGACACATGACCTGAAGAAACCATCGATCATTAATTTACCCTCCTATCGTTTCTTAGACGGGGTTATTAAATTTGATCTCAATGCACGGAATCTGGAGGTATTACTTGCGTTTGTGTCTTGTGTGGCGTCTCTGACTGGGGATTCCCTTTTTCCTGGCTGGATAGGGGTTTTCCCGGGTCTTTGATTCGCTGAAGGTCTGATCGTGTCTTTTGATCGACGTCTTGGGAAGCCAATCATGTGGCGTGTTGGCGGCTGGATGGAAGTCGCGTGGGCGTTGTTTGAAGTTGAAGCACGCTGTTGGAGCTTCGTTGAGAAACTTTGCGGCAAAACTTAACAGAACGCGAGACTTAACGGAAAGAAAATAAACTTTAAGAAAAAGAATGGAAAGTGAGAGGAGAGTATTCAGATGGCTCGAATGAAATCGTTGTTTAACCCATTTTCTCTGATCTTGGTCTGCCACGAGACGATCGTCTCCTTGGGCGGATTCTGGAACTGGGCTGAGACTCAACTGCGCAGAACTCTACTGGACTCTTTGTCCGTGTTCTGAGATTAAAACTCAAATATTTGCCCATCCCCTGGATGGGTTCTAGCCTATTTGGGATCCTCTAGTTTCAGGGGTGACTGTGTCTCCAACCCTCCCATAAAATTAGGTTATATGTGGTCATTTAGTTTCCTGCTCTAAAGCAGAGAGTAAATTTAGACCTCATTTCTTACTATAAGGACATGATCCATTCTACAAAGATTTCATTCAACTCATCTGTTGGATTATACACAAACAAACGAAAAGATATCAAGCACGATGCTTTTTCTTTCACTCATTCAATAGTTACATAATTACATGAATTGAGAGCGATATAATGCATAATGGTCATGTGTATCGGTTGTAGACACACTAACAAACTATGCCGTCGAAGGCTATTCGAATGCAAGTCCAATAATCAATGATTTGATGCAGTTCATATGCAACACAGTTTCTGTGAGTTTGCTTGGAGGTTTTATTGGTGTCACGCGGAGTTCATTGGTCATTGAAAAGACAGATATCTGGTTTGTTTCTTTGTCTTGTGATCACACAGAGTCTTTTGTTCTCTTTGTCTAAGTTTTGGTCAAAGTTCATAGGCAATCAAGTAATTATTATATAAAAGTAGTATCTCCGGGCAGAATGGAGCCTACACTCTAAAAAAGGCTGGGTTAAAAATAACCCACGTTGGGTTGAAAATGAACTTACCCAGCAATTGGGTTGCTTTAACCCAGAGTTAGGGTTAAATGTTTGCTTAAAACAACCCAATCGCTGGGTTAAAATAACCCAATTGCTGGGTTAGTCCATTTTCAACCCAATTTGGGTCATTTTTAATCCAGCGTTTTTTAGAGTGTACGTCTCTCTGGTGATAGATGGTTGATTTCCTGGGGTCTGGAGTTGAATTGGGCTTTGTAAGGGGATGTTAATTTGATTGAATCATCTAGACGATTCATCCGTGTCTGCGCCCACAATTCCTACAACTGCAACTGCAGCCGTTATAACTCTACATTGAACCCGCGAAGATTGTGGAAGCTTTCCTCAGTGAAATGTGCAGCGGGAGCCGCACGCGCCCGCGCCCGCGCCCGCCTGTCTCGCGCAGCTGAACCGCGGCTTGTGTATTGCAAATACAGACAAATATTGTCCATTATGTCACATTTTCCGGTCTTCTCCTCCGACCCCTGTCTGTCTCGTGCTTTGATTTATGATGGGCAGCATATCTGCTGCAAATGTGACCGTGTTCCCCTCTGTCTCATACACGCATGCATATAACGTTGTATGTTAAACGCACTGCAACGCACCCCCATCCCTAGGAAGGCTGAACAAAGTGGACCTGCAATCCGGATGAAAATAACAGCGTTTCGTCGGCATTGGCAACAACACTCCAGCCTACCACAACAACGCTTCCCTGCTGCGATACAAAATGGCCTCGCCCCCTTATTTAATGTTCTCGGAGGAGGGGTTTATGTAAATATTGGGGCTGGTGATGTCAGAGACCCTGGAGGAATGTCTGTAGTCCCTACCGGCCGTTTGCTGTAGTCCTTAGAAATGTATTTCTTTAAAAGCAAATATCTCCCTTTGCTTTAAACTTTGAACGTTGTAACTTTGAAGATGTTGTTTATGCTCAAACAGCAACATTACACACTAGCTAAAGTTAGAAAAGTGAAATCGTGGTTTACCACCCCTTTAAACAACGTGACACTGGAAGTGAACATGAGAACTGCGTCGGGTAAAACTTGCAAAAAAGCACTTGTATCGTGCCTGGCATCACATTGCGCAGGGTGTATGATAAGGCCCTACGTCTGGATCAGATTCAGAAGGATGATCAAAACACAGATGGAGTCGAGTCCTATAGCTACATTCAGCAACATTAGGCAGTTTTGATGATCGCGTTATTTTACATATGATATTGCTTGTTTCTGCTTCTTCTTCGCCTGTGTTTTGATCTGGAGATTCAGTACTCGTTCAGAAGATGTGTAATAGTGCCCCCCTACCATATAACAGTGAAAACATGGAAAGCCCGAAATTTCCGTCAATGGTAGAGAAGAGAGTTAAAGTAGCCTGTGCGACTCATGCCCCATATATATATTTTGTCAGACATCTGTCATTGCATGGGAAAGAGCTGCAAGAAGTTCTTCCTTTTATGTTCCATAAAAATATGATAATAATAGCATCATTCAGGTTTCAGCAACATGAAGATGAGTGTAAATAACGAGGGAGCTGCCATATTCTCTTAAGAGCATCCAGCAGCTCTTCATCTGTACCTGCCAATCTATATTATTCTCAACAAAGTCACCTCTAATATCAGATAATGCCGGCACACATTTGCTTTCATCAAAATGCAAAACTGCATTCAGATGTACAACAACGACAACAGCGAGAGTGCTGATAGCAGCCAAATGTGTGTTATGTAAACGGGTAGACTTTCCCCTGTGCTCTCCAACTTAAAGGCTTCATAAATATTTATTTGCTGATTTCTTTGTTCACATGGAAATGATTCAGTGTGCCTCTAGAATGAGATGACAAACCTTGATGGAAATGCATCGAGAGCCACAGTGTCCT
The DNA here is from genome assembly GCA_023566225.1 of Romanogobio albipinnatus. NCBI lineage: Eukaryota > Metazoa > Chordata > Actinopteri > Cypriniformes > Gobionidae > Romanogobio > Romanogobio albipinnatus. Next base: position 68,787,200 of record CM042242.1, on the reverse strand, counting down.
TCTGAATCTTCTCTTCATTGGGCGGAAGGTTAATCAATGTGCGGTGGAGCACGTCTACTGTAGAGCGCAATGAAAGGGAAAATGTGCTGCGAGGAGGAAATCATTCTAATCAACTTAAACTGCGGTGGACGCAAAGTTTCTTTTGGGAACTCTAGCTGGATGCTATATCTGAGCTGTAAATATAACCACACCTGATAACAAGGGAATGCACCCAAACATACAGAGACAAAGCTCTCCAATTACACCATCCTTGATGTGTTTAGCTTGCTCGACAATAGCGTTTTGTACTGGTCTTATGTGAATACTCTTCACAAAATGAGGCATTTGAAAAGTAAATGTTATTAACCCCTTAGTGCACACACCCCATTTTGGCAAGTGGGGCATAAATGACATACCCAAAATAAAAAGTTTGCTGCTCATAACTCATTCTGAATAGAAACATAACCAATATGTATTTACTTTTAGAGTAAGTTACTCTAAAAAAAGTAAATAATTACTAGTTACTAATTACATCTTACTGTACAAATTACTCTCTCCAAAAAGTACACTCTAAAAAATACTGCAAAAAACAACCAATTTGGGTTGAAAATTGACAAACCCAGCGTTGGGTTGTTTTAAGCAAACATTTAATCCAACCGCTGGTTTACAACAACCCATTTGTCCATTTTCAACTCAATTTGGGTTGTTTTTAACCTAGCATTTTTTAGAGTGTATCTAATCACTTATTACTTTCTAATCACTTTCAAAATCCTATATGTTAACCTCGACTAGTTAAGCGATCCAAGGATAGACATGAAACTTTTAATTCAGTCAAATACATAATATAAAACTACATAAATTATTCTTATTAACTGACCAAAGTATTACAAATGTGAGAAGGATACATAAAAACATGCATTTTAAAGACTTTAAATTATGATGTTATTTCCACTTTTGTATGATACAATTTATATATATATATATATATATATATATATATATATATATATATATATATATATATATATATATATATATATATATATAGTATTTAGTTCAATTACAGCAGAAGTAACTTTAATTAAATTACATACAAAATAAGAGTGATCCCTTTTTCAACTTAGTAACTAGTTACACCCAACTCTGCTTGAGAGTTTACAGTTCAAGAATGACTCAGATTGAGATATACAAGCTCAAACAAAGATATTGAGAATATATTTTTAAATCTATTAAAAAAAAAGATGTAGCTGTAGTGTAGAAACTAAAGCCGGGTGCGCACGGTGCGATTTTGGCCGTCTGAGACAACTTTTGCAAATCCTAAAAGATTCCTCTGATCCTATAGACTAAAATCTGAAGTCTTTGATCATTAGTTTGACATGTTCACCGGCAGCCGATTAACAGTGTTGTGTAAAGTAATGCATTACAATATTGCGTTACTCCCTGAAAAAGTAACTAATTGAGTTACTTAGTTACTTTTTAAGAAAAGTAATGCGTTACGTTTAGGGTTGGGAATCGAAAAACGATTCCGATTCTGGAATCGGATACTTGTTATAAAATTTAAATTTTGATTCCTCTTTTCGATTCCTGGGTGCATTTATTTTTCTACCTGGCAATCTGCCAGGACCTTCCGCGTGTTGCGGTAATCTAAACATCAGTTTACAAGATGTAAGCGCTGTAAGTGGGAAGCGCTCAAAAGTGTGGCTAGACTTTGTAAAAACCGAAGACAAAGCTAAGTGAAATGATTGTAATAACCTAATATGTTGCAAGCAAGGTGTCACGACCAACATGTCTAAGCATCTGCGGTTGGTTCACCACGTAGAAATAAAATAATGCACAGTGTTTGATTCATTGCGCATCCCGAGTGCCCTTCATTAGCCGGCACTCGGCCAGCAACAACACCACAAAATGTTGCGTGTGAGACACCATTCTCCCTCGCTTTGAAAGGAAAGCTCACACAAGAAAACATTGAGGAGTGTCACAGGTCGATCACAGCGCTCATAGTCAAAGGGTTGCATGTTGTTGAGTCATCATCGTTTAGGTAGGTGTTACATTATAGGGAAATTATTTTTAAAAATGTATTTCAAACCAGCCTATTAGCAATGTTTTTGTTCTATTCCCAGGGAGATGACAAGGGCACATATGTTGATTTTTCTAAATAAAAACTGCTAAGCACTGGTGATAACTTAAGCAAACCCCTGCAAGTCCTTGCAGTCCTAAGCACATTTAATTGCAACCAACAAGTGTTTCGTATTTTAATTTAACTTTAATTTAAGTTTTTTGAACATGTGTAGCTGAGCAGCTCAGGTCTTATGTAGCCTAGTGCTGATTTGTGTTTGTTATTTGAGCTGAAACTAATGGCACAGAAAATAAACATGTTTAATGTATTAAAGCGGTGATGAATTGAGAAATCAACTTTCCTTTGAGCCTTTGGTACAGGTGCTGGTCATATAATTAGAATATCATCAAAAAGTTGATTTATTTCACTAATTCTGTTCAAAAGTGAAACTTGTATATTATATTCATTCATTACACACAGACTGATATATTTTAAATGTTTATTTATTTTAATTTTGATGATTATAACAGACAACTAAGGAAAATCCCAAATTCAGTATCTCAGAAAATTAGAATATTACTTAAGACCAATACAAAGAAAGGGTTTTTAGAAATCTTGGCCAGCTGAAAAATATGAACATGAAGAGTATGAGCATGTACAGCACTCAATACTTAGTTGCGAATCCTGAATTACTGCAGCGATGCGGCGTGGCATGGAGTCGATCAGTCTGTGGCACTGCTCAGGTGTTATGAGAGCCCAGCTCTGATAGTGGCCTTCAGCTCTTCTGCACTGGGTCTGGCATATCGCATCTTCCTCTTCACAATACCCCATAGATTTTCTATGGAGTTAAGCTCAGGCGAGTTTGCTGGCCAATTAAGAACAGGGATACCATGGTCCTTAAACCAGGTACTGGTTGCTTTGGCCCTGTGTGCAGGTGCCCAGTCCTGTTGGAAAATGAAATCTGCATCTCCATAAAGTTGGTCAGCAGCAGGAAGCATTGACCTGCGTTGACCTTGGACCTCAGAAAACACAGTGGACCAACACCAGCAGATGACATGGCACCCCAAACCATCACTGACTTTGGAAACTTTACACTGGACCTCAAGCAACGTGGATTGTGTGCCTCTCCTCTCTTCCTCCAGACTCTGGGACCCTGATTTCCAAAGGAAAAGCAAAATGTACTTTCATCAGAGAACATTATTTTGGACCACTTTTTTCCTTTTTGTCTTTAGCCCAGGTGAGACACTTCTGACGCTGTCTGTTGTTCAAGAGTGGCTTGACACAAGTAATGCGACAGCTGAAACCCATGCCTTACATACGTCTGTGCGTAGTGGTTCTTAAAGCAATGACTCCAGCTCCAGTCCACTCTTTGTGAATCTCCCCCACATTTTTGAATGGGTTTTGTTTCACAATCCTCTCCAGGGTGCGGTTATCCCTATTGCTTGTACACTTTTTTCTACCACATCTTTTCCTTCCCTTCGCCTCTCTATTAATGTGCTTGGACACAGAGCTCTGTGAACATCCAGCCTCTTTTGCAATGACCTTTTGTGTTTTGCCCTCCTTGTGCAAGGTGCCAATTGTCGTCTTTTGGACAACTGTCAAGTCAGCAGTCTTCCCCATGATTGTGTCGCCTACAGAACTAGACTGAGAGACCATTAAAGGCCTTTGCAGGGGTTTTGAGTTCATCAGCTGATTAGAGTGTGACACCAGGTGTCTTCAATATTGAACCTTTTCACAATATTTGGGATTTTCCTTAGTTTTCTGTTATAATCATCAAAATTAAAAGTTTGAAATATATCAGTCTGTGTGTAATGAATGAATATATTATACAAGTTTCACTTTTTGAATGGAATTAGTGAAATAAATCAACTTTTTGATGATATTCTAATTATATGACCAGCACCTGTATATACAAGTTCATCGTGATATAAGAATATCCTGTTCGTTTCAGAGCTAAAAGCGTTTGTTTAGTTTAGTTTTAAATACCCAAACAAATAAACGGGAATCAATGGAAAATTGTAATGGAGGGAAATTGTATATGCAATTGAAATATATCCAATCTTATTTTTTTAGGCCTAAATACTAGGGATGCACTGAATCCAAATTTTTGGGGTTCGGCCGAATACCGAATCCACTGGTTAAGATTCTGCCGAAACTGAATACCGAATCCTACTCCCATTATCACAGTAAACACATTAATGAAGTAAACAACGTCCACAGAAGTGTAGGGATGTTCATATTGCAAAATATGCTATGCGGTATTAAAATACAGCAGTAGTACAAGCTCCTGACTGGTGGAAAGCAAATGAAAGGCACTTCCCGAGGCTGGCCGCTCTAGCGAGGCGTTCTCTCTGTATTCCCAGGGCATCAGTGCCATCTGAAGCCTTGTTTAAGGCATTTCCTAGTGTGGTTTTGGTCAAGTTTACTAAAGTAAACATTGTCACGCATGTTCTTCTCACCACTGTTTCCAGATGGTTTACAATTACCCCGAGTCGCCCTTTGTCATTTCAAAGAACAACGTAACAGAGAGCGCAGAAGGCGCTCGTGCTCTCTGTAGATTCCTTCATGCACATCTCGTATTCTTTCAGATGTTTCATACGCAAATGTTTTAACAGCGGCTATTGTTTGGGGTCCTTGTCACCACGAGACAAATCGGCATTGCAAATTGAACATGTAGCTCGACTTGAATCGCCTTCTTTTGACTGAAAGTACTGCCAAACAACATGTTTTAAGTTCGCAAGTTCCTTTTTCTCTTTCTCAGCCGACTGCAGCCAAACGGTCCACCTAGGAAACACCTTCCCATAATCAATGGCGGCGTCATTATGTCCAACCAGCGGAGCACGCATAGCGCAAGCCTAGGGTTCGGTTCGGTGGAAAAAAATTCTAAGCTTCGGCAGAAACCGAACCCCATCAAAAAGCCCAATATTCGGCCGAATCCAAACCCGAATCCTGGATTCGGTGCATCCCTACTAAATACATTGGTTACACTTTATTTCGATAGTCCACTTTAAACATTCTACTAACTATAAGGAACTTTGCAACTACATGTCAACTAACTGTCATTAGAGTATTAGTTGACTGTCAGTAGACTGGTAGGTTATGGTTAGGTGTTAGGGTTCGGGTTAGTAGAATAAGTTGAATTGTAGTTGCCAAGTTACTTATAGTCAGTAGAATGACTGTTGGGGGACCAACAAAATAAAGTTTTAGTAAATATTAATCAGACAGTCTACAAATACTCTTGTCTACACATAATGTAAGGTAGGCTAAGTTTACTCTGTGAGCATCTGTGAATAATAAACGCAAAAACCTGCGCACTGACGCTTTCTTTGTTTAAATTAGCTTAAAATTATTGTCAGATGTAAGTAATTACCTTGACAAAGATCTAAGACTCAAGCTTACAGTGTAATGACACTTTTGCCATTAATATGTTTATTAACAACTGAAAAAAGCACAAATATCAGAGCATGTCAAAATTTCTACAGGGCCCCAAAAGAGCATTTTCGTGTGATCAGGCTCACAGAACTCTCAGATTTCATTAAAAAAATCTTCATTTGTGTTCTGAAGATGAACAAAGGCCTTATGTGTTGGGAACAACCCAAGTAAATTTTTAGGTGAACTAACTTCCATTTTATTGCAGTGGATCCTTTCGCATGAACAGTGTCTGGTTGCATACAAGTTTTTCATCTAAAGTTTTTCATCAATTCTGCCTCTAACTGTTTAAATTGTATATTGGTCTAATTAGAATGGGGAAAGATTGATTACCCCTGGGTTAACGGCTAATTGGTCAAACTAGTTGTTCAAACATAGTGGCACATTTTTTGCAACAGGCCCCAGGTCTCGATTTCATCTGAAGTCAATAGACTATAGAACTGTATGTGGAAAGACTGGAATCAATACTGTTGCCCATGTCTGTGAAATGTTTGATGTTTGCATGAATGTTTTCATGTCAATACGACCAGATCAATGACCTCTGACCCCCCGTGCTCTCACCTATAACAATGCCTCCATCACTATTGATGTACTACATATTATAATAATGGTTGCAAGGTCATAACCTCTGCTTTCCTCTCATACATTCGCTTGTGCGTAATCCAATTGGCAAATGATGAATTAATGATCCTGATATATTTCTTCAGTAAGAGCGAGGGCACGAGGATGAGACCGATTTGAAGTGCTAATCTATTGCTGCAACGATCATTTTTTGCACACCATGCCATTCATCATTTCTGACGGAGGCAGTCAAACCATTGCCTCACATAATTGCGTTATTCATTTACCTCCGCCTTTATTGATCACACTGGTCCGTCTCAATCGCTTACCCAGAGAAACGGGATATCTGTGCTCAAGGGTTAAGAGTGTAATGCTGGCTGTCCTTATCTTAGAGGTCGCGGGGGGCGGCTCGACAGCTTGTCTATGCTGGTTAAACTGTGGCTTTGTGTGAATGTTAAGTGTGAGTTAGTGGAGACACTAGAGCTCTGTTTGGAAACCTAGTGAGAGTCATTGGTGGCCAGTAACCTTACGTTTTCCCTTCAGCTTCTTTGAATGGATAAGGCATCATTCAGGAGTGTGTTTCCCAAAAGCCGCCATGAACTGAGGAAAACTCAGGGCTTATATTCATGTGGAGTAATCAGGGACAACAGAAACAGGTGTGATGTACTAGGGAACTAAGGAAAACGGGAACACGAAAACAAAACAGACACACACGTGACATCAGGAAGCTCACCTATATCACTTATATTAGTACTAATTATTATGGGAACAGTAAGCTTTAAAATAATACACACATATAGATAGATAGATAGATAGATAGATAGATAGATAGATAGATAGATAGATAGATAGATAGATAGATAGATAGATAGATAGATAGATAGATAGATAGATAGATAGATAGATAGATAGATAGATAGATAGATAGATAGATAGATAGATAGATAGAGGACTCTGTGCAGGCCAGTCAAGTTCCTCCACACCAAACTCGCTCATCCATGTCTTTATGGAGCGACGCTTTGTGCCCTGGTTAGTCATGCTGGGACAAGAAGGGGCCGTCCCCAAACGATTCCCACAAAGTTGGGAGCATGAAATTGTCCAAAATGTCTTAGTGAAGCATTAAGAGTTCCTTTCACTGGAACTAAGGGTCCAAGCCCAACCCCTGAAAAACAACCACATCCCATAACCCCCCCTCCACCAAACTTTACACTCGGCACAATGCAGTCAGGCAAGTCCCGTTCTCCTGGCAACCGCCAAACCCAGACTCGCCCATGGGATTGGCAGACAGAGAAGCGTCCAGAGAACACGTCTCCACTGCTCTAGAGTCCAGTGGCGGCGCGCTTTACCCCACTGCATCCCACGCTTTGCATTGCTCTTGGTGATGGATGAGCTGCTCGGCCATGGAAACCCATTCCATGACGCTCTACACACTGTTCTTGAGCTCATCTGAAGGCCACAGGAGTTTGGAGGTCTGGAGCTCTTGACTCTGCAGAAAGTTGGCGACTTCTGTGACCCTCAGCATGCGCTGACCCCGCTCTGTGATTTCACTTCTTGGCTGAGTTGCTGTTGTTCCCAATCGCTTCCACTTTGTTATAATCCCACTAAAAGTTGAACGTTGAATATTTAGTATAATATTTGGACTTATTGCACAGGTGTCCACCGATCACGGCCCCACGCTTGAGTTCTCTGAGCTCCTGAGAGCGGCCCATTCTCTCACTAATGTGTGTAGAAGCGTCTGCAGGCCTAGAGCTTGATTTATACACCTGTGGCCATGATGGGATTGAACACCTGAACTCAGTGATTTGGAGGGGCGTCCCAATACTTTTGCCAATATAGTGTATATATTTATTTTTAGAGATAAAGAGATTTTAGAGATATTTCAAGCTTGCAGATAAGGGGTTAACAGGGTCTGCTGACTGTTCATGTTAGTTGAAATTCTTCCATGGACTCCTAACCCAGCAGACAGAATCAGCCTGTCACATTCATGATTGATTACTGTCTATCCAGTGAAACCTCAGTTTTCACTCTTTTCTCCTTCTGCAGTCTCTCTCTGACTCACTCGCTCGCTCAGAGTGTCTCCAGAGCGATGTCTCCTCCCTGCAGTTTCCACAAGTCATATGCGACTGTTTTGTCCAGCCAGACACAGAGCTCTTAAGCCCAGAGATAAGCGAAATATGGGTGTGCAAGTCCCCGGCAGGCACTGGATATGAGGCACGTCGAGAGCAGCTGAGGGCTCAGAGATCTCAACGGAGAAGACCATCACCGCTGTTGATGCTGACATTTTCAGTAGGGCGCTGAGGAGCCACGCTCTAATAAAAGAGCGGCTGATCCAGAGACTCAGACACCCGCGAGATCTCTGATGTCAGACTGGGGCCGGACGACTGACAGCTGGCCCGCACAAAACCCCTCCAGCCGTCTGGACGTCCAGGAACCCTGCTGGAAACATTCACAGGGATGATACTTTGAGTGTGTCAAGCTACAAGAATTCAACACGAGCGGTTTAACCCTATAAAGCCTACTGTATTATATTTGATAAAACCTTTAAATTATGATGATAAACCCATCACACACAAGCTACTACACATCTGTCGGATGAGTGATAGTATAGACTTTTTTAGCTTTTAGTATAATTGTACAAACCTTCAGCTCGTGCTGCACGTGTCTTTGTGCTGTGAAATTAGATTTGTATGAAGTAAACGTAAGAATAACTTTGATATTGTTAGTAATATTTCAACTGGACTGAAGCATCTCATGAGTATCAAATATGATCAGGTTTATTTGTTCATCTGTCAATCATTATTGCATTGCATTTTAAGAGTAGAGATTTGAACATAAAACTAAGCATTTCAATATCATCTTATTATTGGCAGATATTGATATTTCTATGCATTTTATGGACGTATCTGCTCATAAAGATCTCATTGATTTGCATTACAAGCATCAGAATTTCATCTTACTTTTTATATGCATATCAGCAACTTATTTTTGTTCCTCTGAATCAAATTGAGGTGGTTTTTATTTCCAAGTATGAACTCCATATTCTCAATATATATGTGAGCTAAGTTTATTTGCTAAAAATGATACAGATCGCAATGATCTAAATTTACCCCGAATGCACTAAAATGAATCAGACTTCAAATGAGAGAGAGAGAGGGTATTTTAGGGAAGTGTGTTTGATTATTCGGCTCTATTTCAAGTACAATGCAATACAATGTGAAAAACCCAGTTGGTGTGATGTTTTGTTGGGCTACACAGCTTCTTGTGGGATAAAATAGCTTGTTACTGGAATAGGTACAGCGTTTTAAAAGGAGCTGAGCTTCTGTTGCACAACTAAAGTTAGTACTGAATGTGACTCTGACAGCAGCTTATTGTTCATTTTAATGTGGAAAGTTGCACAGCTTGATCACAGACACTCAATCTACTTAATTGTATTTGTCTAAAAAGGAGATATGGGGTGAATCTCACTATTAAGAACACGTCCAGGTCAGATTTCACACCATTATCAAAATATATTAAAGGTTTGAAGTAGAGAAAACTTGATGAAAACAAATATATTGCACCGTTAAGCTCATTCTTATACTCCATATATTCCTCTACAAATCCATGTGACACTGTTATATTTCTCAACATATAAACAAAGACTTATTTGAAGTCTTATGAAGACGGCTCAGGCTGCAGTGTGCAGTGTTTTCCAGTACAGTGTCCAGCGGTTTCACTTCCTATAATGCAATACAATGGCATTTATGTAGCCGGAAACATTGAGCATGGTACAAATAACGCCAAAGTCATGCAAAAAAGTCTGCCAAATACATAAACACACCTCACTTTAAGTATTCGTGCTGTCTTAAAATGATAAGTTTAGTCAACTTGAAAAGTGAAGTTGAACTAAGTGGCATGCTGAGTCGTCTGATATCCAATTTTACCATATCGGCCATTTTTGCTGTCGGCCATTTTGGATTATGTGCTAAAATGCTGTATTTTATGAACACATGAACGGATTGTTACGAAACTCGGTATGGGTCATCACCACGATGCCCTGAAAGAGCCTGAGAAGTTTTGAAACAGCGCCACCTAGTGGAGAAATGCTTACAACTTTCAAGCCGAGTCCAACGATACCAGACTTGCCAGGTTTCGGCGTATGGTTTGTGCAGTGTTGTAATTTAGCGCTTTAAAAACATTAGCTGATATCTTCGAAACCGCTAGTCCGATCGAGACGAAACCAGCGTCAGAAGTTCGGAAACATAGGTCGATAGTTGTGCACTAATGCCCGAATGTCAAAATATTGATAGTAAGGGGGTGTAAAATCCAATCCAAGTAAGGTGTTAGTCATTTTTTTACGTGTTTTTTCACATAAATGTCTGTAACTCCAAAACGAAATGAGATAGTTTCACCAAAATTGACACACACATGTATGGGCTCACTCCGAGCACACATACAAAATGGTGGGATTGTGCCTCTTGGTGGCGCTATAATAGAACTAAACATGAAATTCCCATAGACTACAATGCATTTTTCAGCCTTTTTGCCTAAAATCATATTAAAATGTGTTTAATTGCTCATTGCTGCCTTTTATCTGACACTCCCAGCCATGTTGACATGTCTTTGTGCTTGGCCCCGATAATGGCTGCTTGTGTTTGGCCCCGATAATGGCTGCTTGTGTTTGGCCCCGATAATGGCTGCTTGTGTTTGGCCCCGATAATGGCTGCTTGTGTTTGGCCCCGATAATGGCTGCTTGTGTTTGGCCCCGATAATGGCTGCTTGTGTTTGGCCCCGATAATGGCTGCTTGTGTTTGGCCCCGATAATGGCTGCTTGTGTTTGGCCCCGATAATGGCTGCTTGTGTTTGGCCCCGATAATGGCTGCTTGTGTTTGGCCCCGATAATGGCTGCTTGTGTTTGGCCCCGATAATGGCTGCTTGTGTTTGGCCCCGATAATGGCTGCTTGTGTTTGGCCCCGATAATGGCTGCTTGTGCTTGGCCCTGATAATGGCTGCTTGTGTTTGGCCCCGATAATGGCTGCTTGTGTTTGGCCCCGATAATGGCTGCTTGTGTTTGGCCCCGATAATGGCTGCTTGTGTTTGGCCCCGATAATGGCTGCTTGTGTTTGGCCCCGATAATGGCTGCTTGTGTTTGGCCCCGATAATGGCTGCTTGTGTTTGGCCCCGATAATGGCTGCTTGTGTTATTATTAGGGGTTCAAGCATGAAATGCTGAAACCCTATTGTAATTGTAAGGTTTCGTAAAACGCATCGTGCAGGCCAAACCGTAAGGCCTAGAGACATGAAACCTTGCCAGATGGCAGGCCTCAGTTTGGGGACAACCGATCAGAGTATGACCCCGAATGGCCCATAGGTGGCGCTACAGCAACCAAAAGTTCAGAATTGATCATAACTCTTAGACTGTTTGTCCCAGGATCAAGTGTCTTATATCGTTGGAATCCTTGGCTCAAGGCGGACAAAATGGCTATCTCCGGAGATCGGAGATAGGATCGGAACCAAACCAGTCTAGGACAATTCTCTGGACTCTCTAGATCAATAATTATCGAAAGAAAGTTGAACCTTTGCATTTGGATGGCTATAACAGGGTCATTTAGAAAAGAGGCGTGGCAAAATACACTCAAAAGCCTATAAATTCTAAGGGAGAACTCAAAACTTCATGAAAATTGGTGGGCATGTGTGACATTAGATCCTGAACAAGCATGCAAAGCTTTATAGAGATCGGACCATAGGTGGCGCTATAACTGTTAAAAAACATATGTTTCCTATGGTAAATTGCCTATATTGCCTGTAATTTGAGTTTTCCATCTATTATTTCAGTGTTTAAAATCTTGCTAAATAAAATGGGCTTAAAGGCCTTAAAGGCTTGAACCCGGCTAAATGCTGCTTGCAGCTTTAATTATTATTATTATTATTATTATTATTATACATTTCATAATTGTGTCCTCAACAATCCAGATCCAAATTCAACTTAAAAAGGAGGTATTCGTGCTGCCGTAAAATGCTAAGTTTACTCAACTTGAAAAGTGAAGTTGAAAATACTTACTTTTTTAAGTTGAAACTAATTTTTTTTACAGTGTACTGCCACTCAGTGACCCATGTGAGATGATTGTGTAAGGCTTGCTTAATTCTCTCTCTTTCAAAAACAAAATCTTGGACTACATTTCACTTTAACAGGAAACCATACCGTTAAAGGCCAGCTTTACCAATCATTATCTTGTAGAAGATGGTGGCATGTTATTGCACATATACAGAATTAAACACATGCTCGTTTCAAAACCAGAATATATATATATATATATATATATATATATATATATATATATATATATATATATATATATATATATATATATATATATATATATATATATATATATATATATATATATATATATATATATATATATATATATATATATATATATATATATATATATATATATATATATATATAAAACATATTATTTTCTCATAGCACCAGACGGTAGGACTTGCTGTGTCATAATGAACAAATGAGCAAAGCTTGAACTGTTTTACGGACATCTCAAACAACGTAATTAAGCGTGTAAATGATGAATTGGAGCCTCTTTCCTGCATTAATACTTTACTTTCTTAATTATGCATGTGAACATTGTGCTGCTCATTTGTATTTTTTGCCATTCCCGTTTCTTCCCTTCATCCTGATTGGAATAATAGAATTTGAAAAATTACAGAAATGAAAGTGCATTTCACAGTCTACTGAAGCAAGACAAGCCATTTGAAATTAATCAAAGCATAATGCCGTTTACAATGTGGTAAAGCCGCGCTGCGGGTTGAAACGAGGCGGACTGCTTCCCGCCATGCTTGTGTCTCTATCTCTGAGTCCGGATCCATTCCACTTTAAAGGCGAATGTGGAGAAATGGGGTGAATCTCACTATTAAGAACACGTCCAGGTCAGATTTCACACCATTATCCAAATATATTAAAGGTTTGAAGTAGAGAAAACTTGATGAAAACAAAAATATTGCACCGTTAAGCTCATTCTTATACTCCATATATTCCTCTACAAATCCATGTGACACTGTTATATTTCTCAACATATAAACAAAGACTTATTTGAAGTCTTATGAAGACGGCTCAGGCTGCAGTGTGCAGTGTTTTCCAGTACAGTGTCCAGCGGTTTCACTTCCTATAATGCAATACAATGGCATTTATGTAGCCGGAAACATTGAGCATGGTACAAATAACGCCAAAGTCATGCAAAAAAGTCTGCCAAATACATAAACACACCTCACTTTAAGTATTCGTGCTGCCTTACAATGTTAAGTTTAATCAACTTGAAAAGTGAAGTTGAACTAAGTGGCATGCCGAGTCGTCTGATATCCAATTTTACCATATCGGCCATTTTTGCTGTCGGCCATTTTGGATTATGTGCTAAAATGCTGTATTTTATGAACACATGAACGGATTGTTACGAAACTCGGTATGGGTCACTCTATCTCTGAGTCCGGATCCATTCCACTTTAAAGGCGAATGTAATTCTGGGATGTGGGTAAGTGGAAGCTTCTTCGTGTCGTGGTTTATAGTTCTGTCCGGGGCTTGTTTGGAGCATTTCAGAAAATCACAAATTTCCATTGAGCTGGAGTGGATGTTTGAAAGTTGATCGTGTCCCAGAGGTTTTCTTCACACTCTGCAAACCTCTATGATTCGTGCCACAAACCACGAGTCTGAAGCTTTATTTAGGGATTGGGTACAACATGTACATGATATCATGGGCTGATTTGGATTAAATCTACCTACACTTGCAAAACATTACTGCATACAATTAACTGCATTTTTGATCTGAAGTGAATATCTAGTGGCAGGAAAACACCAACAGATGTGCTTCCTTTGCACACAAATTAAGATTACAGGGGGAGATTATTTTGAATTATGTGCTAAAATGCTGTATTTTATGAACACATGAACGGATTGTTATGAAACTCGGTTTGGGTCATCAACACAATGCCCTGAATGAGCCCAAGAAGTTTGGAAACAGTGCTACCTAGTGGAGAATTTTTTTTTTTCCAAATGCTTATAACTTTGAGTGAACTTGACTTATTTTCATGGGAGTAACTTTTTTTGTCTCCTGAATCCTCGTCAAGTCCAACAATACCAGACTTGCCAGGTTTCGGCGTATGGTTTGTGCAGTGTTGTAATTTAGCGCTTTAAAAACATTAGCTGATATCTTCGAAACCGCTAGTCCGATCGAGACGAAACCAGCGTCAGAAGTTCGGAAACATAGGTCGATACATGAAAGCTAATACCCAAATGTCAAAATATTGATAGTAAGGGGGTGTAAAATCCAATCAAAGTCAGGTGTCAGTCATTTTTCATGTGTTTTTTCATATAAATGTCTATAACTCCAAAACGAAACGAGATATTTTCACCAAAATTGACACACACATGTATGGGCTCACTCCGAGCACACATAAAAAATGGTAGGATTGTGCCGCTTGGTGGCGCTATAATAGAACAAAACATGAAATTCCCAATGACTACAATGCAGTATTATGATATAAAATGCAATACTTTACAAATGAATTGTTGTATCATTACGAAACTTGGTATGTTCCATCAGCACCATGCCTTTAAGGTACTTAAAAGGTTTCAAAACAGCACCGCCATGTGGTCCATACTTATAATGAAAAGGCATCTTGAGGCTATATCTCTGCAATGACATATTGACACTATATTGACACCCTGCTTTGATATATTGACACCAATCTAACAAGTCTCATTGTTCCCTTATTCTGACCACACAACATCAATTTTGTAACTGTGCCACCTATTGGCTGAAAGTGATAAATCATTATTATTGACTGTATTTATCATTTTACAGCTATTTTGCCTAAAATCACCTTAATAGGTCTTTAATTGCTCATTGCTGCAGTTGATCTGATATTGCCAGCCATTTTTGCATGTCTTGTCTTCTTCTTTGCGCTTGACCCCGGTATTGCTGCTTGCAGCTATATTTAATATTTACATTTACATTTATGCATTTGGCAGACGCGAATTACAGCGCCCTTATTACAGGGACAATCCTCCTGTACTTTATTGTACTTTATAGTAATGTACCTTAATGTACTATAACCGTGATATTAAAAGATTAAATTCGGTTTACACCTTTTTGACGATGCATACATTGTGGTAATTAACACATTAATTTGCATTATTAGTTAATATAATTTGTTATTAGGGAAGTAATAAATGAAGTCATATTTAATCTAATCACATAGAATGATCATTAGTTGCTTATGCAGTAATCATTAATACATGGTTTAGTTCTTCATGACTGCATTAGTTAAGCATGAATTAATGCATATTAGTACACCCGTATTATAAAGTGTTACCAGAGTGGTAGTGGTTTTAAACACACTGTTGTTGTTTCTTATTTATTTACACACTTGTGCCGTCGAACTGTTGTATGAACACAATATCACACTTGTAGTCTTGCGATTAGTGTCCAGTTCTCACTATTAACAAACTTTTAACTACAACTTTTGCCTCGATAAACTCATAATTACTGCTTATTAATAGTTAGTAAGGTAGTTGTTAAGTTCAGGTAGGTATTGGGTAGATTAAGGGATGAATAAGGCATTAATATATGCTTTATAAGTACTAATAAACAGCCAATATCCTAGTGATATGCATGCTGATAAGCAACTAGTTAAAGGGATAGTTCACCCAAAAACAAAATACCCCCAGGGCATCCAAGATGTAGGTGTCATTGTTTCTTCAGTAGAACACAAATGAAGATTTTTGAGAGTAAAAACACACAGACATACGAATCCTTATTAAACCATGCGGCTCGTGGCGACACATTGATGTCTTAAGACACGAAACCATCGGTTTCTGCGAGAAACCCAACAGTATTTGTTATTTTTTTACCTCTTACCAGATGAATGTCATCTTTAAGGAATACGCGCTCTTTAAGGAATACGCGCTCTTTAAGGTCACTAAACTCTAGGCTTCTGGTCATTCCTAGGATATCTAAGTCCACTAAAGGAGGGAGGGCTTTTTCACATTTAGCTCCTAAACTCTGGAATAGTCTTCCTGATATTGTCCGAGGTTCAGACTCGCTGTCCCAGTTTAAAACTAGATTAAAGACGCATCTCTTTAGCCAAGCATTCACATTATAATTACCTTTTATACTACAGTTAAATCGGAACAAAAGCATTAATATAATATTCTGAACAGCAGCTACGCTAATTATTTCCCATCTGCTTTTCTGTTGTTATCTCGGGACACTAGTCCCGAGGTAAATAGTTCGTCAGCTCCAGTTTGTATCCAGCCTCTCATGAAGACTTCGGATGCCCCAACGCCTGTGATGAGACGACTCCACGCCTGTGATGAGACGACTCCACGCCTGTGATGAGACGACTCCACGCCAGTGATGAGACGACTCCACGCCTGTGAAGAGACGACTCAACGCCAGTGAAGAGACGACTCAACGCCAGTGAAGAGACGACTCCACGCCTGTGAAGAGACGACTCAACGCCAGTGATGAGACGACTCCACGCCTGTGAAGAGACGACTCAACGCCAGTGAAGAGACGACTCAACGCCAGTGAAGAGACGACTCAACGCCAGTGAAGAGACGACTCCACGCCTGTGAAGAGACGACTCAACGCCAGTGAAGAGACGACTCAACGCCAGTGAAGAGACGACTCCACGCCAGTGATGAGACGACTCCACGCCTGTGAAGAGACGACTCAACGCCAGTGATGAGACGACTCCACGCCTGTGAAGAGACGACTCAACGCCAGTGATGAGACGACTCCACGCCTGTGAAGAGACGACTCAACGCCAGTGAAGAGACGACTCCACGCCTGTGAAGAGACGACTCCACGCCTGTGATGAGACGACTCCACGCCAGTGATGAGACGACTCCACGCCTGTGAAGAGACGACTCAACGCCAGTGAAGAGACGACTCCACGCCTGTGAAGAGACGACTCAACGCCAGTGAAGAGACGACTCCACGCCTGTGAAGAGACGACTCAACGCCAGTGATGAGACGACTCCACGCCTGTGAAGAGACGACTCAACGCCAGTGATGAGACGACTCCACGCCAGTGAAGAGACGACTCAACGCCAGTGAAGAGACGACTCCACGCCTGTGAAGAGACGACTCCACGCCTGTGATGAGACGACTCCACGCCTGTGAAGAGACGACTCAACGCCAGTGAAGAGACGACTCCACGCCTGTGAAGAGACGACTCCACGCCTGTGAAGAGACGACTCCACGCCTGTGATGAGACGACTCCACGCCTGTGATGAGACGACTCCACGCCTGTGATGAGACGACTCCACGCCTGTGATGAGACGACTCCACGCCTGTGATGAGATGACTCAACGCCAGTGAAGAGACGACTCAACGCCAGTGAAGAGACGACTCAACGCCAGTGAAGAGACGACTCCACGCCAGTGAAGAGACGACTCAACGCCAGCGTTGTGGCCTAAATTAATACACGATTGATTAACTTTTTCGAACATTTTTCTTTAACATTGTCTTTCTAACATTTTTACTGTTCATCTATGAAATGCACTTTCTGTGAAGCTGCTTTGAAACAATGTGTATTGTGAAAAGCGCTATACAAATACATTTGAATTTAATTGAATTGAATAGTATTCCCAGCGCCATAACTTCCGGTGAATAAGGTCAAAATACTAGCGCGATCAAAGATATATATACGTAGATGCCTCATTCGACCGATCCGCGCAGGCACTAATGAGGAATCTATGTATATATCTATGATCGCGCCGGTATTTTGACCTTATTCGCAGGAAGTGATGGGGCGGGGACGGCTGATGCAGAGCCAGAGAAAAAAAATGAAATACATTTTTAAATATGGGCATCGATTCGCTTCAGAAGGCCTGGAGCAGTTATTTGACGGACAGATGCATTTTTTATGGACTTCAAAAACAGAGCAACTATTACTGCTATTATAATGCCATGTGTCATACACACCTCGGATGACTTGAGGGTGAGTAAATCATGGGCTAATTTTCATTTTTGGGTGAACTATCCCTTTAATAGTGAGAATTGGACACTAAATTAAAGTGCTACCTAATATTGTTTTGCAGAAATGTCATGTTTTTCCACAGCCTGGGTTGATATATGTAAACCTAGTCAGACTCTATATGAGGTGAGTTTGAAGTCAAGTCGTAAATGTAAAAAAACGTGCAGAATGTAAACGGCCTACTGTTATGCAAATAAGGTGTATTAAACTTGCTAATAAATTGCACATGGCTTTCTTTTATCGGATTGATGTGGCTGCAGTTTTTATTTTATTTTTAAACGTGCATTCTCATTGACGTGGTGCTCGAGAACACCCAGGGCTCTAATCTATCGATGTTACGATGCCTAATCTTGCACGGTGCATTTTTTTCCCTAAACATTATTGAAAGGAAAAACTCGAGTTAAATCACATCGATTGCAAAATGATCCGCTTCCATAACGGCGTCATCACTCCATCCCAGCAATGCTCGGAAGCTCCCGGCATCCAAGTGAAAAGAGCCTCTTATTTCCTCACTCACATCAATCTCATTTTAAGACCCGGTACTCTATAAATACTGCGGTCTATTGAGTCGCTGTTGGTTCAGAGATACGTGCGGCCGCTGACAGCCATGCAGCCAGAGAATGCCGTGGGCGCCTAAGCCCTCTGCCCTCGGCTCGCACCCCCAGCTAAGAATAAGAATGATGTCCACGTTCCCCCCGCCAGACTCGGGATCCAGAGCGGGAGATTAGTGGAGTCTGCCTGCTATTCCAGACATCTCTCATCCGCTCCCCGGGAGAGAGAACTCTCTCCGCTCCGTTCTGCTCGGCTGCTTTATTTCTGCAGCCTGACTGGTTCGTGAATCCGCCGTACCTGTTTATCCCACAGCGGCTTACATGGGGGTTTGCGCACAGCTTATAGGAGCTTTTTTGTCCTGCAGGCTGGATTGGGTATGTTTACTCCGGCCTGCTAATCCATGCAACACTAGTACCCGGCGTTTCTCTGGGACGACCCCGTACTGGGCAGCTCGGAGACTCCAAACGAGAGGATGACCTCACCTCAGATCGGCTTTGCTTTGTCTCTGGGCCAGACCGCCGGTCTAGACTTTGCCAAATTTCCTAGCTGGCTCTGTTTATGAGCATTGTGCAAAATAGGGCCTTGGAAAAAGTATGTCTCTCTCTCTTTCTCTCTCAACAAGTGCTCGGTGAAAGGAGGAGAAAAAACATCTTTAAAACCATTTCAAAAACGCAACTGCCTTTGTAATATGTGACCCTGGATCACAAAACCAGTCACAAGTGTGATTTTTTTTAGATGTATTCATCCTGAAAGCTGATGGAATAAGCTTTCCATTGATGTATGGTTTGTTAGGATAGGACATTATTCATAATGTATATGGAAATATTGAGAAAATCTCTTTTAAAGTTGTCCAAATGAAGTCCTTAGCAACACACATTACTACGAAAAATACATGTTTGATATATTTACAGTAGGACATTTGCTAAATATCTTCATGGAACATGATCTTTACTTGATATCCTAATGATTTTGTATCATTTTGACCCATCAAATGTATTGTTGGCTTTTCCTGCAGATATAGGGGAGACGCTTTTGGACTTTCTCAGTTTGTGTTTTGTCCCACATTAATTTCACACATGTCTAGGACAATTATGTGGTTTTGTTTCATTAATACACTGTATACTTTTTTCTTGATTTACCTCGAAAGAATGGAAGTGACATAGGTGGGGTACATTGTAACATGACCACATGACAGCTTAAAATGTTATATGATATAATCTAAAAAATATACAAGACAAACAAAAATATTTTGTCAACAAAATACAATTATGAACTTTTAAAATAAAATAATGGCATTTTTGAATCATTAAAAATATACAAATTTTTGAGTTTGACAACAGACACATCGCTAAACACAGCAACATAGTTAAAAACATAATAATAATTAATAATTTCTGAACATTGACTCTCAGTCATTATTCACCCTTTTGTCATGTTTTCTCAAAAGAATTCATAGAATTATAACAAATAAATGACCCAGAGTAACATAAAGTGATGCAAACTACTCAACTTTTTTAATGTAATTTCGCCATTTTGAATTGAAAACATGCAATAATTGAAATGGTGTCATGCATAACTTAATGTGACAAGATATTTTACATTTTTGACATATTTGACAGTCCTTCTAGAAAAATGCAGCTTTTTTTTTTGTGATTGTTGCGGGCAAAAATCCTTGATTATGCGGCACGTTTTCTTAAAGAATGCGATGGAAAATATGCAATATGCGATGGATATTTATGCAATTTTATGCGATAAAACTTGAAAAAACTGCGGTTTGATGAAAAAGAGAAAAAAAGCGAATATTTTTAATTGAATATTTAAATTCTCGTCTTGTTTTATTGAAGACCTTAATAAACACATGGCTCAATTTGGACCTATTTCAAAACAATGCATCATAAAACTTCGAAGCGTTATGAATCAGTGAGTCGATTCATGATTCGGATTGCGTGTCAAACTGCTGAAATACGTGACTTTGGCGATCAGAACCGCTGAATCGACTCACTGATTCATAACGCTTCAAACCGCTGAATCGACTCACTGATTCATAACGCTTCAAACCGCTGAATCGACTCACTGATTCATAACGCTTCAAACCGCTGAATCGACTCACTGATTCATTATGCTTCAAACCGCTGAATCGACTCACTGATTCATAATGCTTCAAACCGCTGAATCGACTCACTGATTCATAACGCTTCAAACCGCTGAATCGACTCACTGATTCATAACGCTCCAAACCGCTGAATCGACTCACTGATTCATAACGCTTCAAACCACTGAATCGACTCACTGATTCATAACGCTTCAAACCGCTGAATCGACTCACTGATTCATACCGCTTCAAACCGCTGAATCGACTCACTGATTCATAACGCTTCAAACCGCTGAATCGACTCACTGATTCATTATGCTTCAAACCGCTGAATCGACTCACTGATTCATAATGCTTCAAACCGCTGAATTGACTCACTGATTCATAACGCTTCAAACCGCTGAATTGACTCACTGATTCATAATGCTTCAAACCGCTGAATTGACTCACTGATTCATAACGCTCCAAACCGCTGAATCGACTCACTGATTCATAACGCTTCAAACCTCTGAATCGACTCACTGATTCATAACGCTTCAAACCGCTGAATTGACTCACTGATTCATAACGCTTCAAACCGCTGAATTGACTCACTGATTCATAACGCTTGATGCTGTGTTTTGAAATCGGTCATCACACCGGGAAACTGCTTTGCTCTTTTGCTGTTATTTTGGTTGGCCAATGGGAGTTTGCGCTTCATCATGGTTTCTCTGATATCTATGGTTTCTCCACGGGGTTTGTAGGTTTTCGATGACGTTCTTGTCGGGTAATTACGTCACTTCAAAACGTTCCCATGGCAACAGGGGGAAATGGCGGCTCTTGTGTGAAGTAAACAAACATTTTTCAACTTTCTGCTAATATTTATGACTTTTTTGCAACGAAAATGCGGGGATTATGAAATCATGCTAGCCCCACATATTTTGCACGCGGAAATAGGCAATTTATGCGGCAAATGTGCGGCGTATTTGAAAAAATGCGGCCCCCGCATAAATATACAGACTTTGGCTGATTATGCGTTAAATCATGCGATCGCATAATCACGTTTTTCTGGAGGGACTGATTAGAAATACTAATAAGAGTGAATGTGTGCATATTTTAAAATAAAATATTTTTGTTTAAATGGATTACTTCACAACTAAATAGGCTATAATTAGACTTAGAACTTATTTTACCATTCTTAAATCAATTTTAAGCCTTTCATTATTAAATTTCTTTAAATAAAAAGACCCCCTCCCCCCTACAAAAATTAAGCAAAACACCTTTGGTCCCTCCCAATGTTCAAGACATGGTTACAGCCTTGTTATAGTTTCAATTTGCAGAGTTTAGATGAACGTTAGTGTTTATTTTGACCCACTTAAGTAGGACTTAAGTACATCTTTTTATGTAATTTCATCATTACTTGTATATATATGGTTAAAGTGTTGTGTTGAATGTACTGAAAAACATTTGATTAAGACTATAATCAGGCGCAGCATGTGCTTTAGTATGTTACTGAACACATAAGGATGCTTAAGTGGCCACAATAACATTATATTTTCTGCAGTTATGTTTTTTTTTTCTATAACTAGAATTGGATATATTTGAAGTACACTACAGCTGCACATTCACTAGGATTAACCTCTTAAACTCTGCAGACCCTGTACAGGACATCATCAAGTATATACTCTAGATGTTAAATGTCTGTGAAGGAGCTCTGAGCTCATATGTGGTTCATTTGTAAGCTCTACGTTCTGGAGACATGCATCGCTTTGGCATTTGTTTCACACGAAGTAACTTATTTACACTAAATTACTCTGGGACCATTTCCGCCTGGATTTGGCGACCCAA
The DNA here is from genome assembly GCA_023566225.1 of Romanogobio albipinnatus. Classification (NCBI taxonomy): domain Eukaryota; kingdom Metazoa; phylum Chordata; class Actinopteri; order Cypriniformes; family Gobionidae; genus Romanogobio; species Romanogobio albipinnatus. The sequence goes on along the minus strand of CM042242.1, from coordinate 68,764,666 downwards.
ATTGAAAAGCTTCCCACACACACACACACACACACACACACACACACACACACACACACACACACACACACACACACACACACACACACACACACACACACACAGTGTCTCTAAATACACAATACTGGTGTCATTTTACAGGAAACCCTTTTAAGTTTCATAAAACACTGCTAAAAGTGATAAACATGTGAGTATATGTTGTCTGAGCTACCCCCCCTTGCATACATGATCCAGACAGAAATCTTTTTTCCAGTATTTTCTAACATCTAGTGGAAAGAGCCCAAACTGTCTGCAGGGTGCTAGAGAACGAAGGGCCTGAGTTACACACTTTCAACAATGAATTTATAACCAAACAATCAAAAAGCGCCTCTTTTTTAGTGGGTTATTACAGCCCAGACCAATACATCATAACCGGTCATAAATCTGTCATAAACATGACATAGCAGATCAATTATTAAATTTAAGAAACTACTTAGCTTTATAGGGTTAACATTAAACTGTCATGTGGTTGGTTTTGATGTTGACTGAGGCCATTATAATATTTTTCAGTGGCACAAGTTGAATTTGTCATTAAAGTGTTAATACTCTGTCAAATTATTTTATAAAAGGGTCATAAAGTGTTTTTTTTTTTTTTAAGTTTCCTCCACCAGCTCCAACAGACGGTCAGATAATTGACAATTTCAAATGTATTAAATATATGAATAGGTGTTCGAGAACTAAAGTCAATCATCCAATAATAATAATAATAATAATAAAAATGGATAAAATTATATTTCATTGCATTTGGAGACTAATTTACCCAAAATTAAATGAAAAAAGTACAATGGTGGGTAAAGCCATGCAGCGTTTGGTCCATATCACTGCAGAAACAGTTCATTACAGCATCCCACACATTTATATTTTCTTGAAATGCTTTTTTTACAAAATGGATAAGTCTAGCTAAGACACCATCATAATGGCGCACACCGAACCAGTGATGCCACTCTATCATTTTGAGATTTAATAAGTGAGCACCATTTCCTCTATGACGCCATAGTTTAGGTCAAGAAGAATATTTATGACACTGTTATAAAATTATTTGACACTTAATGACATTTGAATGACAAATTCAATTTGTACCACTGAAAAAAAGTGGTCATAAAAAAAACATGACATTAAAATGGCCAACGTCAAAACCAACCACATGACAGTTTAATGTAATGTTAACCCATAAAGCTGAGTCGTTTCTTAACCCTCTAGGCGCCACGGTCGAGTTTACTCGACAAGATGCGGCACTGAATAAAAGCTGATTTTGTCAAATAATTATAAAAAAATATACAATTATAATTTGTTACATTTGTATAGCGCTTTACATATAGAAGGGTGAATCTCCTCATCCACCACCAATGTGCAGCACCACCTGGATGATGCAACGGCAGCCATATTGCTCCAGTACGCCCACCACACACACCAGCTGATTGGTGGAGAGGAGACTGAGTAATGAAGCCAATCTGTATATGGGGATGATTAGGAGGCCATGATGGACAGGGGCCAATGGGCAAATTTGGCCAGGATGCCGGGGTTACACCCCTACTCTTTATCGAAGGACATCCTGGGATTTTTAATGACCACAGAGAGTCAGGACCTCGGTTTAACGTCTCATCCGGAGGACAGTATAGTGTCCCCATCACTACACTGGGGTGTTAGGACCCACACAAACCACAGGGTGAGCGCCCCCTGCTGGCCTCACTAACACCTCTACCAGCAGCATCCTAGTTTTCCCAGTTGGTCTCCCATCCAGGTACTGACCAGGCTCAGCCCTGCTTAGCTTCAGTCTTGGGCTGCAGGGTGATATGGCTGCTAAATCGAAATAGGGTGTAAAATTTCGTTCAACCTCCCCTCCACTAGATGGCAGACATGTCATACTTCATCCCGACTCAAAAAAAAGTCATGCTTCTATACAAAATCTTTGAGCAAGAGCGCATTGAATCAGTGCGAACAAACGCGGAGCTAGTGTGCGAGTGAGCCATTTTATCAGAGCAATATTGTCAATGTCAGCGAGTATTTGCATTAGATTATTATTATTTTCTAATGGCATCAATAAAGCTTACCCGTAATGAAGTGTTGGGTCTTCTATTCGCGGACCCTGATTCTGAAGGGGAATATCTGCCTTCAGAATATGACATGATTCTGAAAGTATAGCCCTACACCAAGCACAAACGGTGAATCCTTTGCCCAATGTAGATGGTCATTTGCCCAATGTAGATGGTCATTTGCCCAATGTCAGTGGTGGAAACAATGTTTCCCGGGGTTGGAGTGTTCATCGCGAAGTTAGCAGGTGTGTTAGTGTTGTGGGGAACGAGACAAGAGATTTTTACAGCGCTAGCCATGAAGCTTTATCTCTCCGCAATCGCGGCGACAGTATTGTGGTGGAGACTTTGTCTAATTCCACTGGGTATGTTAGACGAGGTCGAAGTATTCATAGAACAGTTAGGGGGCAGGGTGGAGGCAGGGTGTGGAGTCACAATGACAATGACAGTAGTCCGAACTGTGCACACTCGGCGGGCGCGCGTCTGTCTCTCGTCTTGTCTCGTCATCTCACTCATGATCTCTGCCTTACCGTGGCGAGGGATCTTTTGAACTAAACAGGTCTTGTCTACTTGTGTTTGTGTGTCATATGAATAATATATATATATGCCCCATACATGGAATCAGAGAGCCTACTGTATGTAGTAAATGGAAAGTCTCTACAGCAAAAGGCCAACCGCTACATGCATTCGGTTTGTTTCTACCATTTATTAGTAAAGATTTACACAGTTTGTTTACTATTTACTATTCACCTGAGCATTCAGTATTGTGCAATATAGCATACAGAAGGGGAGGGACATTTTGGGGGCAAAGAAGTGCTGCATTTATCATTTAAACATGTGACTTTTCATGAAAATTCTATAATCCACGATGGCCACCACCATATGATGTCATAATATGCAAATTAAATGGGAAAATGTAATCCCTATATAAACTTTGGGTCATCCTTAATATTTCTCTAATTGACAGAAAGTCTCTATCTTTTATCACTTTTAAGATATAGCCTTTTGAAATTAAGATGTCAAAATCGAAACACCTCTGGCGCCTAAAGGGTTAAGTTTGATAATTCATCTGCTATGTCATGTTTATGACAGGTTATGATGTATTGGTTTATGTCAAGTTGTCATAACAAAGGCATCTCGAATAATGTCATCTTTGCATTAAACATGACATAATTGAGCGAATGACACTTAATGACAGTTGTCATAAACATGTATTAAAAACTCATGTCATGATTATGAAGGTGTCAGTCTTATGCACACCCCTTCAAGTAAAGTGTTACCATTAAGGACACTTTCAAGGGAAATCATGCAGGGCAACACAAAAACAGCACAAAATGTTGGACACAGTTATGATGAACTGAATACCAGGGTAAACCTTGTTAATGATGGGACAGCCTAAGATTTCAAGATTTTTATTTTAAGCCTATATGTTTAAAATATGCTATTTCGCTGTCTACCCAGTCAAGCAGCTTCTAATATCACTTTTTTTTTTGCCTCTATTCATCTCGTATCGATTCCTGTTTGATGTGCATCCATGCTAAAGCTCACGTCAGCACACAGTCAAGTGTGCTGCAGTCAGAACCGAGAGAAGGCCTAGTACTGCTTAATTGCTCATTCATCTTTGATTGTTATTTCCCAAAGTCATCAAGTTTTGTAATAAACAAAAATAATTAATAAACTGAACAGGAACCTGTTTTATTCAATCTGTGCGCAAACTACGTGCTAAACGGCATCATAATGCATGCAGTGTGCGGCGGCGTAATTGGTATTAATCACGAAACATTTGAGTTTTGTTATCTTTGTCTGATTCATTCTGTGTATACAGCCTGCAAATGAGTGTCTCAAACAGGACAAAAATAGCTTTAATGTAGCCGTGATACTGCTGGCATTAGCAGGAAACATGAAGGCAATTCAAGAGTGTCTGTTTTCTTAATCCAGTCCTCAGGCTGTATAATCTGCACGCCTGTTATCCATGCCAATCATTCGCTTAATCGAGGGTTTCTGCACATGCAGTTCCCGAATGACATCACCCTCCAGCAGAGGTGGGTAGTAACGAATTACATTTACTTCGTTACATTTACTTGAGTACATTTTTTGGGTAACTTGTACTTTTAGAGTATATTTAAAGATGGGTACTTTTACTCTTACTCAAGTAAATTTCTTGTGAAAAAAATGTACTTTTACTTAGTTACATTCGGTGGCGTTCCTCTGCTACTGTCAAATGGTAATAATTATATTATATATTTTTTTAAATAAGTGAATATTATATAAGTGGAATGTCACTGATCACCTGGATCTCACAACTCCGAAAACGCCAGATAAAATGCTCAAATAGGCACTCTTTTTATAAATTAACCACAGATTTGAGCTTTAAACAACTATATTATCGCCTGAAAAAGTCTTTAAACTACGTTTTGTCACACATTAATAGTAGTATTTATTACAAAAAAGACGTCAAGTGACCGAGACGAGCTGGCTCATATAGAAGCCCCTCCCATGATGCAAATTCACGTCTGTTGTGTAGTTGTCACACGCGAATTTCACGCGCGAATGAAGCGAGTAAACTCAAAATGTTCAAGCGTCCGGTGTGAACGCCACATTAGATCTGAAGAGACGATCATACAGGACAGAAGCCAGTCAGTTGAGTTTTGGGCAAAACCTTTACAGTGCTTGTTGACTTTTACTGCATATGATAATTCATACTCAGAAAGTAGATCTGAAATGATATTCATTAGAATGAATTATCTCTTTTTATCTTTTTCTTTTTAAAGCTGTTGACTCTTCTGTCAGACGCAGTTTTTTTTTCTTCTCTGCGGTCAGATGAGATGTCAGGCTACATGTCAGTGTCATTATTCTAATGTTAATTTTGTAAATTGTTACGAAATAAAAAGTCTCTCACCTCAGAGAATCGTCCTGTCATCCTTCATGAGCACAGTAAATCACTTCATTATAAATAAAGCAAACAAAATTGCATGCATGCAACATCGTTGTTATTTGGTATGTCATGAAATTACCAAAAACTACCAATAAATTACGTAACTGTTACTTTGTGTGCTAAGGATTTGCATGCATGTAGGTATGATATTCATTTGTTTAAGTAAAGTGAGATAGTACTTTGTTTGGTTTTTGCTGCTGATTGATATATACAATATACACTCACCTAAAGGATTATTAGGAACACCTGTTCAATTTCCCATTAATGCAATTATCTAATCAACCAATCACATGGCAGTTGCTTCAATGCATTTAGGGGTGTGGTCCTGGTCAAGACAATCTCCTGAACTCCAAACTGAATGTCAGAATGGGAAAGAAAGGGGATTTAAGCAATTTTGAGCGTGGCATGGTTGTTGGTGCCAGACGGGCCGGTCTGAGTATTTCACAATCTGCTCAGTTACTGGGATTTTCACGCACAACCATTTCTAGGGTTTACAAAGAATGGTGTGAAAAGGGAAACACATCCAGTATGCGGCAGTCCTGTGGGCCAAAATGCCTTGTTGATGCTAGAGGTCAGAGGAGAATGGGCCGACTGATTCAAGCTGATAGAAGAGCAACTTTGACTGAAATAACCACTCGTTACAACCGAGGTATGCAGCAAAGCATTTGTGAAGCCACAACACGCACAACCTTGAGGCGGATGGGCTACAACAGCAGAAGACCCCACCGGGCACCACCCATCTCCACTACAAATAGGAAAAAGAGGCTACAATTTGCATGAGCTCACCAAAATTGGACAGTTGAAGACTGGAAAAATGTTGCCTGGTCTGATGAGTCTGGATTTCTGTTGAGACATTCAGATGGTAGAGTCAGAATTTGGCGTAAACAGAATGAGAACATGGATCCATCATGCCTTGTTACCACTGTGCAGGCTGGTGGTGGTGGTGTAATGGTGTGGGGGATGTTTTCTTGGCACACTTTAGGCCCCTTAGTGCCAATTGGGCATGGTTTAAATGCCACGGCCTACCTGAGCATTGTTTCTGACCATGTCCATCCCTTTATGACCACCATGTGCCCATCCTCTGATGGCTACTTCCAGCAGGATAATGCCCCATGTCACAAAGCTCGAATCATTTCAAATTGGTTTCTTGAACATGACAATGAGTTCACTGGACTAAAATGGCCCCCACAGTCCCCAGATCTCAACCCAATAGAGCATCTTTGGGATGTGGTGGAACGGGAGCTTCGTGCCCTGGATGTGCATCCCACAAATCTCCATCAACTGCAAGATGCTATCCTATCAATATGGGCCAACATTTCTAAAGAATGCTTTCAGCTCCTTGTTGAATCAATGCCACGTAGAATTAAGGCGGTTCTGAAGGCGAAAGGGGTCAAACACAGTATTAGTATGGTGTTCCTAATAATCCTTTAGGTCAGTGTATATGGCTTAATGACGATGGGAAAATGTGGGTCCCAAGGCTAAACCAGTTGAGAACCACTGCATTATACAAATGACTTGACAAATGACAAACGACTTGGTTAAAAGAAGAGTCAACAGCTTTCATGACAAACATTGTTAAATGAATACAGTGATTTCTTGTTACATTAAAAAGCATTAGCATGTGATGACAGATGATGGAAATTGTACATCCACAGATCTGGAGCTCATGACAGCGCTGAAGGTTGACGCACAATGACAGACCTACCGCGGGACGACAGCTGCGATCTGTGAATGAATTCCTGCTCTCATCCCCCATTAAGGCCCAGATTTTTATAGTTGTAAACATCATGTATGGGATGAACAGCTGGACGTAATGCATCACACAGAACGAGGGCATTATTAAAAGTCGAGGGATGTTGATGAAAGACGAGTTCCCTGCTGGATGTTTGCCTTCCCTCTGGAGATCAGGGGAAAGACAGCGTCTCACGCTGCTCTCTCTGCAGGTTCCCGAACTCCGCCTGGAGCGGCTGCTGGATGATGTGTTGAGCTCTGCTTTTCACTTTATCAATCGCTTCTTTCTCGCGGTGTCTGAAATCAAATAAAAAAAATGAAAACAGTGAAAAGTTCAAACAAAGTGAAAAACAGTACTACACTATGTTGCCAAAAGTATTGGGACGCCCCTCCAAATCACTGAGTTCAGGTGTTCAATCCCTTCATGGCCACAGGTGTATAAATCAAGCACTAGGCCTGCAGACGCTTCTACACACATCAGTGAGAGAATGGGCCGCTCTCAGGAGCTCAGAGAACTCAAGCGTGGGGCCGTGATCGGTGGACACCTGTGCAATAAGTCCAAATATTATACTAAATATTCCACGCTCAACTGTTAGTGGGGTTATAACAAAGTGGAAGCGATTGGGAACAACAGCAACAGCGGGGTCAGCGCATGCTGAGGGTCACAGAAGTCGCCAACTTTCTGCAGAGTCAAGAGCTCCAGACCTCCAAACTCCTGTGGCCTTCAGATGAGCTCAAGAACAGTGTGTAGAGCTTCATGGAATGGGTTTCCATGGCCGAGCAGCTCATCCAAGCCTTACATCACCAAGAGCAATGCAAAGTGTGGGATGCAGTGGGGTAAAGCGCGCCGCCACTGGACTCTAGAGCAGTGGAGACGTGTTCTCTGAGTGACCAATCACGCTTCTCTGTCTGCCAATCCCATGGGCGAGTCTTGGTTTGACGGTTGCCAGGAGAACGGGACTCACCTGACTGCATTGTGCCAAGTGTAAAGTTTGGTGGATGGGGGATTATGGGGTAAGGTTGTTTTCAGGGGTTGGGCTTGGCCCCTTAGTTCCAGTGAAAGGAACTCTTAATGCTTCACCAGGACATTTTGGACAATTTCATGCTCCCAACTTTGTGGGAACCGTTTGGGGACGGCCCCTTCCTGTCCCAGCATGACTGACCAGTGCACAAAGCGTCGCTCCATAAAGACATGGATGAGCGAGTTTGGTGTGGAGGAACTGGACTGGCCTGCACAGAGTCCTGACCTCAACCCGATAGAACACCTTTGGGATGAATTAGAGCGGAGACTGAGAGCCAGGCCTTCTCGTCCAACATCAGTGCCTGACCTCACAAATGTAGATTTCCCATAAACACACTCCTAAACCTTGAGGAAAGCCTTCCCAGAAGAGCTGAAGCTTTTTTTTTTTTTTTTTCAAGAATTATCTTCTGCTCACAGAGGCTGCATTTATTTGATAAAAAAAATACAGAAAAAGTTACTCCAATCTTCAGTGTCACGTGATCCTTCACAAATCATTCCAATATGAGCATTTATTATCAATGTTGGAAACAGCTTCATGTTTTTAATAACCTGTGATACTTTTTTTCCAGGATTTTTTGAAGAATAAAAAGTTAAAAACTTTAAGAACAGCATCTTTTCAGAATAGAAACTACCGTTCAAAAGTTTGAGGTCATGTTTATTTATTTTTTTTCGAAATAAATTAATACTTTTATTCAGCAAGAGTGTGTTAAATTGATAAAAAGTGACAGTAGATATTAATATTGTTAGAAAAGATTTATATTTTGAATAAATGCTGTACTTTTTAATCGATGAATACTGAAATATTGGTAACACTTTACAATAAGGTTCATTAGTTAACATGAACTAATAATGAACTGCACTTATAAAGCATTTATTTATATTTGTAAATGTTAATTTCAACATTTACTAATGCATTATTAAAATCTTGTTAACATTAGTTAATGCACTGTGAACTAACATGAACAAACCATGAACAGCTTTATTTTTATTTACTAATGTTAACAAAGATGAACTAATGCTGAACAGAGGTGTTGTTCATGGTTATTCATGTTAACTAGTGCATTAACTAATGTAACCTTATTGTAAAGTGTTACTGAAATATTATATAATACATATTATAATGATTTCTGAATGGAGTAGTGATGATTAAAATTCAGAAATGAATCAAACTCAAAAGCTCTCCTTTCTTTACACTTTTACATATGCATTGAAATAATGTGTTAAACGCCTTTTAGTTTCCCGAAACAGAATACATTACACTTTTGGGCTGCATGGTAATCTGCTTAGACAGTTGAACAGAAATAGCTGCTGTGCCCAGAACGGGCCCGTCTGCGGATTATGCAAAAACAGCAAATTGCTGCACAGACACCTTTGCTGCACAGACCCATGCGGCATCGCACGAGCTTCCCGACGATAAGAAAACAAAGCGTTCGGCGGTGTGAAATGGTGTTTGGAGGTGTTGTCTGTTCCCACATCCGCTCTGATGAATTCACCCAGAGCCTGATGTTCCTCACAGATGCAACAGCGGGAAAAGTACAGCAACAAATCAGTGAGCATATGGTCCCAGCGCCATATTAGAGGCATAAATTTAAGCATGTTTTAATGGAAAAATGTTCTCCTAAAACCTCCCACCTTTTAAATAACAATTGGAATCCTGGCCATTTTAAGAAATGACAAACTCTCCATAAAGGCCCATTCATATGGGTAATATGTCAAAAACACCAAACATTTCTTGTCTCGCCACATTCAGTTTACATGAATCATCAAAATGGCAAAGTTCAGTGGGGATATTGCAGTATAACATAACGTTTTAGTGTCAGTACTACATTAAACTACTATATCATGTTGAATATGTATAATGTATAATATTGGAATGGGGGGATATCTGTGGGTCCTGATGCCAAATGTCTTATGTTACTAGTAAAAAGTGGGCTACGTTATTTTAACCCTTACGGGTCTGCACAGTTTTGGGGGCCTTTAGAAGTTTTGACGTGCTCTGACATATCGCTGTAACGATTTGACCAAAAAAAAAAATCTCGATTAATTGAACATTTTACCTCGATTACCAGTCCGTCTAGAAAAACGTGATTATGCGATCGCATGATTTAATGCATAATCAGCCAAAGTCCGCATATTTATGCGGGGGCCGCATTTTTTCAAATACGCCGCACTTTCGCCGCATAAATTGCCTATTTCCGCGTGCAAAATATGCGGGCTAGCATGATTTCATAATCCCCGCATTTTCGTTGCAAAAAAGTCATAAATATATTAGCAGGAAGTTGAAAAATGTTTGTTTACTTCACACAAGAGCCGCCATTTCCGCCTGTTGCCATGGGAACGCTTTGAAGTGACGTAATTACCCGACACGAACATCATCGAAAAGCTGCAAACCCCCGTGGAGAAACCATAGATATCAGAGAAACCATGATGAAGCGCAAACTCCCATTGGCCAACAAACATAACAGCAAAAGAGCAAAGCAGTTTCCCGATGTGATGACCGATTTCACAACACAGCATCATGAAGCTTCAGAGCGTTATGAATCAATGAGTCGATTCAGCGGTTTGAAGCGTTCTGAATCAATGAGTCGATTCAGCGGTTTGAAGCGTTATGAATCAATGAGTCGATTCAGCGGTTTGAAGCGTTCTGAATCAATGAGTCGATTCAGCGGTTTGAAGCGTTATGAATCAATGAGTCGATTCAGCGGTTTGAAGCGTTATGAATCAATGAGTCGATTCAGCGGTTTGAAGCGTTATGAATCAATGAGTCGATTCAGCGGTTTGAAGCGTTATGAATCAATGAGTCGATTCAGCGGTTTGAAGCGTTATGAATCAGTGAGTCGATTCAGCGGTTTGGAGCGTTATGAATCAGTGAGTCGATTCAGCGGTTTGGAGCGTTATGAATCAGTGAGTCGATTCAGCGGTTTGGAGCGTTATGAATCAGTGAGTCGATTCAGCGGTTTGAAGCGTTATGAATCAGTGAGTCGATTCAGCAGTTTGAAGCGTTATGAATCAGTGAGTCGATTCAGCGGTTTGAAGCGTTATGAATCAGTGAGTCGATTCAGCGGTTTGAAGCGTTATGAATCAGTGAGTCGATTCAGCGGTTTGAAGCGTTATGAATCAGTGAGTCGATTCAGCAGTTTGAAGCGTTATGAATCAGTGAGTCGATTCAGCGGTTTGAAGCGTTATGAATCAGTGAGTCGATTCAGCGGTTTGAAGCGTTATGAATCAGTGAGTCGATTCAGCGGTTTGAAGCGTTATGAATCAATGAGTCGATTCAGCGGTTTGGATCGCCAAAGTCACGTATTTTAGCAGTTTGACACGATCCGAATCATGAATCGACTCGCTGATTCATAGCATCATGATGCTGTGTTTTGAAATCGGTCATCACTATATAAGTCGTTATTTAGTTTTTTTTTGTGCACAATAACTATTATCGTCGATAATACGATATTGTAACATGGATTTTGTAACGATGTCTTTAGTAGCTTTTATGGGTCTTGAGAGTGTGCATTGTGCCAATGGAGGCCTTTCTGAGCCGTCGGAATTCAACTAAAATATCTTCATTTGTGTCTGAAGATGAACGGAGGTCTGACGGGTGTCCAGCGACACGAGGGGACGTCATAATGACACAATTTTCATTTTTGGATGAACTAACCCTTTAAGAGATTGCACTTTGTGCACTGGAAGCACTCAAATGTCTGTTTTGTAAAGCTACCTCTGTAAAACAGGAAGTTATTTATTCATTTCTTCAGAAGTTGTAGCATATTCCTTTTGTGAAGCTACAGAACTTGTTTGACTCAATGTTTTGTAAATTTGAGCCGTGTGTTTATTAAGGTCTTCAATAAAACAAGATGAGAACTTAAATATTCCCAGCACTTTCTGTGATGTAGTGCTTTTTTTTCTCTTTTTCATCAAACCATCAAACAATTTTTGCAAGTTCCCGCAATTTCATCGCATAAAATTGCATAAATATCCCGCATTTTCCCGCATTTTTTAAGAAAACATGCCGCATAATCAAGGATTTTTGCCGCAACAATCACAAAAAAGCTGCATTTTTCTGTAAGGACTGGATTTTGATTAATGAATGATTATTTTGCTCTTTTTTTTTTTTTTTGCTTTCCTTTTTTTGCCCTCATAGTTCACTGATACGGTTTGTACTGTAGATATTTTCTACTATTAAAGTGGGATATTTTTTTCTAATGTGTATTTCTTTGTGATTTTAAAATACTTGAAGGAAACGGTTCACTTTCAGCAGTTATTGTCTATGGGGCAGATTTATGTTTGTTGTACATCAGATACAGATAAATTAACACAGTAGGCCTACATTAGATTTATTTGAATGCATTAATGAGAGCGTGATTGTGTGTGTGAATTACTCATATCGTCTCTATAAATTATGAAGTTGTGGTTTGTACTTCCTTCAAAAGGTATTAAAATAACGGTTGAGTTTCTAAGCTACTTTAGTGATACATCACAGGACAGCGTTGACAATGAGTTCTGCGCGCGATCTTCACGTGACAATATATCAGGCATTAGTTCAACATAATACACATCCGATGGTCTAAAATCGCTTCAATATTCAAACTGGCAGGCCTTAAAACACATACAAATGACAAAGCTTTGTGAGGATGCAAGTGAAAGTGATCTGGCGCGTGTTGTCAGAGACACGACGCGGCTCGGCTCGGTCTCACAGAAAACAGCTCATGAGCACCGAACAGAGAAGTTTTCCATAACGTTGTTCTTGAATAGTGCACAATCGCTTTAATGTTCGAACTGGCAAACCTTTAAACGCATTTAACTTCATGAGGACGCAAGTGAAAGTGATCTAGCTTCGGGGCTTGTGCGCGCCGTCTCTGTGTGTGTATCAGCACATATACACTCACCTAAAGGATTATTAGGAACACCATACTAATACTGTGTTTGACCCCCTTTCGTCTTCAGAACTGCCTTAATTCTACGTGGCATTGATTCAACAAGGTGCTGAAAGCATTCTTTAGAAATGTTGGCCCATATTGATAGGATAGCATCTTGCAGTTGATGGAGATTTGTGGGATGCACATCCAGGGCACGAAGCTCCCGTTCCACCACATCCCAAAGATGCTCTATTGGGTTGAGATCTGGGGACTGTGGGGGCCATTTTAGTCCAGTGAACTCATTGTCATGTTCAAGAAACCAATTTGAAATGATTGGAGCTTTGTGACATGGGGCATTATCCTGCTGGAAGTAGCCATCAGAGGATGGGGACATGGTGGTCATAAAGGGATGGACATGGTCAGAAACAATGCTCAGGTAGGCCGTGGCATTTAAATGATGCCCAATTGGCACTAAGGGGCCTAAAGTGTGCCAAGAAAACATCCCCCGCACCATTACACCACCACCACCAGCCTGCACAGTGGTAACAAGGCATGATGGATCCATGTTCTCATTCTGTTTACGCCAAATTCTGACTCTACCATCTGAATGTCTCAACAGAAATCCACACTCATCAGACCAGGCAACATTTTTCCAGTCTTCAAATGTCCAATTTTGGTGAGCTGGTGCAAATTGTAGCCTCTTTTTCCTATTTGTAGTGGAGATGAGTGGTTCCCGGTGGGGTCTTCTGCTGTTGTAGCCCATCCGCCTCAAGGTTGTGCGTGTTGTGGCTTCACAAATGCTTTGTTGCATACCTCGGTTGTAAAGAGTGGTTATTTCAGTCAAAGTTGCTCTTCTATCAGCTTGAATCAGTCGGCCCATTCTCCTCTGACCTCTAGCATCAACAAGGCATTTTGGCCCACAGGACTGCCGCATACTGGATGTTTTTCCCTTTTCACACCATTCTTTGTAAACCCTAGAAATGGTTGTGCGTGAAAATCCCAGTAACTGAGCAGATTGTGAAATACTCAGACCGGCCCGTCTGGCACCAACAACCATGCCACGCTCAAAATTGCTTAAAACCCCTTTCTTTCCCATTCTGACATTCAGTTTGGAGTTCAGGAGATTGTCTTGACCAGGACCACACCCCTAAATGCATTGAAGCGACTGCCATGTGATTGGTTGATTAGATAATTTCATTAATGAGAAATTGAACAGGTGTTCCTAATAATCCTTTAGGTGAGTGTACACTCTAAAAAATGCTGGGTTAAAAATAACCCAAGTTGGGTTGAAAATGGACTAACCCAGCTATTGGGTTGTTTTAACCTAGCGGTTGGGTTAAATGTTTGCTTAAAAAACCCCAATTGCTGGGTTAAAACAACCCAATAGCTGGGTTAGTCCATTTTCAACCCAACTTGGGTTATTTTTAACCCAGCATTTTTTAGAGTGTACACTCACCTAAAGGATTATTAGGACAAATGACCACGGTTACAGGTAGTGTTACCACAGTAAAGCCATGATAAATGTTGGTGAATTGTTGTCTGAAAAATATTTGCACGTTAGTGTTGTTGATTAAGTCAGCGCAGTTTAACTGGCTTTAAATTAAATTAAATCACAGAGAGATTCGCAGCTCGTTCCTGAGACCTCTGTGCCGAACTCGAACACTTCTCATTGGCTGTTTAGTTGGCGTGTGATCGAGACACTCAGCAGGTAAACACATTTGTTCAGAGTCAGAGTTCGCGAGTTGCGCAGAGCACAAGTAGCGCTGTTTCGTTTCGCTTTGGGCGCCGTTTCCCTGGCCTAAAGTCTAGACCTGCCACCTTGCGTTGACATCGTGAAACTGCACGATTTGTAAATTATCCGTGGTGGGCCACATATAATATATTTTAATAGACAAGCTGCGGGCCGTTTGAAATTCATCCCCGGGCCGCATTTGGCCTGCGGGCCGGACTTTGGACACCCCTGGTATAGAATATAGGGAGGGCAATTTGTCCATTTCTAGTTATTGTCCATTTCTAATTAGTGTCTATGGTGGTAACGGCCCTGGTTTATATAAGTTCAGAGAAAAATATTACAGTGCACAGATTTAATTTGAAAGATGTAAACCTCCACACTGACTCACGGCACACGGTGAATCATCCTGATGGCGTAACAGTAGTGTGTGTAATCCTACATAAACACTCTCTGAGGTTGTGATGGAATAACTGAATCTCAGACCAAGTGAGAAATGAGAAAACTCACTATCAGGTGACTCTCGGAAGATTGAATACTCGGGGCTAGCCAAAGACACTATAGAGATTTGTTTGTGTTTGTGGAATATGAATCTCCTGTTTGCATTTATATTCATGCATTTGGAATATACTTTTATCCAGAGTGACTAGCATTGCATAATCATTTTATCAGTTTATGAACCATGTGTTACTGTTTGAGATTGAGCCCGAAGTTCCCCCTCCATATTCTTCTTCTTCTTTGATGTTTAATGATGGTTAGCATTCAACTTCAATGGTACATTACCGCCACCTACTGTACTGAGTGTGGACCGAAGCTAGACAGATCTATAAATATAGATATATTCAGAGCTGCACTGTAAAAAAAAAGTAAAGACGACGTAACTTAAAATTGTAAGGCAACTTGCTGCAGAGTTACTCAATTTTTAGATACAGTAGTTCACTTAACCAAGTCTTGGCCTAGAAATCTAGACGCACCCTAGCGGCAGCAAATCTAATTTGCAGTCAGGGTCGTCTAGCAACTCTCCGTTGGCTTGCGAGCTGGAGAAACCAAACTCTGGTCAGACCAATCACATCGTGTATAGAGTCGGTGGGCGGGCTTAACATAATGACAGCAGAGTTGCGGCGGTTCCGCGTGCTACTGATCAACAAAGAAGCTGGTGAACAGCGGCCTTTCAAATCGGCTTTGGCCGCGACTCGACGTCGAAGACGTGGAGTTAAGCTTTTCTTTGAGGAAAGAACAAAGAACGGCACTGAAGTCATTCTTAAGAAAGGAAGATGTGTTCTGAGTTTGGTCAACTAGCAACTATCAACTAGCTCCGCTTCACCTTCCTCGTTGCTCTGGTTGGTTGTATCGCTATCCTATTGCGTGCAGCGGGAATCTGAAACACAACCGTTGATCCCGCCCCTCGGATTGAGCCCTGCCAATGGTGTGTTCCCAGACCCAATATCTTGATGTGGGTCTGGCTTGTCAGGATACATGTCTCCCAATTTAAGATCTTTTGTTCAGCTGATTGAGTTATTATAGTTTTTTGATTTTGTGTTGAATTTTTTTTTTATGTCACCATCATGGTGATCAGTGTTTTCTTTAGTTGGGCAGTTTGACGACATTTTAATGTTAGTGTTTCTCTGGCTGCTGTAACTAAGTTTGCTATAAGGAAAGCAAGAGAACGGATTTTATGACTGAGTTTAATATGAGCAATGTACTATTAACTTGAGAAGTTCCCCCTCCATATTCTTCTTCTTCTTTGATGTTTAACGGTGGTTAGCATCCAACTTCAATGGTGCATTACCGCCACCTACTGTACTGGAGTGTGGACCGAAGCTAGACAGATCTATAAATATAGATATATTCAGAGCTGCGCTGTAAAAAAAAAAAGTAAAGATGACGTAACTTAAAATTGTAAGGCAACTTGCTGCAGAGTTTACTCAATTTTTAGACACAGTAGTTCACTTAACCAAGTCTTGGCCTAGAAATCTAGACGCACCCTAGCGGCAGCAAATCTAATTTGCAGTCAGGGTCGTCTAGCAACTCTCCGTTGACTTGCGAGCTGGAAAAACCAAACTCTGGTCAGGCCAATCACAGCGTGTATAGAGTCAGTGGGCGGGCTTATCATAATGACGGCAGAGTTGCGGCGGTTCCGCGTGCTACTGATCAACAAAGAAGCTGGCGAACAGCGGCCTTTCAAATCGGCTTTGGCCGCGACTCTGGAAGACGTGGAGTTAAGCTTTTCTTTGAGGAAAGAACAAAGAACGGCACTGAAGTCATTCTTTAGAAAGGAAGATGTGTTCTGAGTTTGGTCAACTAGCAACTATCAACTAGCTCCGCTTCACCTTCCTCGTTGCTCTGGTTGGTTGTATCGCTATCCTATTGCGTGCAGCGGGAATCTGAAACACAACCGTTGATCCCGCCCCTCGGATTGAGCCCTGCCAATGGTGTGTTCCCAGACCCAATATCTTGATGTGGGTCTGGCTTGTCAGGATACACGTCTCCCAATTTAAGATCTTTTGTTCAGCTGATTGAGTTATTATAGGTTTTTGATTGTGTGTTGAATTTTTTTTTTTATGTCACCATCATGGTGATCAGTGTTTTCTTTAGTTGGGCAGTTTGACGACATTTTAATGTTAGTGTTTCTCTGGCTGCTGTAACTAAGCTTGCTATAAGGAAAGCAAGAGAACGGATTTTATGACTGAGTTTAATATGAGCAATGTACTATTAACTTGAGAAGTTCCCCCTCCATATTCTTCTTCTTCTTTGATGTTTAACGGTGGTTGGCGTCCACCTTCAATGGTGCATTACCGCCCCTACTGTACTGAGTGTGGACCGAAGCTGTGAACTATATCCTATCTGCCAAACCCTTTAGGAAACGAAATGAATGTGTACTAATGCCATTTGATGTTTTATTTTCTTATGCCTTCTTTCATCTTTATCCATTCCTTCTCATATTTCTGACAATCAAACACCACATGTTCAACAAATTCAATACTATTGCAAACATGCACACCTTCCTGATATATGCTTGCTTATAATATATAAGTACTTATTTAAATGGACATATGCAAAATGCACTTTTATAAGGTGTTTGAACACAGTTGTGTGTGCAAACAACCAGCCTATAATGGTAAAAATTCATCCAATACTTTTTTATAGTCCCCATCAATCATTATCAATCTCTCATATATCCTCCTACTAGGGAAGCCCCGCCCATGACTGTTGATGATTGGCTCTTTAAGCATAGACACGCCCCTGAGCGAGAAGCACAGAGACGCCATTTCTGTTTATTCGCTGTATCAGCACTCGAGTATTACGATGTCTGCGTCAAAAACATTACAAATGTTTGTCTGAGTGAGATTGGCCTGTTTTGTTGTTGTTGGAGTATCTGAAGCTCGTGTAAAGGATCCGCCCTCTTCTGGAAGGGGGGCGGGGAGCAGCAGCTCATTTGCATTTAAAGGGACGCACACAAACGGCGTGTTTCACACCCAAATAATGGCAAATTTGACAAGCTATAATAAATGAGCTGAAACTTCACAGACACAATCTGGGGACACCAGAGATTTATATTACATCTTGTGAAAAGGGACATGTCCTCTTTAACCCACAGTGTCCAACCCTTAACCTAGTAAAAATGATTTCTTCCCTTTGTTTCCTTCCCTGTTCCAATCTTTTGATGTTTGCTGTTTAGATGTCTCCCTTTCACCTCTGCATCCTAACGTCTTTGCCACTTTTCTATAATTTTCTTTACTTTCTTTACTATAGTTTCTGCTTCACTTTTAGAAATGGATATTTCAACAGCTTCCCTTTTACTGGCTTGTTTTGCCAAACATCTACCATTTCATTTCCTTTAACCCCTACACATGGAACTCATGTGAACTTTCCCTTCATCTCCATCTGACAGATGTGTGTGTGTGATAGTACCACATATACAATGTCCTGCCTTGATTGTGATTTGAATGATTGCAAACTCTTCATCTGGTCCCCCCTACAGACTGCCAGAGGGCGCCCTATTCGCCATAGTTCCTGTCACATGTCCAATGCTTCCTGTTTTATCTTATTTAAGGCCACATGGTTGTCTGAAGTGTTGTTATTTCTGTGCCGTCTTGTGGAATGCCTGCCATGTGCTTTTGGATTTGTTTTCCTGTCTGGGCTGTGCTATTCATGACCTGTGAACTGTCTTACTGAGTTAAATTTATTCTGTTACTACTTTAATAAATGTCTCTGCACACGGACCAGCCGCCTTCTCCTTCGATTCCTTTATGTTACAACAATGAAGATGTTAACTATACGAATTATTATGAATTAAATAAAAACACCAGGATCATCATGCCACTAGCCTTTTGTGCCTCCTTATTGTATATGAAATATAACAATTGATTTTGCACTTCTGACATAAATTAAGCTTACGCTACTATTTTGAATCTATAATCAGAACAAAAAGCAGGTTGATGTGCACAAATCAATTATTTACTAATCTACTAATATAACTAATCGGACTCCATTTAAATTGTTGTTATTCGTTAACCTCTTCTTCTTTAAAGTTACAAGCCTGATGATTTAACCTGAACATTTAGATCAACATTGGAGCTATTGGAGAGGCTGTAAAAGCATTTCTTGTAGAATGAAGATGAAATCAAAAATTACATTTCCTTCTTATATCCTGAGCACATGAGTGGAATACAAACACCACAATCAACGTACAGTAGGGTTGGGTAGCGAACTCGATACTTTTAAGGGCACCGAATTACGTCGGTACTACCGAGTACCGGTTCACATTAAATCAATCAGTACCAAATTTCGGTACCTGAGAACGCATCTGGTGATATAGACTAGTGTCTGTGAATATTAAACCGCAAAAAGACTATTTAAATACGGATCCTTCGTGTCTACGCGGTTTACAGTCTGGGTTTAATTCACACACACACACACACACACACACGCGTGGTCGCGTGTTTCCATCTCTGCCGTCTCATATGAGGACATGAACGCACGAACGTCATCTCCGGAGCCACTGAGAGTCACTTTATGAGCATTTTACCGTTTAATTTGAGAAAAACTACCGTCATGTCATAAACACACAGAAACTCAAAGGTCTTCACGGCCGCTCTATTCGCGTTTGGTGTGAACACAGCATTATGAATTAAATGAAGTAGCTAGTAGTCTACTATTTACTAGTAAATATTAGAGTATACAAACATCACAGACAATGGCAGACTGAGAGCAGGGCAGCTCTGGCCTAATGTCAATAACACTTCTATAAATGACTTACAGTTTTTCTTTTGATGTAAACATCCCTAAAGTACAGAAAAAAGGTACCGTTGGGTACCGGTACCGAATTTCAGGTACCGGTACCGATACTGGTTAAAATGTGAGCGGTACCCAACCCTATTGTACAGGAAACCAAAATAACCTTAAACCTGGAGGCAAATGGGTGCTGATCCAGAGATGGAGAAGATCATTCACATATTCTCCTCAGTGCATGTTCAGTAAAAGTTCTTGTACATTGGGGCTCGTTCGATTTGGTCATTTAATGAAGATGTTCGCTTTATGTCCAGCTTAGGAGTCTTGGTTTACCAAGTGTTAAATCCTCAAGCTTTTACTTGGGCTAGATTTTAAGTCTGTGTTTAAGCCACATTATGTTCCAAAATGCACATTATACTCACACTAAGCAATTTGCCATTTCGATAATATTGTGAGTGCAGCCTTATTTAGCCTATTTATTTTTTAAAGAAGACATATGTCTTGTTTTTTTGGCTCTACTAGCTCAGGTTTTCCTGCTTGAATGTTGATTATTTCCTCATATCCTCCATTGTTGTGGCTCCTCTCTTCCCAGTGTGTCAGTAACGCTCTGTTTAGCTCCTGTCTCTATGAAGCCCCTCCTTCTGAAAAGTTCAATGTGCTCTGATTGGTCGGCTGGAGCAGTGTGTTGTGATTGGTCGAGCATTTCCAGCATGTTTGGGAAATGTCCCACCCCTTACCATAACCGTCAGTTTTAACACACGGCTAACTAACTCAACCAGGCCCCGCCCCTTTACTCTGCGTATTAATTATTTAACTCTGGTGCTCTTCGGAAAAATTCCTGTTTAGAAATTTTAAAAATCACAGCTTCATCGGAATGATATGAAACTTGGTGACTTTTCTAGCATTAGGTATGTAAACACACAAAAACAATTGGGGTCATGATTCGAGCATGCTAAGTGGTAATTTAAAAAAAAAAGTAGCGTTCATTGTCTTCGGTCATAAATGACTGACCATAGGAAATGAATGGGAAATCGGCAAAAACACAAAAATTCTCTGAATATTTGTGTGTACAATCAACAAATCAGCCATGATGCTGAAAAAAAGCACACAGCAGTGAAGGGGTGACACTCTAAAACATCAAGAGTGTGATATTGACACACACACACACACACACACACACACACACACACACACACACACACACCTATGAAAAACTAAACCTATGAACCACATTTGGAATTTTTAAAAATCACAGCTTCATCAAAATGATATGAAACTAGCATTATGTATGCATTATGTAGCATTATGTATGTAAATATGTAAATATGTCAACACACAAAAAAAATTGTGTCCCACTTGCGCTCTTCGGTCAAAAATGACACCACAGGAATGGGAAATCTGCAAAAACACAAATTCACAGAAAAAATCTATATTTCTAACAAACAAAAAAAAATATCAAAAACTTTATAATAAATAGTCTTTGAGATTTTTAAAAATATATATTCAAATCCATCAAAATAAAAATCATTAAATGTGTTCAAAAGAGAACTAGTGAATTCTCAAGCCTCTCCATAGAGACCTCTAGTGGTTACACCCATGGTTGCATGATTTCTTAAATAATTCCAAAAGAGGGCGATAATCTGCCTTCAAAAAATATACATTTTGAAGGCCTAGGGTCCGTTCTTCGTACCTCGCTAACTCAGTTAGCTGGATTTGATTGTTGACGATTTGGCGTGATCTTGGATTGTTTGGTTCTTCGACGCTCATCCTGGACTTGCTGTCATAGCAACAGGTCCGTAAGCTTAAACCTGCTCGTGAGCGGCTTATTTCATGTAAACAGGATTAGATTGCATCTTGAGGTGATACTTAAAATCTGTCCCAGCCACTGCTACTTTATTACAAGAGTTCATTACTGAACCAGGGGCAATAATAATCATTTTAAATAATAATAATAATATACAAATTTTAAATTATATATGTATATGAGAATGTATATAATATTATAATGTTGTGTATAATACTATAGACACAGCCACTTGATTGAGAGATTTATTTGTGATGGAATAATTACTTTACAATTTTATTGTAGGTTTGCACACATGTTGTACAGTTAATCTGAGCCGTGCATTAATTTAAGTGATGACGGATATTATGGGATGGCTTGATGCAGCGCAGGAGATGCAGAGAATTTGATCTTGACCCTTAAGAAACTTTAATACTGTCACGTTACAAATCTGCTTCGAATTGAATTAAAAATTGAATTACAACATTGAAATAAAAATGTAAAGGGTGCACAAATACTGTATAAAATCGTGAATATAAATAATTGGTAATCATGTAAAAAAAAAAAAAACTTTTATCATTGATCTATTATAACTTTTATGTTGGTTTGGTCGTTTAGCTGTTTCCTTATAAAGCTCCAGATATTCGTGGGTTTTTTTTGTGTAATTTGTCAAGTTTTTTGCCAGGTGGCTTTTTTAATGATATGATGTCATTACGTTGCTGTCTTGACGCCAGCCAATCGCTGCACTGCTGATCATGGTTTCGAGTATCGATGCATCTGCCCTCTTCAGGGAACACAAGAACGCGCAGTGATCTCAGATCATTTAATCCAGATATTTAAATCCAGTCCGCAAATTAGTTTGAAGAACCAAATTAGCCAGACATCAGTTATCATGATTAAAAGATCTGGGATCTGTCAAATCATCTCAGATGTATTAAGCGAGGTACGAAGAACGGGCCCCTGGTCTCTATTTTAACCTGAAATACTGCAATAATAATAATAATAATAAAATAAAAATAACAACACATTTTTTTTTTTTCAAAGGCAAAAATAGACCATAATTATTGCATAAATATTAAAAAATACCATCAAATCATCTCAAAACACAAAATTAAAAAGAAAAAAATATTATTGAAAAAAAATTGCATTGGTTTTACTGGGGTGGAGGAAGTTTAATTTTTAGGTGTCCGGTCACTTCTGACCGGGAAGGCGACCAATGCAACCCCTAAACGAAGAGCACCCGAGGGTTAAATGAGGAACATTGTGACGTGTTCGTTCCCGGAAGAAAACTCAAGACTACACAGAGGCGTTTCAGGGAGTTCAGAAACACGGATAGAGAGAAGAACTGGAGCTTTCCATAGCTTTTCATGCTCAAACATCAACACTACACACTAAAGGAAGCTGAACATGTAAAAAAGCATAACAAGTCCTCTTTAATTAATTATTAGCTTTTCATCAATTCACCAAAACCCTTATTTTTAATCACAAATCCCCCAGGGGTTTGCACACCGTGTATTTCGCTGCACTGTGCCTGGTTAGGACAAAGTGCAATGCTGGACTCTACAGATGTTTTATTCATCTGAGCTCAGGACTGAAGGCGCATCTTGACAATGAGATGGAGAGCTGTCCTTGAACGCCACAGACCAGGAGGCGGCGAGCACCTGCCGTTCCACTGGCCAGATTGCTCAACCCTATGAGGGCGCACATATATGCAACACACACAATGCCCTCTAGAAAGGACACTCGACTGTAGAGCAGAAGAGGCGCTCTCTCAGAAATACAATCAAAGGGGATACAAGGAAATACAATATAGGGGATAGGGAACGATCAGACAGTGCACTATATAGAGGATAGAGAACTATCAGACAGTGCTCTATATAGGGGCTAGGGAACGATCAGACAGTGCACTATATAGGGGATAGGGAACGATCAGACAGTGCACTATATAGGGGATAGGGAACGATCAGACAGTGCACTATATAGGGGATAGGGAACGATCAGACAGTGCACTATATAGGGGATAGGAAACGATCACACAGTGCACTATATAGGGGATAGGAAACAATCAAACAGTGCTCTATATAGGGGATAGGAAACAATCAGACAGTGCACTATATAGGGGATAGGAAACAATTAGAAATTGTCAACACTTTGAATAATGCTGCGTGTCAAAGCACTTCAGTGGTTCTTTACAGCAAGCCTGCACTGCTCTTACGCTATAATGTGGGGAATGGATGTGTGGACTTACTTTGAATGAGGGACCTGAGCCATATTTAAAGACCAGAATAGACCAGACTCAAGTGTGCAGGGCTCTGCCTTGGGCTAGCAAGTTTTGCACAAACAAGCACCATTCACATTTCCATCAGGGAAATCTAGCTATTAAACACAGTAGATATGCATGGAGTGGGGGAAAGCGGAGATCTGCCTTGTTTCTGATGATCTGATGGGTCATTATGAGAGAAAGGAGGCGGAAATGTCTAAGAAAGACAGACAGATAAAGAAATGATAAAGACACAAAGTGTGAGGAGTATGTGAGCGGTGTGACAGCTCTCCAAATAAAACTATCCCAGTCGACCAATTACACTGGTATCCCACATAGTACAACACGCCTAAAAATACTCAAAGCAAAGCCACGACAGGACACATACTGTACTTCTACTGTCAAGTCATGGTAAAAATGAATCCCATGCTGTGCAGAAACAATTTCATGCCACCCAGTCACAAATTAAAGCAAAAACCTGTAACATATAGTTAAACAAATGTAAAAAAAGAGTGTTTTATTGTGCTTCACACACAAGAGTGTGTGTGAAGCACAAAAGGCCTTTCTGTCAAATTCAAGCCATTCATGATATTATCTGACACATTCAACTACTTATTTTAAGTTACCTGAAAGTTTAGTTGAAATATCATTATAAACGTAAGGTGAACTTACTTTTTCAAGTAGCCTGTATTCAAATTCAAGTTCATTTAACTTGTGGCTCAACAAGTTCAAACAAATAAAACGTTTTTTTTTTTTTTTTTCCATACAAAGGACTTTATTATCAGCTGTTTGCCTTTCATATAAACAAAAAAGGACACAATGTGTTCAAACATCCAGAGCTCCAATAGCCAGGGTTTATTTGTACTCATTATATAACACGAAAAGAGTAAATCAATTAGGCCTGGTTTCACAGACAGAGTTTAGATTAAGCCAGGATTAGGCCTTAAAGGATTAGTTCACTTCAAAATAATAGTTTACTCACCCCCATCTCATCCAAGATGTTCATGTCTTTCTTTCTTCAGTTGAAAATAAATTACGTTTGTTTAAAAGGAAAACATTCCAGGATTATTCTCCACATAATGGACTCCAATGGGATCCAACGGTTGAAGGTCCAAATCAATGCAGTTTCAAAGGAAGGGCTTCAGAGGCTCTGACCAATCCCAGACGAGGAATAGAGTCTGATCTAGACAAACCATCTGACATTTTCTTAAAAAATGAAACTTTTTAACCTCAAATGCAGGACTTCTGTGTTGTTCTTCTTCACGGCGTATCACGTTGGAAAGGTCACATGACGTAGGTGAAAGTCTTGTCTGTGAAGATCATTTTCATTACATTCAGTTAACACACTCTAAAAAATGCTGCGTTAAAAATAACCCAAGTTGGGTTGAAAATGGACTAACCCGGTTGTTTTAAGCAAACATTTAACCCAACCGCTGGGTTAAAACAACCCAATTGCTGGGTTAGTCCATTTTCAACCCAACTTGGGTTATTTTTAACCCAGCATTTTTTAGAGTGTATATCTGTGGCAATAGCCAACAATACATTGTATGGGTCAAAATTATCCATTTTTCTTTTATACCAAAAATCATTAGGATATTAAGATCATGTTCCATGAAGATATTTAGTAAATGTACTACCGTAAATATACCAAAAATGTATTATTAGCAGTAGGGCTTGCATAGACTCAAGATCGACTACTTCAACCACTAGTCGGCGCTGTTGGAAACAACCGACTACTCGAGCGAGCATTAACCATAAATTAATTCAAAATAGAGAACGCCACCAACATATCAGATGTGAGGAAGGAATTCCTCAAGGATGACAAAAATATCGCAATTTGCCAACTCTGTAAGACTACTTTATTATACAACAGCAGTACGACAGCTCTGCACAACCACCTATGATTGAAACATCCAACAACAAAGGCCGATGTAAGTGAGACGCACACCATAATTCTGTAAACGGCCGATTACAGAGAGGAGATTTACTTCTAGTGAAGGATATAAGACCACTCTCTGCAGTTTCAGGAGAGGGATTCAGGGGAATCATCAACTTCTTTGAACTTGTAACAGAGTGAAATATCTGTCACAGTTTTTTTTTCTTCTCTCACATCCATGTAAGAATGGAATGGAACATTT
Source organism: Romanogobio albipinnatus (assembly GCA_023566225.1). Classification (NCBI taxonomy): domain Eukaryota; kingdom Metazoa; phylum Chordata; class Actinopteri; order Cypriniformes; family Gobionidae; genus Romanogobio; species Romanogobio albipinnatus. The sequence goes on along the minus strand of CM042242.1, from coordinate 68,738,915 downwards.
GGTGTAGTAATGCTACGAAGCACTAGAGGGCGCTCGATAGACTCACCTGTTTGCATATAAGGTGAGAGCTGACATGAAGAAGTAAGTCAGTTTGGGGTAATGGGAACCATAAGCCGCGTTTCCACCGCAGGAACTTTCCCCAGGATCTTTGGGCTGGTACTCGGTGTGTTTCGACCGCAGGGTCTAAATGAAGTTAAATATTTCCCCCTCCAAATGGCCCTGCTCGCGAGGTAGTACTTTTTCAAAGTGCAGGAACTTTCGAGGGTGGGACTTGGGCGCTGAACGTGCTGATTGGTTGAGCTCACGCAGCATTTTATTTCAACCGGCATTTTTAAAAGTCTTGCGAGGTTCGTTCTGCGTTCAGTAAATATCATTCTTGCTCTTTCTGTCCGATGGCGCGCGTTCGGCTCAGCAATCTCACGGTCAATGTGCGTAATATCTGATAATAACATACGTTGTCTTATTTTAAATCTAGCTTTACAAGCTTTCAGAATATGCTTTAGTATCAGTGCTCGTCTCTCTTCCGCCGTTTTGTTAATGACCTCTTTAGTAAACCAATACATAACCAGCAAAATCAGCGCTGCTTGCATCTCCTCCACTTGTTATTGTTGCAGACAGTATCGCACAAAAGTGATGACTGTCCATCGCTGACTGGGAGGAACAGTCACTCGCAGTCCCACGTCTCCGGACTAATTTGCCAAATCTTCACGGTACTTTAGACCTCAGTGGAAACGCAGACTGTAAAAAATTGTTCCAGCTAATCTCGGTGAAAAACGGGCCTATAGATATACATATTAAAGGATAGATGTCTCGTCCGCGCTGCTGGCCAATGGAGGTCGACGTCCGCACCTGGCGGCCATCTTGTCACAGTCGGCTCGCTCACTCGTAACATTGTGTTTTAATGATACATATACTTTTAAAATAACCATAACTTGCTCAATTTTCTACCGATTTTCAAACTGTTTGGTTTGTCGTAAACGTCTGAGATGTAGTTATGACACTGCATACTTATGAATAATTGAATAATGAATAATCCAAAATAATAGCCACGTTAATAACGTTTGTAAGAAACCAAACTATTTGTAAATCCGTCAAGATCTCAGCGAGATAAGAGTATTTGTGTTCGTGCAGATCACTCACCTTACATCAGGTACCACAGAACCCACCAGAAAGCTTGCCTGTGACAAGATGGCCGCCGCTGATGGCGTTAGAGACTCCGCCATCTAGCCTTTATTATGTATATCTATGTCTCTAATGTCATGTGGTAGCTGATGTAAGGCGAGTGATCTGAACACAAATACTCTTATCTCGCTGAAATCTTGATGGATTTACAAATGGTTTGGTTTCTTACAAACGTTATTAACGTGGCTATAATTCTGGATGCTTGAACAAATTCTGAATAATTATTCATAAATATGCAGTGTCATAACTACATCTCTGATGTTTAAAACAAACCAAACAGTTTGAAAATCGGTAGTTATTTAAAAAGTACATGCACCATTAAAACACAATGTTATGAGTGAGCGAGCTGACTGTGACAAGATGGCCGACAGGTGCGGACGTCGACGTCCATTGGCCAGCAGCGCGGACGAGACATGTAGCCTTTATTATGTATATCTATGGTGGGAGCCAAGCAGTAACCTCCTCAAGTTTCTCTTGAAGCCGATATGGAAGTGACTTAAACTGCAGTTCATGGACTGGCCACTAGAGACAGACTAAAGGGAGCAGAATCTCATTGAGCTCATGTTAAAATGCCCAACTTTACAGCAGAAGAACACATGTTTACAGTCTGGGACAAATTGTGCTTTTGGTCTATACGGCTAATTTTGCCCTTCATGACGAATGTGAGGGGGTGAATGTTTTTTATAACTCATTCTTTTACATTATATAAAGCCTTAAAGTTCTGCATGATTATGGGCGTGGCCACTTTGAGTGACAGGTGGATTGCCGTTTGTCTGCTGTCTGTTAGTCATCACTTCAGCTCCGCCCACGTCCCGCCTCTTTGACCATTTTCTGTTATCCGGGTGTGACGCGTTGCCAAGATGGCGACGGCCAGCTCGACCCGACTTTACGCTTCAAAACTTCTCTTCAGAATCCTATGGGTGACGTCACGGACACTACGTCCATACGTCCACTACGTATTTTTTTTACAGTCTATGGTGCGAACTCCCAATGTTTCTTTGTGGCTACCTTAGAACCATACTAGTTGAGAAACCGTTGGTTTTAAGCTCAATATAGGAACTATTATTTGATTCACTTTCTACAGTGAGTTTGGATGCAAGCTGTGTTCAATGGGATGCTGTGCGGTGTGAGTTTGTTTTGTTTTTTTCCAGTCGGAATGGACAATGCTAAAGAAGAGCAAAACATTTCAATGCACTCAATGTTTTTCTTCAGGTAGCTTAATTTAACAGGACAGATCTTCATCTCAGATAAGAACCCTAAGATGATTTATTTTGTGTGAAATCAAAGACAATGTTTTGATATTAGTTTATTTGAATTCTTTATTCTATATAGATACATAATTGTAATTTGAAAGTGTCAGCATTTGGGGAATAAAACACCTAAAAAATACGGTAGAATGTTTGCTGAAGTTCATTAAACTTTTTTTTTTTATCTACGTGCTAAACCCTCATTAGTAGCTAATCGAAAAACAAAAAGAGAAAAGTTACAACGCCGTTTTATCAAATGCTACATGCTAATATAGTTTGGCTTGAATGTTTGGATTACAATGTCGCGTGCAGCTATTTATTTGGCTTTACTCTGTTACATGAAAATTAAAATATAATCTCATAACTATAATGTTTTGAGAGTTTGCTTGTGTAATTGTTGCATTAGGCTATGAATTAATAATTATTTATTGATAATGAACCACGAGTACACTCTAAAAAAGGCTGGATTAAAAATAACCCAAGTTGGGTTGAAAATGGACAAACTCAGCAATTGGGTTGTTTTAAGCAAACATTTAACCCAACCGCTGGGTTAAAACAACCCAATTGCTGGGTAAGTCCATTTTCAACCCAACTTGGGTTATTTTTAACCCAGCATTTGTTAGAGTGTAGTCGAGTAACTCAAGTATTGTTTTGATAAGAAATCGACTAGCAGACATTAGTAGTCGTGCAACCCCTAATTAGTAGTAATATGCATTGCTAAGGATTTCATTTGGAGAACTTTAAAGGCAATTTTCTCAATATTTCGATTTGTTTGCACCCTCACATTCCAGATTTTCAGTTATAGTTGTATCTCATCCATATCTTAACAAACCACACATCAATGGAAAGCTTATTTATTCAGCTGTCACATTATGTATAAATTTCAATAAAAAAAAAATAAAAAAAGACCCTTATGACTGGTTTTGTGGTCCAGGGTCACATTTGAGATTGTTTTTGGGGTTGCATATGCTAAGTGCACAAAGAAATTCCAACAAGCTGACAAGTGTATTTGGTACCTCGCCTGCACTTCGTAGAATGCTTCAATTTCAAGGGCCACATCCCTACAGTCACAGGGAATAGGCTCCACCGCAAGAGAACGTTTTGGAGGGATGCATCACCCCTTGAGCTCCTTGTGCAAGTGTGAATGTGGAGAGAAATGCTGGAGAAGGTGGTGTCTCCATTCATTGTATTATGTCTGGCTGATTACCCTTCCCACCTCTCATGCTCACAAGCTGGTCATAAACCGGTGTGAATGCATGAAACTGGACTAATTACAGAGTAAATAACTCACCCACTCAGACATCACTTTCCAAATGAATTTGAAACATGAGATGATCTGTAATTGAGCTTGTTTTTAGCAGCACTTAACTAATGCCCGCGGCCATCATAACACCTGGATCTGATGATCCAAAAAGAAGGTGAAATGTGCAGGAGGCTGGACAGTTCATAAAGGCATATTCATATTTGTTCAGTCACAGAAAGATGAGTTGTGTAGGAGTACGCCCACTACTCAGAGGCTGAAACTGTGGTTTCATTACTCATGCCCACTGCGCAATGTGACGTCTTTTCTATGTCATTTTTGGACATCCAATATCGGTCCACTGAAGGGGTTGTTTTGTAACGCCAGCGATGTCTTTTTTCGACGTCTACCACATGTATAATGTATTAAGGGCTATTTATAGTCAAAATGTGGTCGTTTGTGGACGTCTTTTCAACATCAAATTTAGAATTGTAGTCTTTAATGTAGAATTGTATAATTTAATTGTAGTCCCATGTTTCAAGAGGGTGGAGGACATGTTTTCTGTACCATGTATTAATTTTACTGTAGCTTTGTTTGGGCTAGTTTCAACAGTAAATGCATTACACCTTTGTATGCATCTCAGTATGCCACTTTCTGAAATGGGACTAGATAATTTTCAGGAAACGATGGGTTCACCAGAGATGCAGGCTGAAAAGCTGTGCCATTATTTTGCAATGCACACCAAATCGTGCCAAATGCCTTGCGTGTTGCCTCGGCCAATCAGAGTGGCGTTTTTCTGGTTGGGTTATGATGATGTGCTACCTCAGCCAATCAGAGTGGCTTTTACTGGTTTTTGACTCAATTTGGTTGAAATCCAAACTCCAAACCCTTGAGCGCTGTCCTCGGCTGCTGCTGTTGATTCTTTATAGGGATAAGGACCCAGACTGATCTGCCAGTGATTTGATTTCACCCTGAAACTCAGTCTGGAAACCTGTACACTCATTTCTGCTGCTTCTGTTACACTTTTGCGGGAACCAATCACAGACTGGCTTATTCACCTGGCCCGCTATTGGAGGGATTATCACGATGAGTCGTTACCCGTTGATCACGCCTCTTGTGGCCTGATTGGTTGAAGGACTATCCAATTGCGTATAGAGTAATTTAATTTAATTTATGCGTGTTTACGCTTGCATGTGCAGTAGAAAATACAGAGCAGACTCCCCAGACCAATGTTCAATCTTAAATTGAGCTTGGTCTGGTGATAGCCAGACAAGTGGATAGGCCTAAAATACACTCACCTAAAGGATTATTAGGAACACCATAATAACACTGTGTTTGACCCCCTTTCGCCTTCAGAACTGCCTTAATTCTACGTGGCATTGATTCAACAAGGTGCTGAAAGCATTCTTTGAGAAATGTTGGCCCATATTGATAGGATCGCATCTTGCAGTTGATGGAGATTTGTGGGATGCACATCCAGGGCACGAAGCTCCCGTTCCACCACATCCCAAAGATGCTCTATTGGGTTGAGATCTGGTGACTGTGGGGGCCATTTTAGTCCAGTGAACTCATTGTCATGTTCAAGAAACCAATTTGAAATGATTCGAGCTTTGTGACATGGGGCATTATCCTGCTGGAAGTAGCCATCAGAGGATGGGTACATGGTGGTCATAAAGGGATGGACATGGTCAGAAACAATGCTCAGGTAGGCCGTAGTATTTAAACGATGCCTAATTGGCACTAAGAGGCCTAAAGTGTGCCAAGAAAACATCACCCACACCATTACACCACCACCAGCCTGCACCGTGGTAACAAGGCATAATGGATCCATGTTCTCATTCTGTTTACGCCAAATTCTGCCTCTACCATCTGAATGTCTCAACAGAAATCCAGACTCATCAGACCAGGCAACATTTTTCCAGTCTTCAACTGTCCAATTTTGGTGAGCTGGTGCAAATTGTAGCCTCTTTTTCCTATTTGTAGTGAAGAGTGGTGCCCGGTGGGGTCTTCTGCTGTTGTAGCCCATCCGCCTCAAGGTTGTGCGTGTTGTGGCTTCACAAATGCTTTGCTGCATACCTCGGTTGTAACGAGTGGTTATTTCAGTCAAAGTTGCTCTTCTATCAGCTTGAATCAGTCGGCCCATTCTCCTCTGACCTCTAGCATCAACAAGGCATTTTGGCCCACAGGACTGCCGCATACTGGATGTGTTTCCCTTTTCACACCATTCTTTGTAAACCCTAGAAATGGTTGTGCGTGAAAATCCCAGTAACTGAGCAGATTCTGAAATACTCAGACCGGCCCGTCTGGCACCAACAACCATGCCACGCTCAAAATTGCTTAAAACCCCTTTCTTTCCCATTCTGACATTCAGTTTGGAGTTCAGGAGATTGTCTTGACCAGGACCACACCCCTAAATGCATTGAAGCGACTGCCATGTGATTGGTTGATTAGATAATTGCATTAATGAGAAATTGAACAAGTGTTCCTAATAATCCTTTAAGTGAGTGTAGGCCACACCATTAAATTATTTTCTGAACTCTAATTTCCCACAAATTGCATTTTCAAATAAATAAACAGACACATGCAAAAAAATAAATAAATAACTTGATTAAAATAAATAAACCAGTTAAAGAAAAACAGGAAAATGTAAAAATAACAGAAAAAACATAACCTACTGAATGAATGAATAAATAGGCATACACATAATAAATTGTGTTTGTTTATACATAATCTGTATTCATATGTATTAATCATGTTGATAACAACAATGTTGTTATGAAATAAAAAAAATATTACATATTAAGCATGTACATTTCCTAAACCTGTCATAGACATCCAACTGTTGAACGTCAATATGGCGTCCAAGTTGGGTCATGGTTGGACGTCGAATAGTCCAGAATTGGTCATGGACCGACGGACTCAATATAGACATGATCTGCACGTCTTTCCGACGCCCAATGTTTAGTGGGTGAGTTGCTTGAGTGGACTTGGTTAATTTAATACCTTAAGATTTCACCTTCATGACCGCACGACATTTTAGTCTATGTCTGTTAGCTTTATATCACTCTATCACTTTAGCTAATACTATGTACATTATAAGATACAAAAGTGTACATTTTAGGGGCAGTCGTGGCCTTATGGTTAGAGAGTCGGACTAGAGTCGGAGAGTCGGTTAGAGAGTTTGAATCTCAGGTCCGGCAGGAATTGTCGGTGGGGGGAGTGAATAACCAGTGCTCTCCTCCACCCTCAATACCATGTCTGAGGTGAGACCCTTGAGCAAGGCACCGAACCCCCAACTGCTCTCCGGGCTCTGCAGCAAAATGGCTGCCCACTGCGTGTGTGTGTGTTCACTACTGTGTGTGTGCACTTGGATGGGTTAAATGCAGAGCACAAATTCCAAGTATGGGTCACCATGGCCAATGAGCAAATTTGGCTGGGATGCCAGGGTTACACCCCTACTTTTTTGGGATTTTTAATGACCATAGAGAGTCAAGACCTCGGTTTAACGTCTCATCCGAAGGACGGTGCTCTCTGACAGTATAGTGTCCCCATCACTACACTGGGGTGTTAGGACCCACACAGACCACAGAGTGAGCGCCCCCTGCTGGCCTCACTAACACCTCTTCCAGCAGCATCCTAGTTTTCCCAGTTGGTCTCCCATCCAGGTACTGACCAGGCTCAGCCCTGCTTAGCTTCAGTGGGAAACCAGTCTTGGGCTACAGGGTGATATGGCTGCTGGCTATGATTGATTGATTGATGATCAGTTGAACTTCACAGACCACATTGCTAGAACTGCCCGGTCCTGCAGTTTTGCCTTAAAAGGATCGGATAATCCCTTCTTATCAGAGCTACACAACTCCTTGTCCAAGCTCTTGTTCTCTCCAGACTGGACTGTTGTAATGCTCTCTTGGCAGGCCTTCCATCATCACTGTCAAACCTCTTCAACTGATCCTGAAGAATCTGCATCAAGAGTGGTGTTCATCGAACCGAAGAGAGCACACGTCACACCTCTCCTCATAAACTTGCACTGGTTGCCATTTGCCATGTGTATCAAATTCAAGGCACTGATGTTTGCCTACAGAACACCCACTGCACCCATGTACCTAAACTCATTATTTTAGACATATGTGCCATCCAGAAGCTTGTATTCGGCAAGTGAACGGCGCCTTGTGGTGCCTTCCCAAAGAGAAAAAAAGGTCACTTTCATGGACCTTTACCTGGACTGTTCTCTGCTGGTGGACTGACCTGCCGTACTCAACCCGAGCTGCAATTTAAAAAAAAACGGCTGAAGATGCATGTTTTTCGGCAACACTTGACCCATTAATACTGACACTTACTATTCTATATCTATTTATTTAAAAAAAATAAAAAACTTGCTACGTGTACTGTGCTCCCTTACGAAAAAGAAGTTTATTTAAGTGTGCTATTAGTATACTTCTTTTAAACAAAAAATAAAAAGTCTACTTGTTATAGACTTCTCAGAAATATACTTAAATTTGCATTTAACTATACTTGACAGAAGAGTATATTTGGCTTATGCTTGTACTAAATGTTTTTATCGAGATATATTTAAAAGTATAATTAAGTATTCTAAGTATACTTGGCTTGTAGTTTTGTGTACTATTTTGATTGAGTAGCCTATACAATACTTTTTGTCAATTGTTTGAAAATATTGATTTATAAAGAAAATATATATGTTCATAATTCTGAGTTTCTGAATTTTTTGTGTAGGCTAGACCACTGGTAATGTACACAGGAATTTATTTAAAATATACTTTAGTCTTTCCCCACCGTTGACTGAATTTCCCAGCTATCCATGTTTTCACTGTTATACGGTAGGGGGCACTAGAACACATCTTCTGAAAGAGTACAGAATCTGATCAAAACACAGGCGAAGAAGAAGCAGAAACAAGCAATAGCAGATTGCTCACGCATATGTAAAATAACATGATCATCAACATTAAACAGCATATAAATCAAAACTGCCTAATGTTACTGAATGAAATGTCGCCCCATTTTGGGTGTTGATGGACTCCATCTGTGTTTGATAATAGCTCTGAATGCGATTTTCTAAGCTTTTTGTTTAAAATGTTAATTTTTAAAAATGACACATGAAGCTACAATAAAATGTTTTTAAAATCTAAAGAGGTAAAGTACAGTTAATGTTATATTTCAAGTATAACAATTAATACCTAAATAGGAACATAGTAGTATACGTAAAGTGCAAAAAATAATAAATAAATAACTAAATAGTAAACTGAAAGTATGATGTTTTGTTAACTTAAATAAAGGTAACTAAACTAGTAGTTTACTGGGAGTACACTTAATAGTGTACTTTCATAAAATAAAAATTTGCTACAAGTATTAAAATAGTAAACTACTTATTACTTACTAAGTTCACTTGTAGTACAGATGCAACACAAATGAGAAACGTAGTTGTGCACTTAAAGTTTACTACTTTTACACTTACACATATACTTTTATATACTAAAAGTGGGCCAATTTAGTTCCAAGCAGTATTGAAATAGTACACTTACAAAAGTACTACTAGCACATTGCTATTGGTATACTTACTACATAAAGTATACTTAAAATATATTTGAACATTACTTAAGTATGCTTAATAAAATTAACTTGAAGTCTACTTCTTTTTCGTAAGGACTGGACTAACTGGGGCTGGTCACAGCACTTTAAATATTGGATACAAATATTGTTGGTTTGATTGCTTCTGTTGCTCTCCTCGCTTTGGATACAAGCGTCTGTTAAATTAATAAATGTGATCCTGCTGGCAAAATGAGTCGCAATGAGCACATTTTTTAATGTGTAATTGAGAGGCGGTGTTGGCTGGTGCAGAAGAAAAAAAATTGCAAACCAGATTAGTAATGCAGGACTGAATGTACTAATTTTTAAATAACCATTTAACAAGTGATATAATAATGTATCATTACTGCTTAGCTAAAACATGGAAAATTCAGCATTTAAAGCCATAGGGCAGGGCTGGGTTATATATGGCTAAAAAAACGTATCTCAGTATTTTTGGGTTGAATGGCAATGTACGGTATAATATCAGTATTTTCTACATTTTTCTATTAGAATTTAAAAAAAAATCTGTATTTAATAATAAAAATTCGGGGTCCCGAGTCCGTTGGTCCCAGTTCCCTGTTCCGGTGATCCTAGTTCTGCCAGAAAGACTCGGGAGAATAAATACTGTGACAATTATCCATTTATTAACAACCCAGCAAGCAATAAAGTACATTGGCATAGGCCCCGTCCGTAGCTTGCAATCTGAGGGTCCGGACTCTGCATATCCTGCCTGAAGACGAAGGCAGAGGCGCAGCCGACCCCCCGTGAGGTATGGAAGGGACCATCCTGGTGGTGGTGGGGTGGATGTAGGGAAGGATTTGACTTGGAGGTGGTGGGGAGGATGGCGGTGAATTGGAGCGTCAGCATCTGCGAACTCAGACATGCGTAAGTACCGATCTTTTATACCCAGGTATTAGAATGTGATTGGATAGATAAGTTAAAGTGACGTGACAATTAAGTCTTCCCGGCAGAACTTATGCTAAAGCTTCCATTTCCGGTGGTCCCGAGTCCGGTGGTCCCAGTTCCGGTGGTCCCAGTTCCGGTGGTCCCGAGTCTGGTGGTCCCGAGTCTGGTGGTCCCGAGTCCGGTGGTCCCAGTTCCGGTGGTCCCTGTTCCGGTGATCCCAGATCCGATGGTCCCCATTCTGGTGGTCCCGATTCCAGTGGTCCCAGTTCCGTTGGTCCTGAGTCCGGTGGTCCCAGTTCCGGTGATCCCAATTCCGGTGGTCCCAGTTCCAGTGGCCCATGTGGGCCACCCTGGCCTCCCGAACTCTGTGAGCCGTACTGGCTTCCCGAACTCTGCGGGTCGACCTTTAAAAGTTTTTTTTTTGTTATCATGTTTATTTTCTATCAATAAATCATCCATTTTCTGCATTTGAGTCCTCAACCAGTTTCTCCTAAGTTAAAACGTGACAAATATGAGCAAAATTGGGGTCAAATCACATTACATTCTAACATTTTAACATTAAAATCTAAAAACAACATAATGTGCTCCAAAGCAGAAGTTAAATTCACTAAACTAATAATGAAAATAAATAAAAGCACAGAATAATCATTATGTTTTTGATTACCCTACTCACTTTAAAAAACAAAAGAGCACAAAATTGTACCTTTTAAGGTACAAGTGGCCGTCACTGGGGTGGTACCTCTAAGTCAGGGGTCTGTAAGTTCGGTCCTAGAGAGCTGATGTCCTGCAGAGTTTAACTCCAACACTACTAAGCCACCACAGTATAAAACTCATGGCTCCCAGCATGCATTGTAGAATTAAGCATGTCACCATTGTTGAGAATCATATGCTGATTCTTGAAACTTTTCCCCCCTAGAATGTATTTAAAAATCAAAATTCAGAATGTATGATCTGTGTCAGTGATGAGTTTAGTCAGACATTTTTATTCATGACAATTTTTGTTTATGGCTTCTTTTGATTTGAACAGATTGTGTTAACACTGTAACAAACACCACAAATTCACATAAAAAGCCATGAGTCAAACTAAATTAAACACTGATCACCATAATGGCGACCAAACATTTTCAATAAATCATCAACAACACTCCTATAGACGTCTTTCAGGGTTGAAGCCAAACTCTGCAGGACAGCGGCTCTCTAGGACCGAACTTGCCGACCCCTGCTCTAAGTAGAGGAAAACAATGTACCTTAAGGACCAATTGTGAACCTTTAAAGGTACAGTTATACATTTTGTTCCCCAAGGAACAAAATTGTACCTCTACTGTACCTTTTTTTCTGAGAGTGCAGTAGTCACTTTACAGTTAGGCCTACTTCTATCATAAAAATACACTTACTTGCAGGACAACAACAAATATTTTAACTAAATTTACTTTTAGTCAGAATTATTGCGCTCCTATTCTATTGCTCTCCGTCTGTTTGGGCAGTGCTCGTTCACAGAATTTTGTTCTTGAGAGGGCTCGTCCACTCCTGACAGCAAAATGGAAATAGTATATTATATAATATATGTCTGTGAAATGTTATAAACTGAGGAAATTATTGTATGTCACTGCACGGTCTGCAGAGACTGAAATTGCCTCGTTGACATAGCATGCTCAATAAACCTGTCTCCGGCGTGATGACTCTGATTGTTCGAATATTACAATTTAATAATTGTTAAATCGATATGTCATCCTCAATAAACCCGACTCCGGCGTGTTGCCTCCGACCTTTTTAATATTCCGATCTATTATGACCTCTGACCTGTTAAGTTTCCAGAATAATAATCATACACTGTTTGTTAATTGGCCAAAGGAGAACTGGCACCCCGACTGAGCCTGGTTTCTCCCAAGGTTTATTTTTCTCCATTAGGTCACCTGATGGGGTTTTGGTTTCCTTGCCACTGTTGCCTCTGGCTTGGCGTGCTCAGTTGGGGACACTAAATTTCACTAAATTTTTCTTAATTTTTTTCAACTAAATATCCAAATAAATCTAATTATTAAACTAAATTAACCATATCAACTAAATTACTGATCTAAAGCCCACACTGTCACTGTATGATAATTGAAATTAACTGATGACATCACCGTTTTCTCTGGAACGGGCTATACAGCTGAATAAAATTCTGTTGCGTTATTTTCCTGTTTAACACTGTAAAGCTGCTTTGAAATAATCTGCATTGTTAAAAATGCTATATAAATAAAGTTGACTTGACTTGACTTCAGCTTAAATATTATTAAAGGGGTTGTGTTTGTTCAAGCAGTGGTAGATTCAATCGCTGCACAAGTTAAGGTTACGTATATAAATATGAAAGCATGTAAGTTGTAGCCCTTAGAGACCGCATTGCAGTGACTGCAGTTCGGAAGAAAAAAAAATTGTATGGAGGTCTCGCCCTAATGAAGAAAAAGGAAAATCAAATTATCGGTATTGGCAGATATCATTCTGAATAATCAGCTAACAGTATCAGCTGAGAAATGTAGCATTGTGCATCTCTAATATCTACAAAGATAAAATCCCTACTGTTGGTTAACAGTATACCTCGGCTCACTTTGTTTTACCCCTAAGCAAAGAACCAGAAAAAGCTTCACTGTGAGTACATTGGGCCATTTAAGAATAAACTAGCCGAATGAAATTGATTGACAGGGCTGTCACATTAGTTTTACAATCGCAAACTTAAATGATGAAGTTCTCCGACCTTTTTCAGTGACTGCTGTTCACAACCAGCTGTGTGTGACACTGTAATTGGGTCAAGTGTTTTCGTTAGACTCGGTGGGACCACTGTGGACGCTGGGCCCTTCCTGAGTGCCACCCATCACTCACAGGTACAGCCGGGGTTGGTGTGACCTAGCCTGACCTCTCTGTCCCGTCGGCACATTGACACGCTGACAAACACGAGGCCACAATGTGCCGCCGCTGCCTGTGTTACACTCCCACGCTCTGCAGTCGGGCATGGTGGGTAATGACAAATCCATTACTCACAAATGCTTGATGGGCATTCATGTTGCATATGATAAATAACAGAGGGATGAATCATGTCAAACATGCAGGGGAGAAATTGAGGCATAGAGGTTATTTAAAGAGCAGATACAGATTCCTTTTTATTTTTTAGCTCTGTAAAATAATGCATGAATAACAGCTTATGATCAAAGCTTACCTTTGGGACAATGATGCAGCGGATTTGCTATTGTCAGAAATCGAGGAGGCCACGAGTGTATAATTTGCATGTAAGCATGAGCGTTAAACACTCAATCCGAAAACCAGTTCACTTAGGCGAACAAAGCCAGGTAATGCCAACCAATAATTCTGTGGGAAAGCAAACGGTATCAAATTGCAAAAAGGTACGTTCTCCCAGAAAGTTTCATTTGGTCAACATCAACTCACTTTCAAAAAGTAGCTAAATGATGCTAGATGATGTAATGCTCCAACTGTCTGCACTTTACATCACTGTTTTAACATCTACAATATACACCGCTCAGGCATAACATTATGATCACTGACAGGTGAAGTGAATAACACTGATGATCTCTTCATCGCCTGTTAGTGGGTGGGATATATTAGGCAGCAAGTGAACATTTTGTCCTCAAAGGTTGCTGTGTAAGAAGCAGGAAAAATGGGCAAGCGTAAGGATTTGAGCGAGTTTGACGAGGGCCAAAATGTGATGGCTAGATGACTGGGTCAGAGCATCTCCAAAACTGCAGCTCTTGTGGGGTGTTCCCGGTCTGCAGTGGTCAGTCTCTATCAAAAGTGCTCCAAGGAAGGACCAGTGGAGAACCGGCCACAGGGTCATAGGCGGCCGAGGCTCATTGATGCACGTGGGGAGCGAAGGCTGGCCCGTGTGGTCCCATCAAACAGACGAGCTACTGGAGCTCAAACTGCACAAGAAGTTAATGCTGGTTCTGATAGAAAGGGGTCAGAATACACAGAGCATCTCAGTTTGTTGCGTATGGGGCGGCACAGCCGCTGACCAGTCAGGGTGCCCATGCTGACCCCTGTCCACCGCCCAAAGCACCAACAGTGGCACGTGAGCATCAGAACTGGACCACGGAGCAATGGAAGAAGGTGTCCTGGTCTGAGGAATCACGTGTTCTTCTACATCACGTGGATGGCTGGGTGTGTGTGTGTGTGGCTTACCTGGGGAACACATGGTACCAGGTGCACTATGGGAAGAAGGCAAGCCGGAGGAGGCAGTGATGCTTTGGGCAATGTTCTGCTGGGAATCCTGGGGTCCTCCATCCATGTGGATGTTACTTTGACACGCACCACCTACCTAAGCATTGTTGAGACCATGTCCAGCCTTTCATGGAAACGCAAAAATGGTTTGAGGAGCACAACAACGAGTTTGAGGCATTGACTTGGCCTCCAAATTCCCCAGATCTCAATCCAATCGAGCATCTGTGGAATGTGCTGAACAAACAAGTCCGATCCATGGAGATACAGGACTTAAAGGATCTGCTCCTAATATCTTGGTACCAGATACACAGCACACCTTCAGGGGTCTAGTGGAGTCAACGTCTCGACGGGTCATGGCTGTTTTGGGATCAACACAATATTATGCATGATCAGTGTATCGCCAAATGTACAATAAAGCAGTTCTCGTTGACATATTGTCTGTCAGACAAAAGAGTATGATATAGTGACGTTAACCAGCAATTCAATAAGTCACTAGATTTGTCGGTAGTCACTTAGAAATAGGGGGGTCTGAAAGCTCACTAAGCTGACAACACTGCTTTCATGTATCGCAGAAGGCAGATGTAAATATTCAGTGCACGTTTCAGGCAGATAGTTTTGCATTAGGCACTTTAAGGTCAGGCCACACAGGATGTAGTATCAGAAACAGGATGTAGTCAGTGGTAAGATGAGGAGAGAAGATTTTCCCTGCAAAGGGAATACCAGCTCACAAACCAAACATCTTCTCTTCAGGTGCAGGTTTGGAGGAATATGAATATGTTTAAAATCGTCCTCTCTGCCTGTTGCACCTTGAATTCTGTGGAGGATTATTCTCATTTGAGAAGCAAGGATGTTGAAGAAGTGTTATTAAATGTTTTTCTCCATAATGCCGAAGCTGCTTCTTAACTATAATCCCTGCAACAATCCCTTACCTAAACATATATTCTGAATACTTGTATTTGAAACACTAGCCAGCATTGGTTTTGTTGGTGGATCGCTCATCTCAACTTGTACCCCTTTAGGGTCAAGGATCGCCGACGGCCCCAGATTACTGTCGTTCAACATTCACTGCACGTTAAAACATCACACACTTTCTTCATCTGGACAATTTAGTATCATTGTTCATTGCACCAGTGAGGACACAACTGAACTGCAGCAGACGAGAGAGAATTCATTTGTGATATTCAATTCAAAATATCTAACATTATAGTTTGATTATTTTGCACTCCTGGCATAAATTAATAAAAATCATTGTTTGGCGAGTATATGAAACGGTGTCACTCGCCAACATTTGTATTAATTCTAACATTGCATGAACGTGAAAAATCGTAAACGATGCTCGAGATAGTTGACGGGCCAGCGCTGCATCATCACGGAAGTTTAAGCCTTGACAATATTAATATTCAAGAGCAAGAAGACGCAAAAGGGAACTCATTTTGTTACTCACACGCTGTGTGGAAAGTTTTGTGTGCGCAAACATCCAATTTTGTCCTAGACAATGCGCAAAGTAAAAAAAAAAAAGCGAACATCCTAGTAAACATAGTCGGTTATGCCTTAAGTTAATGTATACAGTTGAGAAAGTGGATGTCAGTACGACAAATATCAGTGTATTAGATCCGTGCATTTGCTCTTAAAGTGACAGCAGCCTAATATTCCTGCTGCTGTTTGAGTTTTAAATGTTAATCAATCAATAAAAGACAAAGAAAGAATCACTCACTGCTCTTGAATGAATAACTTTAGTAACATTAAAAAGGATTTATCCAAGGTGGGGTAAGTGCTTTCTGGCAACTGATGTTGATTTTAAATCACCAAAACAAACACGCCCCTATTTTGATAGCTCCGCCCCACACATACGTAACCCAGGCAACGACAACGTATGGCGGAATCTGCTGTGCCAGCTGGCCGAGGGTATGATGTCATCAATAAGTGAAAGCAATGTGTGTTACTATGGTAATCCAGGTCGAATATTCAGTGAAAAAGTCATCCCTTCCATCCCAGAAACACAAACACAGTTCTCATGAACAACTCGACAGCACGAGCATGACAGTCCAACTAACCAACATATTACAAATATGACAAGATTAGAGGGTTATATCGATCACGAAGAGGACCCAAAGGAGACAAACATACATTAGGAGTTTATTATCTTACTCTCGGACACACTTTGGGAGCTGAGGCTTGACACAGACAGTTAGGAGGTTTAGATGCTCTTATCCGGTGTGGAAATGGATGGGTCTTTATCATCGCTGAAGTGAACGACAATACGATTGCAAGCAAACATGACACATGAGCTTATTCAAGCTAAAGCCAGCATAAGTTCTGTGAAACCAAACAAAATCAATGTTACTCGCCTATGGAGAAGAAATAAAGCAACACTCGCTCCTTGAGTTCTCTCCAGCGCTGGAGAGCTGATCGTAAGCCTTCTTTTGTTTCACATCTTCCACATGTGTCACGTCTCTCTTTCTGTCATCTCGGCTCATGTCCGTCCTGTGTCGTGTCTTCTGAATAATGACATGCACTGAGCGCTCTCTTCTCCCCGTCATTAATAGACACGCCCCTTACTGCTGATTGGCTATCAGTGTGTTTTGGTACTCGGTCTGAGACACTTTTCTAAAGTATTTTTGAAATCACTTTACCCCACCTTTAAATTTACCTGAAACAAAGCATTTGTGTTATAGCTAGCTGCATTTCAACTACTAAAAATGGATGTTCGGATCTGGAGTGAGCCGGTTCATAGGAAGTATCTGGTCCATTAAATCGAAATTTAGTTCCTGGTTGATGACGTAAGACACACAAGTCGAAGTAGCACATCCGAAAAGAACCGAATGAGCCGGTTTAACCAACTGTCGAAGTTTGCAGAGGATTTTGATGGGCGAGTTGGTGATATAATGCACGTACTGAAAATATGTGTATTATGACTAAATAACATTTTATTAAAATAAATAACATTTTATTAAAACCTGCAAAAAAGAGAGATGTAAATAAATGCCCCACAGCCAGTGGGTCATTTATTAACATTTTTGAGATGGCAAGAGCTTCGCAAATAAGCTTCTTTTGAATAATGACGTGCACTGAGCGCTCTCTTCTCCCCGTCATTAGTAGACACGCCCCTTACTGCTGATTGGCTATCAGTGTGTTTTGGTACTCGATCTGAGACACTTTTCTAAAGCATTTTTGAAATATCACTCACCCCACCTTTAATAAGGATGTTGTACAGTGAAGATTATCCAGTGTTATTTTACAGTTGCTTACATTATTACATTTACGGAAAAGCACTTTTTATTTCATTTATATCTTTGTTATATTGTATTTATTTGTGCTTTTGCTTATCATTTGATTATTTGTTCTTATTTTATTACTGTCTTTTTACTTGTTGGGCTAGTAGTTTTTTATCGAACTTGCAATAGAGAATTGTGAATTTATTCATTACTGCCTGTTTTTGCAGTTTCATGGCCTGTACATTTTCTTAAGTCACCGGCTATTGACAGGTTTGGCAAAAAGTTCGTTTTAGGCCCTGGGTACAGACCTATATTTAATGCTTTGGAGCTCTCAAATCTCATTTGCGCTTGTTTGATTAAAACCTTGGATGTGTTGCATGTTGTGCCCGGTTTGACCAAATTGCATTGGTTTGTGCATATTAAAACAAATGCAAATGAGATTTGAGAGTCATGGCAGAGCGGGAGATTATCAGTGAATGGATCTGTTCCTCGTTCAAAGCTATCATATGAGTTCTGAAGACACTTGTAAATCGCCTTTTGTGACTGTTGCAAAGATTATTCAGTTATTCACCTGTTTCCCTGCTTTAGTTAGTGCCAATCTCAAATGCTGATTTTAGCTGGTCACCAATCATTGCTTTGCTGGTCGAGCTAGCCTACCTGCTACCTGCTTCATTATTTGATTTTTACACAGAGATTAGTAGATCTATTAGTAAAATCTGTTGACTTTATCAATCTGTGTTGCATTATATGCCAACTGTAACCATTCAAAAATGGGAAAAAAGGCACTTTTAACTCAAGTTTGAATGCCTGTAACCCAATAAATATTACATATATCTTAATATCCTTTTAGATTCTGATTCTTAAGAAACTTTTCTTTTGGTATCTTGATTTTAAAGGCCCTTGTAGTATATCTTTGTGTGGGTGAAGGAAGGAAGAAGACGGGGTCGGCTTAACTGGGACTGCACTTTATTGGTCTCACGATCCTCAAAACTGTGGTAAGCGCTCAGCGCATTCAAAATCAAACTCATTAACTTCTCATAAACTTGTCACTTCAAACTTCAGACTCTCTCTCCGTTTACAGTCACTCTCAAGACGTGTGTCAGTCCCAGTCGTGTTCTCTCTCTCCTCTCTCTCTCTCGACCGCGGCTTTTACGGTCTCTCCACGGAAATTACTGGAACGAGAGACAGGTGTTAGTGATCTGCACTTGACCTACTTACTAGCGTCACCCGGACCAGTGTCCCGACCTCCATGATGGGACAGCGGTCTATGAAGTGACCCGGATCCCCGCAGCGCCAGCAAGCCGGCCCAGACTTCCCCGCCGCCCTAGTGGCCGGAAGTAGGTCCGGCGATTGCCGTGGAGAGAGCGCTGGAAAAGAGGAGGAGGGATAGGGATCCGACCCGGCCGTCCCTCCCCTCTGGACCGGACAGGGAGGAGCCGACGGTTCACTGGGCCCGCCCGTTCTCCACCTTGGGGCTGGCCTGGGCGGCCACACCCCCCGCAACCTGGGAAGGGGAACAGGTTTGGGGAGAGAAGGGGAAGAGACAGCAGCAGGGCGAGAGAGAAAGAGAGAGAGAGAGAAGCCGATGGCAGGGGTTCGCCGACCCTGGTGCACTTCACCATGTGGTCCTCCCCCAACTGGATGGCCTGGGTCAGCGACGTCGGGCGATGGCACTGGACCCACTGCGCGGTCTTCTGGGGAAGCCGCGCGACGAACTGTTCCAGCACCACCCGGTCGATGACTCCCTCGACGTCGCTTCCGCCGGCCATCAGCCACTTGCGGCACGAGTCCCGGAGCTGGTGCGCGAAGACGAAGGGCCGGCCAGAGTCGTTGAGGGTCAGGGTCCGGAACAGCTGCCGTTGTTGTTCCGGACTCCGGCCGACCCGCTGCAAGATGGCGCGCTGCAGGTCTTCGTAGTCCAGGAGGTTTTGGACTGGCAGTTGGTGGGCGGCTACCTGCGCTTCCCCAGACAAGAGCGGCAGGAGCCGCATTGGCCAGTCCGACCTGGGCCACCCCCGGGACTCGGCGGACCTCTCGAAGAGGTCGAGGAACGCCTCCGGATCATCCTCCGGGCCCATCTTCGAGAGGCTGATGGTAGCGGCCGGTGTTACACGGGGGGGTGGCTGGAACCTCCCGGACCATCCAGCTCTGGAACAGCTCGCGGTCTTCATGCTGGGCCCGGATGAGGGCCTCGAATCGCTTGTCCTGCCCTGCCCTCACGGCCAGCAGATCTTCGTGGGTCTGTTGATGAAGACCGGCGAGCAATTGCACGAGGTCCGCAAGCGGCGTCTTTGGCGGGGTCTGCATAGCGGTGGCATTCTTCTTCCTTCCCGGGTTTCGGCACCAGTGTAGTATATCTTTGTGTGGGTGAAGGAAGGAAGAAGACTGGGTCGGCTTAACTGGGACTGCACTTTATTGATCTCACGATCCTCAAAACTGTGGTAAGCGCTCAGCGCATTCAAAATCAAACTCATTAACTTCTCATAAACTTGTCACTTCAAACTTCAGACTCTCTCTCCGTTTACAGTCACTCTCAAGACGTGTGTCAGTCCCAGTCGTGTTCTCTCTCTCCTCTCTCTCTCTCTCTCGACCGCAGCTTTTACGGTCTCTCCACGCCAATTACTGGAACGACAGACAGGTGTTAGTGATCTGCACTTGACCTACTTACTCACCGCTCGCCTCAGCGGTCCCTCTCTCCCGCTACAGACTTCGCAGAACCACGCCCCCTCCGCCACAGCCCTATATAATATAATCCCTGAGATATGGAGATCTTAATGTGGCTCCATGAGTAAATTGGTCAATTGCACACATTTTCAGTGGCCAAAAACCAAATGTAAAGCCAGTAACTGACAAGGTCTGGGTGTTTAAATCCATTTGTGTAACTATGGTAACAGGCTGTGGTCACATCAATGGTTGAAGTCCTAAATTAATGTATTATTACTTATCCTGTATACAAAAAAATCCACTTTCTTGCATCTAGAAATTAACACTTGAAAATATAGAAATTAATTAGCAAGAGCACTTCATTCACAGTGGATAATAGAAATAGGCGGATACATGTGTGAATCGTTTCAAGGAAGTTCTGCACATCTGAACCCGGCTGTGTTTATAATGAAGCCTTCTGAGAAAAATTAAAAATAGGAGTGGAGTATCAATGGCTCACTGAGATATGAGTGAACATCATTTTTGACGCTGTGTGTGTGCTTCAAGCACTAAAGATTTTCTGCAAGGAGAGGACATGGATGTACATTTACTGAGTAATTCACTGGTTTGTAGAGCGGGTCACAATGACATTTCTAACCTGAGATTTGGAGCCATACTACAGGGGGTAAAAATATATATCCAATGCAGCTTTGTTATGGAAAGAAAGTAGATACATTTCTAGTTTCAACATTATTTGTTGTTCAGATATTCATCTTTTAAAGAGCAATACCAGCTGTGTACAAAGTGACCCAAATTTGTCTTTTGGCCACTGAAAATGTGTACAATTGACCAATTTACTCATGGAGCCTCATTAAGATCTCCATATCTCTGGGATTAAATTATATAAGGCCTTTCACGAGTTCACACTTACATCAAGTTAAATGTAGTAAACATTATGCGTATTTGGCGTGCTGTCCGGGGGAGGGCTCCAGGCTCGGAATTTGGCCCGAACCCAGAGTATCCCCCTGATAGAGGTAGTATAGAACTACACTGCATTTGAATAAATGGATTATTGATGTATAACAAGAGTTTATTAAATCAAAGTGAGGAGATGGGGTGGTGGAGGGATGCTAAGAAACTGTCAACGACAGGAAGGTAAATCAGCTGTATATATACCCACCTCCTATCGTTGATTAAATTGATTAGTAAGTAAGTAAGTAAGTAAGTAAACTTTATTTATATAGCAACTATCACAGATAAAAATCACAAAGTGCTTTACAAAGAATATACAATTTAACAAACAAAACAAACCCAAATAAAACAAAAGCCCAAAATTAACTAAAAGCTTGTCTGAATAAAAGTGTCTTCAGCAGCTTTTTAAAAGAATCAACAGATTCTGCCACACGCAACGCGAGGGGGAGGGCGTTCCATAATTTAGGGGCAATTGCCTGAAAGGACCGGTCTCCCCATGTTTTAAGACGGGTTTTGGGGACACTCAGGAAATTTTGACCTGAGGAACGAAGAGTACGAGAGGAAGTGTACGGTGACAGCAAGTCTGTGATATATTGGGGGGTCTGACCATGTAGTGCTCTAAAAGTTAGAACTAAAATGTTATAACCAATTCTGTATTTAACAGGCAGCCAATGTAATGTAAATAAAATTGGAGTAATGTGTGTCCTTCTATTGGTTCCTGTTAAAAGCCTGGCTGCAGCGTGTTGCACCGAAGAAAGAGCCTTTTCCCCATTTTTGAATGGTCACTTTTTTACCCCCATTAGTTTGGCTCCAAACCTCAGGTGAAAAATGTCATTGTGACCCTGCTCTACAAAAAAAAAAAAAACCCAGACAACTTCCGGCAAAGTTAGATTTGCTCTGCAAGTAGTCTGGCAAAGAGCCCATTCAAGCCCATTTCTAATGCCTAGAAATCGAGGCACCAATCAGAAACGTTGGGGCGGGCTTTACACGATGACGACAGCGCAGCGACGTTGAAGCAGATTTGACACCGTGGAACATCACTCGTTCGAATCAGCTATCGCATCTGTTTTAATCGATTTAAACTTTTCCTTTTCGTTAAAACCCGAGCAAAGAACAACACTCGAAGCCTTCATATCTAAAAAAGATGTTATCGCTGTCTTACCGACTGGATTCGGCAAAAGTCTGAGACCAGCTTGGCCCTTTGGTGGCCTAACGAATGGGTCTTAGCGAGAGCCCTGCGGTAGTGTTAATGTTTCACAAAATATAGTTTTAAATCCTTTTCAGGCGAGAATGTAGTTGTTTAAAGCTCAAATCTGTGGTTTATTTATAAAGAGAGCACATTTTTGAAAATTTGATCTGCCGTTTTCGGAGTTGTGAGCTCCAGTGGATCAGCGGCGCTCAGCGCTCGTTAACCCCGGCGAGAGAAGCCTTTCCTCGGCCGGTCCTTCAGCCGTCTGCCGCTGGCTCTGATGCCTCTGTGGTGGTTAAACATAAGATAAGATTCGTCTGGTGTAGATCTAACGGCTGATCTTTGCGCTCATTAATCTATAATTTGTTCCCTGAAAGATCGTTTTGTCTGAGGGCAAAGTGAAGTTTCATAACTTTATATTTGTAAGCTATTAAACTTTACCGTTGTAGCTTCCTAGCGCTGTCGTTGTTTGACTGAATTGCTTTATTTATTGTATAGCTTCTTATACCTTTTACTTATACTTTTATAATTGCTATTGATCACACATAAACTAACATTTAACAAAAAGAGACTGGGTTGTGTTTTATGTCATATTTCATTCATTACAGTGATAATCATAGCCTATATTATGCACACATTAATGTGTGTGTGTTTTTTTTTATGTAAATGAAAAGAGGCTGGGTTTTTTATATTTCATTTTGTTATAAACATGCATTGAAGATAATATGCATTGCCTGCACTACATTTGTGTGGCTATAATATGTTTAATATTTTTTTTTATGTAAATTAAAAGAGGTAGAGTGGTGTTTTATCATATATTTTGTTTTATTGTAGCCTAAAATATACAAATATATACTGAGTGATACTGCCAAGAACACTGCTTGTCCATTCGCAGAGTAGGCGGACTATTAACTAAATGGCGGCGGGGGTTTCCCCCGAGGGGAAGTGCTTAGGGAAGTTTGCAAGTGCGTGTCTAAAACTGGAGTGGAACGCAGCATACAATGTTTCTCCGTCGCTCTTCAAACGTCATCTCCATCATCGCTCTGATTGGTTTTAGGTCTATCCAATTGCGCCGAGAAGCTTTGCCAGATGAAGCTTTGCCAGACCATAACTCAGTTACTCAGTTCTCCATTAGGTCACCTAATGGGGTTTTGGTTACCTTGCCACTGTTGCCTCTGGCTTGGCGTGCTCAGTTGGGGACACTAAATTTTTCAACTAAACATCGAAATAAATCTAATTAATAAACTAAATTAACCATATAAACTAAATTACTGATCTAATTAATCCACAGTTAGTTACTGTAGAGGGGGGGGGGATGGAAAAAAGTGACCCACATTTGGTTTTTGGCCATTGAAAAATGTACTCATGGAGCCGCATTAAGATCTCCATAGCACTGGGAATGAACAGTCTAAGGCCTTTAAATTGAAGATACCAAAAGGAACGTTGGGTAAGAACCAACATCTAAAAAGGATATTGAGATGTCTTTAATACTTCTTGAGTTACAGGCATGCAAACTTTGGGCAAAAAACACAAGAAGTGCCTTTTTCCCATTTTTGGCATATAATGCAACACAGATTGATAAATTCAACAGATTTTACTAATAGATCTACTAATCTCTGTGTAAAAATAAAATAATGCTGCTGCCATCTTTCTAAAGTCATTTTTACAAACCTGTAATTTGGCTCCAAATCTCAGGTGATAATTGTCATTGTGACCCTGCTCTACAAAACAGTAGCCACGTTTACATGCGCACATTTTTTGTCATTCCGATTAAAATCATTCCGATTGAAAGATTCGGTGGACTGTTTACATGAGACGTTATCTAAACCGATCTGGTGTTTAAAAGTGCTGACTTTCAGTAGGAATCATTTTGTGACATGCGCACACAGTTTGTCTGCCGCCTCAGATTCGTTACGTATCGTGGATCAATAGTTCTGTGTTGGTAATTTTTATATTTATTTATTTTTCTGTGGGCGGACATGCAGTAGTTTAACCTAATTTATGTCCTATACAATGGCTATTTCAACAGCTGTGAATGATGAATGAGGAATCAAAAATTAATTCAATTCATTTATTTTGAAAAACACAAAATTAACAATAAAATGCACTCAAATTATTAATAAAAACACAGGATATACGGTGAAACATGAATGAAGCATTCAAGACGTGCTCAGCATCATTACTAGTAGTAGGCCTACTAAACATATATATTTCAGATGATTAAGGAAAGATACCATAATCACAAAGGTATAAATAATAACAAAAGTAATTAAGTAGACTGTGGGTTATGTTACTTAACCAATTTGAAGCAGTTGTTGATTTTTTTTATTTTTTTTATAGCTAACTTAACTAACGAGAAACAGAGAGCAGCTTGAATGTTCCCCGTTGAAATGGCAGCTCTCAACGGCCAACCGGACTTGTACAGTTTTAGAAAAGCTATTTATTATTTGCCGTAAAGTGTAAGAATCACCTCAGAAAAATTAATTATTCTGTCAGGCGCAGTTGAAGCCTAGGACAAACGCTGTCAAGATGAGATGGTGTAGCCAGACTATGTCTGTGTCATTATTCCAACATCATGTTCATAACATGTTACGAAATAAAAAGTTTAATACCTCAGAAAAACTTTCCCTGCTTGTCAACATTAGCCTGGTGTGAGCGCGGCGCGCGCTCTTCAGTTGTGGAGGTGCGCGCTGTATATCACGTCACAGAAAGACGTGCACTCAAAAAAAAGTAATCGGATCAGGTCGTTTACATGGTGGAATTTTTCGTTTGATCGGTTCATGAAAAGGTTTATCCCACCCCTCTCAAACCGATTACAATTTCATTCGGTTTGCCCGTTTTTATTCCGATTGAGGGGTTTATATGGAGCATTTTTATTCGGATTGGACTTTTAAACCGATTACAGTGCTTCATGTAAACGCACCTAGTGATTACTCAGTCAATATACATTCATTATATTTAATATGTTGGCTTTTCTTCAGAAAAAAAATAGTAACAAAATCAAACATTTGAGCTGGGGAAGTTTTTAATCTTTGATTGATTTGACATGGAATGACCCAAATGCCTTTCCAGCCCAAAACCATCAAAATGGACTGGTCTGAGACCAGAAAACCACCTTAGGCAGGGATTTTTGAGTTTGACCACATTACAGCCTAATTTATCTTCATTGAAATGATATTCAAGTGTTGATTCCACAGATAGCATTGTATTGTCCTCTGGAGAAATCAGCATTGCTTAATCTAACAGAACTTCACTGAGGGGTAAAAGAAAAGGGAAAGTCCTCCTTCCAAAAACAATACGTGAGCTTTTCCAGATAAACAGCAGTCGGGTTGATAAAGAACGGCTGAGCTCTCTGGTGAAAATGTGATGGTGAGAGATTGTGGCAGTTGTCTGATGGGTATATTTATCAAAACTAGGCCTGCTCAGATTAGAGAGCTTTCAGTGAACCTGGGTGTCATTTCTGAGGGAGGATAATTCTGTCCCTGGGGACCCCGGATTCAAAAGACTTTGCTTGGAAAAAGGGAACTTTTACCGCAGCCCAAGCCAATCGACCTCAGTTTTTCCTACTTATATCACTTAATAATCTTGCATTCCAAGAACAATTTCTAACAAAAGTAGCCATGTTTTCCCATTAAAGAAGCCAATTAGTGAATAGATTGGATGCCAGTCCTGCTTTCCTATTTTTTCATATTCCCTCTTTCCTATGTATAATGAAAGTCTGGTGAGAGCTGGCACTCCTTCATCATGGTTGGATATGATTGGTTTGTGCGATAAATCTGGCCTTTGTAGGCGTTCATCAATCAGTCTGAATGAGCGCAATTATGGCGTTAAAGACTAATTAAAAAGTAAGTTCACAGCTCAAACTGGGGTGTGTTTTATCAAAAGCATCGTTAACCAACTTTCATTGAATTGAAATGATAACAAGTGGGACATTGTGAAACGCACCCGTGCTTAGATATCACCGCTTAATGTCACATCAAAATCCAACTTGAAATGTCCTGAAAACATGATGACTGTGGGGTTTTTAGTGAGATAAAATTTAAGCTACATCTTGTTATACTTGGTTTTCATAAATAGAGCATTAATACAAAATAGTATCTACTCGTATCAACTCAACCAGAGGTATTTTCTTTTGATTCTGGTGAAAGAATTGCATAAATGAAGAAGAAAGCCAAAATATTAAATGTCATGGCTGTATATTTACTGAGTAATCACTGTTTAGTCAAGGAGGGTCAAAATGACAATTATCACCTGAGATCTGGAGCCAAATTACAGGCGAGTAAAAATGACTTTAGAAAGATGGCAGCATCATTATTTTATTTTCACACAGAGATTAGTAGATCTATTCATAAAATATGTTGACTTTAGCAATTTGTGTTGCATTATATGCCAACTGTAAACGTTCAACAATGGGAACAAGGCACTTCTTGTGTTTTTTTTTACCCAAGTTTGCATGCCTGCAACTCAAGAAATATTAAAGATATCTTAATATCCTTTTAGATTCTGGTTCTCAACACACTTTTCTTTTGGTATCTTCAATTGCTTTATCATGGTTTAAATCATACCTATGCGACCGTTATCAGTTTGTAGCAGTAAATGAAGAGATGTCACACCGATCGCAAGTTCAGTATGGAGTACCACAAGGCTCAGTGCTAGGACCGCTACTCTTCACCCTGTACATGCTACCACTGGGAGATATCATTAGGAAGCATGGCGTTAGTTTTCATTGTTATGCTGACCATTCTCAGCTCTATATTTCTTCACGCCCTGAAGAAATTTACCAATTCACAAGATTAACGGAATGCATAGCTGATATAAAACACTGGATGACCGGTAATTTCCTGCAACTCAATTCAGAAAAAAACTGAATTTTTAATTATTGGACAAGAAAGCTCCACAAGTAGTAACCTAGAATACTGTCTAACATTTGATGGCTGCTCTGTCAAGTCTTCGTCGTCAGTGAGGAACCTGGGTGTGCTCTTTGATACCAATCTTTCGTTTGAAAGCCACGTTTCTAGCATCTGTAAAACTGCATTCTACCATCTTAAAAATATATCTAAATTACGGCACATGCTCTCAATGCAAAATGCTGAACAGTTAGTTCATGCGTTCATGACCTCAAGGTTAGATTATTGTAATGCTCTATTGGGTGGTTGCCCTGCTCGCTTAATAAATAAACTCCAGCTGGTCCAAAACGCAGCAGCTCCAGTACTTACTGGAACCAGGAAGAATGACCATATTAGCCCAGTTCTGTCAACACTGCACTGGCTGCCTATTAAACATCGCATACATTTTAACATCTTGCTTATTACTTACAAAGCACTAAATGGTTTAGCTCCCCAGTACTGGAGCGAGCTCTTAACACATTATACTCCATCACTTCTACTGCGCTCTCTAAACTCTGGCCAGTTGTTAATACCGAGAATATCCAAATCAACTGCAGGCGGTCGATCCTTTTCCTATTTAGCTCCTAAACTCTGGAACAGTCTTCCTAGCATTGTTAGGGAAGCAGACACACTCTGTCAGTTTAAATCTAGACTAAAAACACATCTCTTTACCGTGGCATACACATAAAACACTTTTTCAATGAAATGATTGCTAGGCTGCATTAACTAGGTCAGCCAGAACCGGGAACACTTCCCATAACACCTGATGTACTAGTTACATCATCAGAAGAATGGCATCCACGCTAATGATAGTCTCTCTGTTTTATCCCGAGGTTTACTGCAGTCAGCCGGATCCGGGCCGTATCCAGATCAGATGGTGGACCAGAGAAGACCAACACAGAACCCCGATGTGTCTGCAGAGACCGTGTAAATTAGCCTCCCCCTGCCTCATCGACACGGCATCCTCAATAAACCCGTCTCCAGCGTGATGACTCCGATTGTTCGAATATTACAATTAAATAATACTTAAATCGATATGTCATCCTCAATAAACCCATCTCCAGCGTGTTGCCTCCGGCCCTTCGAATATTCCGATCTATTATGACCTCTGACCTGTAAATCTGCCAGAATAATAATAATAATAATAATAATAATAATACGCTGTTTGTTAATTGGCCAGAGGAGAACTGGCACCCCGACTGAGCCTGGTTTCTCCCAAGGTTTATTTTCCTCCATTCTGCTCCTGATGGGGTTTTGGTTTCCTTGCCACTGTTGCCTCTGGCTTGGCGTGCTCAGTTAGGGACACACAATTGTTCAACTAAACATCGAAATAAATCGAATTAATAAACTAAATTAACCATATAAACTAGGGGTGTAACGGTACACGTATTCGTATTGAACCGTTTCGGTACAGGGCTTCCGGTACGGTACACGCGTGTACCGAACGGTTATGAATGTAATCTTTAACAGTTAACAGTCGGCTTGTTGTAGCGCGGAACACACTTCAATCCGAGTTCCCACACGAACATATTAAGTATTCAGATCATTTTATCACGAAATTGAAACGATAAATGCCGTTTTAACGCTCTTTAATGTGCGTGACTGATAGACGCGTATCAGTTCAACTTAAAGCGGCAGCGTGCGAGTCAATGCGATCATCTCTTCCTAAAGAATAAACATAAATTAATACATCTTAAAGTATGTTGAGGATACATTACAATTTACTGAAATGTATCATATGTCATGCACTATATTAGCCGTTATATTCACTATATTAGCCGATATATTCACTATATTAGCCGATATATTCACTATATTAGCCGTTATATTCACTATATTAGCCGTTATATTCACTATATTAGCCGATATATTCATTATATTAGCCGTTATATATTCATTATATACTACTTAGCCTGTTAGTGATGTCTTGTTTATTTAATGTATGTTTAAATAAACCTGTCATGAAAATTACAGCCACTAAATGATAATATTTCAACAACGAATAAAAATAATTAGATTTAGAAGTTAATGCAAAGACTGCCTTATGTGAAGCTTATGAGTGTTGATTATTATATCTAAAAATAAATAGCAACTGAATTTAGGCTAATAGTTTGGGCTCTGCTGTTAATCTTTAATAGCTATATGTAAGTAGGGGCTCCCTATATAGTTTACAGCATTATCTTTAAGAAACTTTTAGTTATCATTTAATTAATTTAAGGACAGACACAATTTTTTTCATTAAACCACTGTTGAATAAAAATGAATAAAAAGCAGTTTTGTAAAACTGCTGTACCGAATCCATACCGAACCGGGACTTCAAAACCGAGGGACGTACCGAACCGTCAGTTTTGTGTACCGTTACACCCCTAATATAAACAAAAGTACTGATCTAATTATTGATCTAAAGCCCACACTGTCACCGTATGGAAACTGAAATGAACTGATGGCATCAAATGGTTATACAGCTTAATAAAATTATGCTGCATTATTTTCCTGTTTAACACTGTAAAGCTGCTTTGAAACAATCTATGCATTGTTAAAAGCGCTATATAAATAAAGTTGACTTGACTTGACTTCAATTTAAAGGCCCTATATAATTTTTTTCCCTGAGATATGGAGATCTTTTTTCAGTGGCCAAAAACCAAATGTGGGTCACTTTTGCCATTTTGACCCCCCTCTACAAAACAGTGGATTACTCAGTAAATATACATCCATGACATTTAAAAGTTTGGCTTTCATCACTATTTATGTTTGTATTTCTTCCGAAAAACACAAAAAAAAAGGGCAAAAAACCAGGGAAGTTTCCGAAGTTGAGTTGATTTGACATGGAATGACCCCATTTGGTTTCTATTCTTTTTTCTGTTATGTAATGGTTATTTAATCAGGAAAATGTGACAACATTATAACTGTGTGTAATGGTGGAAATGTGTTTCATTTAGATTTAGATGCATTTGTGCAGCTATCAATCTTTTTTTGCGACCAGATTTATTTGCAGATTCTTCTGTGAGCACCAGTTGAAGATAAATGACTTTCATTCGTTTGTTCGTTCATTCATTCTTTAACTCACAACATTGTCAACACTCAGAATAAGATGTACATAAATAACCAGATGTACTAAAACCGATGCGTTTTCAAAAAGTCAACAAATCAATTTAAGGAGTTTTATGTCTGAATGAGATGAGCAACACTGATTCAACGTGACTTTGAGCAAAAAGATGCCAGATCAATATTAGAGATTGTGATTTTAATGACATGGGTTGATGTATAATGTGACGCATTGCTGCCATACATGTACTTTTTTCCACTCAATTATGTTGTAATAACGAGATGTTATGTCGTTGAAAAGACATATTTTTCTCGTTAAAACAACATGTATTTTCTCCTAATAAGGACATGTGTTGTATAGTGATGTGTGTACATACTGAATGTCTGTATTCACATTAGAGAATTCATATAGCCTATGTGGCTTTGTCACATTTCCATGTTTGAAAAGCAGAAGCAAGCTCAGCATAACATCGGCTCATCCGCTGCCTGTATCAATGGCAGTGCCCATAGCATGAAATTGTTGTAATTTATTGATGTAGCCTGCAGTTCATAACAGTTAGCCATGGGTAAGGTGCCATGCATGGACCGCTCATGGTTAGCCTCAGTGACGTAACTTTAACCTAGTAAATAACGGAAAAATATCATAACTATCTATAATAGGCCTACTGTAATTAAGACAGAAACAGAAAATACGCTAGTTTCAGCCTTATGTGGCGTTCACACCGGACACGATTCGCGCAAATAATTTGATGTTTTATTGGCACACTTTAGGCCTCTTAGTGCCAATTGGGCATCGTTTAAATGCCACGGCCTACCTGAGCATTGTTTCTGACCATGTCCATCCCTTTATGACCACCATGTGCCCATCCTCTGATGGCTACTTCCAGCAGGATAATGCCCCATGTCACAAAGCTCATTTCAAATTGGTTTCTTGAACATGACAATGAGTTCACTGGACTAAAATGGCCCCCACAGTCACCAGATCTCAACCCAATAGAGCATCTTTGGGATGTGGTGGAACGGGAGCTTCGTGCCCTGGATGTGCATCCCACAAATCTCCATCAACTGCAAGATGCTATCCTATCAATATGGGCCAACATTTCTAAAGAATGCTTTCAGCTCCTTGTTGAATCAATGCCACGTAGAATTAAGGTCAAACACAGTATTAGTATGGTGTTCCTAATAATCCTTTAGGTGAGTGTAATTAAATTATTACGGATTATCTGATGTTTAATTTTGTGTCCAAACAAACCAGAAAAAGGTCAAATGAGAATTGCTGTCACTTGTGATCTATACACAATTACTTTAATATCGTAATCCAACTTTTATGAGTTTGAGAGTAATATGAACTGCACTGAAAGGTAATCATGATAATCATTGGGTTGTTTACTCTTAAAATACCTATATATCCTCAGGTCAACTAATTGAGCGGATCTGTAAACTGCAGCGTTCAGCAGGCAATAATGCAGGCTGTGCATCACACAAGCATTTGACATCGACACTCATAAATCTCACTTTTTAGAAAGACAACACCACGTCACGCTCTTCACCGCAGCCAAACTTAGAAGTGAGTTCAGTTCCCGTAGGATATTAAACACGCTCATTATCCAGATTTTATGTAGAGATCATAAGTACCCCTTAATTGTCAGAAAGTAATTGGTTGCTAAGCAACTGTTTAAACTTCCCTCTCGCTCGTGTTATTTTGGGTCTCCGTGCACACGGGTTACTGAAGTGACTCATACTCGCTATATGAGATTACATTTACCTATTAGGTCCGAGTTAAGAGACTATACTGCGCTCCGCGTACGCCGCTAATTAAAGGCCCGTTAGAATCGCCTGTTTGTGAAAGCTTGACATGTGAACGCTTCAGACACTTAACATTTACCTTTAGTGATAATTGTGTTGAAATATCATTTTTCCAGAAGAAGCAATGAAGCCCTGATAATGGAATCTTATTCTGAAATGTCATATAATACTGTACTAATACTAAAAATAATGTAAAAAAATACATTGTTGTTAGTACTCAGGTCAATTAAATGATATTATAATGCAGCGCTTATAAGGGTAGCCAACATAAATATTAAAATCACAAAGAATTAAGTAGGCAGAGTTTTAACAACGGCTATTTTGTGAATACCAATAAATAATAAATACAATATACTTTCTAAAAAGTTTGATTGGACAAGCAACCTTTGACATCAGCGACAAAAGATACGAGAAACACATTGTCCACCCGTAACACAGACGATAAGCCGATTAATTGTGCATGATTTCTCTGTTTGTATTATTTGCACTTGTCATTGTTATCAGAACAGACTCGCCGCCCGTTTTGGGGTCGCAACCCTCAAATTGAGGATCAGTGCTGTGTCACTTTGGATAAAGTGTCTGACGGATAATTCATAATGAGAAATGTCATTCGCAGTTGTGTTGAGAAATCACTGATTTCTGCCTTTAATGGCTTTTGTGCCCTGATCCTCATTGTAATATGGGTGGATGGATAGATGGATAGAATGATGGATGGATGGATGGATGGATGGAAGGACGGATAGAACAATGGATGGATGGATAGATGATAGAATGATGGATGGATGGATGGATGGATGGATGGATGGATAGAATGATGGATGGATGGATAGAATGATGGATGGGTGGACGGATAGAACAATGGATGGATGGATAGATGGATAGAATGATGGATGGATGGATGGATGGACGGATGGATGGATGGGTGGGTGGATGGATGGATGGATGGATGGATAGAATGATGGATGGACGGATGGATGGACGGATGGATAGATGGATAGAACAATGGATGGATGGATAGAATGATGGATGGATGGATGGATGGATGGATGGATGGATGGATGGAATGATGGATGGATGGATGGATGGATGGATGGATGGATGGATGGACGGATGGATAGATGGATAGAACAATGGATGGATGGATAGATAGATAGAATGATGGATGGATAGAATAATGGATAATGGATAGAATGATGGATAGATAGAATGATAGATGATGGATAGAACGATGAATAGATAGAATGATACAGATGAGATGGATGGATGGATGGATGGATGGATGGAACAAATGTACTTAAAAAAATCCATTTAATGCGAGAGATTAGTTGAATCCACAGAAACTCAGAATGTTTTATATTCAACATGAGGGACTCAAAGATGATTTTGGTTTTGATAAATCATGAATGACAGCTTGAGCTGAATCCTGACTTCAGCATTTAGAAACTGAGCTTCTGTTTGATCTCTGCTCTGATGTACTCCTTTATTTTGCAGAAGCTTGTTTGACAGACACACACACACACACACACACACACACACACACACACACTGTGTTCTGCTGCTGAAATGCATTGATCCCTCTAATGATCAAGCTGTTCAGAGCCTTCAGCAGGAGCACAGACTCACATCAGCGGATACAGCTATAGTGTGTACATCACATGTTCTCTGAGAACTCTTTATTCTGATGCTCCCAAACAGACGTTCCACTGACTGTAAGTAACTTCACAACGACATGTCAACTTATGATATAAACCCTGACCCTATCAGTCTACTAATGCTCTAATGAGAGTTAGCTGACATGAACAGTGCGTGCTAATCAAGAGAATGTCTAAAGCGGACCATCATAATAAAGTGTAACCGTGACTTTTTAATCTAATTTTTTTAAAAACGTAACTCTACTTTATAAATAAACTTTACGAGTTATAAAATCATAAATGCAGGATGTAACCTCGCAATTGCAAGAAAAAAAAGTCAGAGTTGAAAAAAGTCATGGAAAAGTTTGTTTCTCTTTTTATTCCATGGTGGTATCGAGCTTCATAATCATCAATCACGCCAAACTGAGTTATTTGTCTTTACTTTATAAGCATGTATGAATGATGGATGGATGGATGGATGGATGGATGTATTAAATGATGGATGGATGGATGGATGTATTAAATGATGGATGGATGGATGGATGGATGGATGGATGGATGGATGGATGTATTAAATGATGGATGGATGGATGGATGTATTAAATGATGGATGGATGGATGGATGGATGTATTGAATGATGGATGGATGGATGGATGGATGTATTAAATGATGGATGGATGGATGTATTGAATGATGGATGGATGGATGGATGGATGTATTAAATGATGGATGGATGGATGGATGTATTGAATGATGGATGGATGGATGTGTTGAATGATGGATGGATGGATGTATTGAATGGTGGATGGATGTATTGAATGATGGATGGATGGATGGATGTGTTGAATGATGGATGGATGGATTGATGGATGTATTGAATGATGGATGGATGGATATAATGATTGATGGATGGATGAATGGATGTATTGAATGGTGGATGGATGGGTGGATGTATTGAATGATGGATGGATGGATGGATGTGTTGAATGATGGATGGATGGATGGATGGATGTATTGAATGATGGATGGATGGATGGATGGATGGATATAATGATTGATGGATGGATGGATGGATGGGTGGATAGAATGATTGATGGATGTATGGATGAATGGATATAATGATTAATGGATGGATGGATGGATGGATAGAATGATTGATGGATGGATGGATGGATGGATGGATAAAATGATTGCTGGGTGGATGGATAGAATGATGAGGATGGATGGATGGAAAGAATGATTGATGGATGGATAGATGGACAGAATGATTGATGGATGGATAGAATGATTGATGGATGAATAGAATGATTGATGATGGATGGATGGATAAAATGATTGATGATGGATGGATAGAATGATTGATGGATGGATAGATGGATAGAATGATTGATGGATGAATAGAATGATTGATGGATGGATAGAATGATTGAGGATGGATAGATGGATAGAATGATTGATGATAGATGGATGGATGGATGGATGGATGTATTAAATGATGGATGGATGGAATGATTGATGGATGGATGGATGAATGGATAGAATGATTGATTGATGGATGGATGGATAAAATGATTGATGGATGGATGGAAATAATGATTGATGAATGGATAGATGGACAGAATGATTGAAGGATGGATAGAATGATTGATGGATGGATAGAATGATTGATGGATGAATAGAATGATTGATGATGGATGGATGGATAGAATGATTGATGGATGGATGGAAATAATGATTGATTGATGGATGGATGGATGGAATGATTGATGGATGGAATGATTGATGGATGGAATGATTGATGGAATGATTGATGATGGATGGATGGATGGATGGATGGATGGATGGATGGATGGAATGATTGATGGATGGAATGATTGATGGATGGAATGATTGATGGAATGATTGATGATGGATGGATGGATGGATGGATGGATGGAATGATTGATGGATGGAATGATTGATGGAATGATTGATGATGGATGGATGGATGGATGGATGGATGGATGGATGGATGGATGGATGGAATGATTGATGGATGGAATGATTGATGGAATGTTTGATGGATGGATAGATTGATGGATGGATGGATAGATTGATGGATGGATGGATAGAATGATTGATGATGGATGGAACAATATCATTGTTTGTTGCATTCACTAATGTCAACAGATTCAATTGTAAAGATGTATTAGTACATGTTGCAGTTAACAGTGACTGATATCAATAAACACATAAAGGATTGTTCACTGTTAATGGGGATGTTAATAAACTGTTCACTGTTAATGGGGATGTTAATAAACTGTTCACTGTTAATAAAGGATTGTTCACCTAAATGGGGATGTTCGCGCGGCACTCAATGCGCGCACCTTCACCTTTAACTCCGGCAACGCGGAGGAGCATAAACAAGCAAGTTATGCCCTCCGGCAAACCATCAGAGCAGCAAAACGCCAGTACAGGAACAAGATTGAAGGACAGTTCAACACCACCGACTCCAGAAGCATGTGGAGGGGAATTAACACCATCACGGACTATAAAGGGAACACAAACTCCACCGTGAACACCGCTGCCTCTCTCCCGGACGAGCTCAACACCTTCTATGCTCGCTTTGAGGGAACTAACACCGCCCTCGCTGAGAGAGCGCTCGCGGCTGAAGATGCAGAGGTTAGTGCACTCTCCGTATCTGTAGCGGATGTAACCCGATCCTTCCGGCGGGTGAACGTCCGTAAAGCTGCGGGTCCAGACGGCATTCCCGGCCGTGTGATCAGAGCGTGCGCGCACCAACTGGCTGGAGTTTTCACAGACATTTTTAACCTGTCCCTCTCCCTGTCTGTGGTCCCCACATGCTTTAAAACGTCCACTATTGTTCCTGTACCTAAGCAGTCAAAAACCACCTGCTTAAACGACTGGCGTCCTGTTGCTCTGACCCCCATCATCAGTAAATGCTTTGAGAGACTAGTCAGAAACCATATCTGCTCTGTTCTCCCCCCCTCACTGGACCCACTGCAGTTTGCATACCGCACAAACCGCTCCACTGATGATGCCATTTCATCCACTATACACACTGCTCTCTCCCACCTGGAAAAGAGGAACACGTATGTGAGAATGCTGTTTGTGGACTACAGCTCAGCATTCAACACCATTGTGCCCTCCATACTTGACATTAAACTCCGGGCTCTAGGCTTAAACAGCTTGTTATGCAGCTGGATCCTGGACTTCCTGTCAAACAGACGCCAGGTGGTCAGAATGGGCAGTAACATCTCCTCATCACTGACTCTCAACACTGGAGCCCCTCAGGGCTGCGTTCTCAGCCCACTCCTGTACTCCCTGTACACACATGACTGTGTGGCAACCCACAGCTCCAACACCATCATCAAGTTTGCTGACGATACGACGGTGGTAGGTCTTATCACCGACAATGATGAAACGGCCTACAGAGAGGAGGTGCACACTCTGACACGGTGGTGTCAGGAGCACAACCTCTCCCTCAACGTCAGCAAGACCAAGGAGCTGGTGGTCGACTTCAGGAGGAATGAGAGAGAACACCGCCCCATCACCATCGATGGAGCACCGGTGGAGAGAGTCAGCAGCTTCAAGTTCCTCGGTGTCCACATCACAGAGGAACTCTCATGGTCCGTCCACTCCGAGGCCGTTGTGAAGAAGGCTCATCAGCGCCTTTTCTTCCTGCGACGGCTGAGGAGGTTTGGAATGAGCCGCCACATCCTCACACGCTTCTACACCTGCACCATAGAGAGCCTGCTGACCGGCTGCATCACCACCTGGTACGGCAACAGTACCGCCCGCAGCCGCAAGGCCCTGCAAAGGGTAGTGCGCACGGCCAGCTGCATCATCGGAGGTGAGCTTCCCTCCCTCCAGGACATTTACGCCAGGCGGTGTGTGAAGAGAGCTCAGAGGATCATCAGAGACTCTAGCCACCCGAACCATGGACTGCTCTCACTGCTGCCATCAGGCAGACGGTACCGCAGCATCAGAACACGCACCAGCCGACTCCAGAACAGCTTCTTCCCACAAGCAATTAGACTACTTAACTCCTGATCCATCAGGATCATAACACACACTGGACAGAATATCACTCCGCACAACCCACTGTAGATACACACACATTATATATACATTTATTTATCATACAGCATCTATTGCACTTTGGATTTCAATTTTTCAATCTGTGAATAATATTTTATACTATACATTGTATATTATTATTATAGCGTAATGTATATTGTTTAGTGTATGTTTAGTGTATATTGTTTAAAGTATATGTATATTGTAAGTATGTGTATATTGTTTAAAGCTGTGAGAACTAAACTCACATTGTGCAAATTATTTATTGTTTATTGTAGAGTTTACTGTGCTGTGAGTAATTGTGTGCGCATCAGATGTGTAATCTGTTGTTGCTTAAATGTTGTACATGTCGTCATCACTACTATGTTGCTCGGAACTGCACCTAAGAATTTCACCTGCTGTTGCACTTGTGTATATAGCTGTGTGACAATAAAGTGATTTGATTTGATTGTTAGTTAACATTAACTAATATCATCAAACTCAAACCTGCTTGCACAGTTAGTAGATGATTGAGTATGTGTGATGGTGGGGACAGAGACACGTGATGTTTGCAGCAGTTTAATCACATGCTAGATCCCGACGCCTATAGTAGTGTTTGCAGAAGCATGAGTATGGTGAGTGATGCGTGTTGTCCTTGAGATGGGCAGCAGTGTTTCTGAGGAGAGAGGGCATGCTCTCACAAACGAAGGCTTCTTCTGCACTCGAGGGCTCTTCAGCGCTTCTCTCTAATGGCCTTTCGAAGAACATTCAGAAAAACAGCAATAATGAAGTGTTTAGAGGTCTGGCTTGAACTTCAGTGACTCTTCTGAGGTCGTGTTCATCTTTTGATTGGGCTGTGCTGTACTTGAACCAGCTTATTAGTGGAGTTAAAGTCATGTGCTTCATCAAAATATACTCTTTTCCTTAAGGTCAACTCAGTGTATAGTGGACAATGAGTATGCATTACAAATAATGTTAACGTTTCATTTTAATGTCATTGTATCACTATTGATATGCATCATTGATGGATTCAAATGCACCCTTTATTGGTGAATAAAGTATACAAGTGTATCACTTTAGGAGCCATTCATGTATAAAACAAGCAGCTCCTCTTGAAGCCGATATGGAAGTGAGTTAAACTGCAGTTCATGGACTGGCCACTAGAGACTCCAGAAGGAGCAGAATCTCATTGAGCTCATGTTAAAATGGCCAACTTTACAGCAGAAGAACACATGTTTACAGTCTGGGACACATTGTGCTTTTGGTCTGTACGGCTAATTTTGCCCTTCATGACGACTGTGAGGGGGGTGAATGTTTTTATAACTCATTTGTTTATATTATAGATTGGATGGATGTATTGAATGATGGATGGATGGATGGATGGAATGATTGAGGGATGGATGGATGGATGGATATAATGATTGATGGATGGATGGATAGAATGATTGATGGATGGATGGAAATAATGATTGATGGATGGATAGATGGACAGAATGATTGATGGATGGATAGATTGATTGATGGATGGATATAATGATTGATGGATGATAGATGGATAGAATGATTGATGGATGAATAGAATGATTGGTGGATGGATAGAATGATGATGGATGGATGGATAGAATGATTGATGGATGGATAGAATGATTGATGATGGATGGATGGATGGATGGATTGATGGATGGAGGGATGGAATGATTGATTTATGGATGGATAGAATGATTGATGGATGGATAGATAGATGGATAGAATGATTGATGGATGGATGGATGGATGGATAGAATGATTGATGATGGATGGATGGATGGAATGATTGATGGATGGATGGATGGATGGAATGATTGATGGATGGATAGATGGATAGAATGATTGATGGATGGATAGAATGATTGGTGGATGGAAAGAATGATGAGGATGGATGGATGGATAGAATGATTGATGATGGATGGATGGAGGGATGGAATGATTGATTTATGGATGGATAGAATGATTGATGGATGGATAGATGGATAGAATGATTGATGGATGGATGGATAGATAGAATGATTGATGATGGATGGATGGATGGATGGATGGAATGATTGATGGATGGATGGATGGATGGAATGATTGATGGATGGATAGATGGATAGAATGATTGATGGATAGAATGATTGATGGATGGATGGAATGATTGATGGATGGATGGATAGAATGATTGATGATGGATGGATAGAACGATTGATGTATGGATGTATGGATGGATGGATGGATAGATAGATAGATAGATAGAATGATTGATGGATGGAATGATTGATGGATGGATGGATGGATGGATAGAATGATTGATGATGGATGGAATGATTGATGGATGGATGGAATGATTGATGGATGGATGGATAGAATGATTGATGATGGATGGATGGATGGATGGATGGATGGATGGATAGAATGATTGATGGATGGAATGATTGATGGAATGATTGATGGATGGAATGATTGATGGATAGAATGATTGATGATGGATGGATGGATGGATAGAACGATTGATGGATGGATGGATGGATAGAATGATTGATGGATGGAATGATTGATGGATGGAATGATTGATGGATGGATAGAATGATTGATGGATGGAATGATTGATGGAATGATTGATGGATGGATAGAATGATTGATGGATGGAATGATTGATGGATGGATAGAATGATTGATGGATGGAATGATTGATGGATGGATAGAATGCCTCATTCGTTTATATTATATAAAGCATTAAAGTTCTGCATAATTAAGGGCGTGGCCACTTTGAGTGACAGGTGGATTGACGTTTGTCTGCTGTCTGTTAGTCATCACTTCAGCTCCGCCCACGTCCCGCCTCTTTGCCCATTTTCAGTTATCCGGGTGGGACGCACTGACAAGATGGCGACGGCCAGCTCGACCCGACTTTACGCTTCAAAACCGCTCGTCAGAATCCTATGGGTGACGTCACGAACACTACATCCATATTTTTTTTACAGTCTATAGCAGGGCTGTACATATATGTCGCACATGCTACAAAAAAAATCGGTCTGTGCGATGAATATATTTACCCCAGTAGCGCGTGCGATACAGTTTAGCATGAGAGACAGAGCTCGTTTGAGTGAAGGGAGAATTTGTTTTGTGCTCGTGTGAGGTTAATCTAGGGCTGCACGATTGACTGAAATTAAACCAAAATTGAGATTTGTCTTTGAAATGATGAAAATCGCTTCAATTTTTTAAAATAAATGTATGTGCAGATGAAGCGCAGCACTGTTCAGGGCAGATCGATCGGTTCGCAATAAATGCTGCTCTATCTCTGCATGCACTGTGAGATGGAGTCACTGGCATTTTAGTTTGAAAAGCGGCACAGTTTGCATAAAAATTGCTAATAAAAGCTGTCAATCGCGGGCTCGGTGCGCACCAAACGCGAGACTCTGAAGGAGGTGGCACTCGAACTGTCCCGCAAGGCAAGGCAAGTTTATTTGTATAGCACATTTCATACACAGTGGCAATTCAAAGTGCTTTACACAGAAATTAAGTTAAAATATTCGTTAGTGAATTAAATAAAAAAATATATAGTATAACAGTTATAATAGGAATTAAAAGAAATAAAAAATAAAGATGAAATCCCGTATCTGGGGTGGAAGAAAATGAAGAGTCAGGTTTACTTTAAAAATATTTGTCAGGTAACTGTGCGTTTAGACAGTACCCCAGCGATTCACGTGAAACGGACTCGGGTGCGCATTTGTTCAGGAAGAAACGTAACCTGCATATGTGTTTTAGCGTATTACAATGTATTTAGTTCAATAAAACACATGTAAAGGCCCTTTCACACTGAACGCGATT
This sequence comes from Romanogobio albipinnatus, assembly GCA_023566225.1. NCBI lineage: Eukaryota > Metazoa > Chordata > Actinopteri > Cypriniformes > Gobionidae > Romanogobio > Romanogobio albipinnatus. Next base: position 68,697,261 of record CM042242.1, on the reverse strand, counting down.
TTGACGCGCGAATAATTCGCGCGATGGTTTTATTTTTCGATCAGCTGTATGTGCAATGGGTGCTTCCACACCAAACGCGAATGTGCTGCGGCAAAAAAACGACATTTTTTTTTTTCGCTTCAATGTCGATTTTTTTTTACTTTCGCGGAGACGGAAAGGGCTTCAACCAATCACAAACACGGAAACAAAGTACTGTGGCACTTAAGGCCCTTTCACACTGAACGCGATTTTGACGCGGGAATAATTCGCGCGATGGCTTTATTTTTCGATCAGCTGTATGTGCAATGGGTGCTTCAACACCAAACGCGAATGTGCTGCGGCGAAAAAACAACATTTTTTTTTTTCGCTTCAATGTCGATTTTTTTTTACTTTCGCGGAGACGGAAAGGGCTTCAACCAATCACAAACACGGAAAGTCGGTACTGTGGCACTTAAATGTTTACATTGTGACTCAATTGACCCTTCGTATGTCAACATATGTCAACATTTGGACATGACAATCAGTGATTTGACAGCTCACCTTAAGCAGACTGCCAGACGCTGCTCCGGATCGATTGGTTCCCTGAAGTTTGTGGTTTGTCTCGTCAGTTGTGGTGCCACTGACTGGAGGAGCTCCTCAAATTGTCCCACGGACATCCGAAAGTAAGTGCGGAATCGGCCATGATAAAGTTTTAGCTCCTGTACAAGATTGCCATACTCCCCTTCAGACTCTCTGTTCTTTAAGAGTGGGTGCACCCAAAACCTTCTATTTGGTCTTTTAAATAAAATGAAAAGTTCGTCTTCACTGGATGATGAAGTGTCCATGTTTACTGTCGCCGCGAATATTTTGGAATGTTGGAGCTCTGAAACATCACAGACATCGCAAACTCGCGTCGCGGCTGATGTGAATGGTTTTGACGCGAACTATTCGCACGCGAAAAATTCGCTTTTCCGCCTCGCTTTTTCGTTTACGCGTTCAGTGTGAAAGGGCCTTAAGGGATGACGGTGTTGATTTACCTTGAATACTAGTGGATTCGCGCATATGCGTGCGATCAGGGCAACAAATGAACTTCAAGCAACGCACACACAGTAAACCCAAGAGTCGTTTACCCAGCTGCGCATAATAGCACCAAATTAATAAAACAATATATTTACTGCAGTGTTTTCTATCATTTATCAGTGAGTACATAAGATAAAATAAGACACAAATTAAGACATTACAGTCACATTTTTTTTATCGTAATTTAAAGGTCCCGTTCTTCGTGATCCCACTTTTCAAACTTTAGTTAGTGTGTAATGTTGCTGTTAGAGCATAAATAATACCTGTAAAATTATAAAGCTCAAAGTTCAATGCCAAGCGAGATATTTTATTTAACAGAAGTTCCCTTTCAAAGCCTACAGCGAACGGCCGGCTTGGACTACATCCTGGTACTTCCTTCATTAATGACGTCAGTAGAACAGTAGAACAGACTAACCTCCGCCCACAAGAATACGCGGAAAAAGGGGGCGTGGTCTTGTTGCTGTCCCACGTGGAGAAGAGGACGTGTCGCGTGGAGAAAAGGAAGTGTTGCGTTTGAGTGTGTTTGTCGCGATGTCGTCGAGACGCTGTTATTTTCATCCCGGAGTCAAATCACCTTTGTTTGGCTTTCCCAGGGACGCTGTAGAGATCATTGAGCGCATACATCTCCCGTTAAGAGGCGTTTCCACGTTCGCTAAGCTGCTGTCCAATCACAACACAGGAACCGCTGGCACAATCAGAACTCGTTACGTATTTCTGAAGGAGGGACTTCATAGAATAAAGGAACTCATCAGCCGTTTTTGAGTGAAAACAGCGGTGTACAGATGAGTAAATTGTGTGAAAAATACTGTTTTTTTTTTTTTTGCACACTGTAAACACAATCAAAGCTTCAAAAAAACACGAAGAACGGGACCTTTAAAGAAAATGTGCCGCATAATCAAGGATTTTTGCCCGCAAGCATCACAAAAAAAAGCCGCATTTTTCTGGAAGGGCTGGTCTATATGAAATGGACTGTTAACATGGAAACTAGACATGAAACCTTGAGTTATAATCATCTCTTAGATCTGGTGTCATGCCACACACTCTGTTATCAGAGTCTGAAGTGTGTAGACTGTCAAAGGTGGAGCGCTTGTCTGTCTCTCACGCCGCATCTGTCACCATCGCCGGAAAAATAGAGCATCTTTGTGTGTCGTAGCCCGGCACAAATCCACAACACCCAGCGTGAGGGTTG